>UESW01002147.1:150781-274535 GCA_900491605.1 Calamus simplicifolius | reverse complement strand
CTGACGTGTCGTCTTGAAAAATCGCGCCCAGAATTCCTAGGAGTCGACTCGAGCACTGTGGGAGTCGGCTCGAAGTCGATTACCAAAAGTAGAAACATTTTAACGTTAGAGGGTCGACTCGCGAAAGACCAAAGTGTGGCTCCTGATAGTCGGGAGTCGACTCAAGAAATGAGGAGTCGACTCGAGAAGTGCTCAAAAAACTAGTTTCTGTTGTTTGAGCGGAGTCGACTCGCACAGACAGGAGTCGGCTCGCACAAAGTCAGGGTCGACTCTTGAAATCCAAGGGTCGACTCGAGAAAATCAAAAATCTCTGTGGCTTCAGGAGTCGACTCTGAAACTCTAGAGTCGGCTCCGGAACGTATCAAAAGTCAGATATTTTTCTGATTGACTTTGAAATTCGTCCCCGAATAATTTTAAATGATATTGATTTGAATACATTAAATATGACATTAAGTATGGATTCAAGACATGTTTCAAGAATTCATTAAATGACATATATCGTGTAAAAATTCCTTTTGAAATCTTTAAGTATAGAGCATGAAACTCCTTTTTCTAATAGATTCAAAACTCATTTAATTTAACCATTGAGAGTCATTGCTTTCGTTTTGAATTTTGATAAATAACTCATTGTTTTCTTTACAATACTCATGGCTTTTGGAAGTCATCAAAATCAATAAAGTTGGGGAAAATATAATCTCCCAAATTTCTCAACAAAGTTCTGAACTTAAATAAATTCCATTGAAACTCGGTTCAAAACTGATTTCTAAGTGTCATTTGAATAAATAACCAATCTTAAATCCTGAAACACTTATCAAATTATCAGAAACACAATGAATATACTCATGGCTTTTGTTAATCATCAAAATCAATAATTGGGTAAATAATTTCTCAATAATTTTTCAACAATCTCCCCCTTTTTGATGATGACAAAACATTGAGTATATGCATAATCAATTAATGCATAATTTACATTTAAGGTTAAGCTCCCCCTTAATGAGGTAGCTCCCCCTATGTTGTGCATATGTTAAGTTCATTGAAACTTTTATGCATATCTTAATTCATGTATTAATTCATTTAACATGCTTAAGTACCATTCCTTTAATTGATTATGCATTAATATCTCATTATTTTTATGCATATACAAAATCTTTCTCCCCCTTTTTTGTAATCAACAAAAAGGTTAAGAAGGTGCATTAGCTTAAATTAAATCAATAAAGGAAGTAATTCAAATCAAAATCAAGAGATCAAAAAATATGATATTCATTAATAGAAACATTACATCAAAATTTCATTTCATACATCATTCAACTATAACAAATACTTCATTACATCATTCATAAACTAAACATCAAAACTAATTACATCAAAATGTAAATCAAACATCAAAAGTAAAAATCAAAATCTAAGAAGTCTTTTGAGTTCTTCTAAGATCTTTCCCATTCCTTCACTTTGAATTTTGATAAAATCATTTAGTCTTCTATCAATAAAAGCAGATGCAACTGTAATTTTCTCTTGTAACTCAGCATTGCACTTAGAATAAGTATCAGAATCTCCTCCAATGTCCTTGATCTTCTCAAAAATTGCATAAGATCAGTCTTCAAGGCTTCTGAAGAAGTTCCAAAGGATGATTCAATTTGCTTACTTATCTTCCAAGGAATATACATTTCCCTTAAGCTCAAAAGTCTACTATCTAACTCAATCTTCATTTCTTCTTTATGATAGCAAAGTTCCTTTAACTGCTCCAACTGAGCATCAGAAAAACCAGAGAAGGAACAGTGCAGGAGCTGGAGTAGGTGCGGTGGTGGTGATGATCTGCTAGGCTCTGGTGAAGGATGCCTCACTGATGGACCAGCCTGATGGTGCAGCAGCTCCAATATCAGCTGCTCTATCCTCAGATGTCCCTTTCCATTGCCATCCACCTTCACGAATCCCATCCGATGCACAGTAGCTAAGCTATAATAATCAGTGTGCCTTAAGGTTCTTCATGGGTTCACTATCAGAAATAACTACCCTTGGCTTCTGAATGCTAATGGTCAAATCATGCCATAAGGCAAAGTCGATCTCTTCTTGTTCCCAGCCTCAGCCATGTACCAAATCATCATACCAGCTAAATTAATTGGCTGACCATCAGAACACTGTCCATAATCACAATGTCTCGCTCCGAGACATACTCAAATCTACCGGTCTTTGGGAATAAAATCCGACCACAAATATTATGTAATAATCTTAAGCTCAAGGGGCAACTGGTTTGCCCTAACTTCCTCAAATTCAGTGACCTCCCTTCCTAGCATTCTTGATAATGCACTGATCTCACTATGGAATTTGCAATTAAGTCCAATAACAGGAATCCCTAAAAGGTTTCCTAGAATCTCCGAAGTTAGATGAATTCTTCTTCCTCTAACATACTACTATCCTCCATCTCCTCTTGAAAGATTGAAATAAAATTCTTTGACTAAGGCGGGTAAGTGGGAACATCAAGAGAACATACCTTTCCCAACCTAATTCTTTAATTGCGCCCAATAGAAAACCCTCTTCCTCAAAGAAATGAAAATCACCTTTCTCCCATAGTGATGACACGGCCGGCTAGGGTGTCAATTTGAGGTGAGGAAGGCTTGGAATAGCACTTGGTGTGGATGCAGACGAAGAGGAGGAAGAACTCGGTGAAGGCTGCCTGCCGGATGCCTCACGTTCGTTTCCCGTCGTCACCTCCACAACGATCCTCTACGTTTGGGTGCCATTGAGTGCTAAGGAATGGTTAATTTGAGAAATTTGGGTTTTGGGAAGAGTTGGAAGAGTTTGGAAGTTAGGAGTCGATTGAAATGAGAGAGGTGTCGACTCTGCCCTAATAAGTCAACCTGGGACCACTTGGAGTCGACTCCCGCAAAGCGAGGTGTCGGCTCCAGGTCGCTAACACAGTCAGCGCCGAAGTGGAGTCGACTCTGGAAAAGCAGTGTCGGCTCCAAAGTCTCAGACAAAACTGGAGTCGACTCCGATACCAGAGGAGTCGGCTCCAAGACAGTTTCAGAAAAAAAAAAGAGTTTCAAAGGATCTGAAACTTGTCCGGAAAAACATCAAATTTTGGATAAATCAACTTTGGAATGTGATGAATCAAGGGGTTCAAATATCTAGATAAATCATCCTTAAAATTATAAGAAAATTAGAAAAATGATTGAATTCTAGATAATCATTCCTAGGAGATTTAAAATTCATTCCAATGGATCACAAACTCCTAATTCTCCTCTAAGATAACAAAATCTTTCTTCACTTAGGGGTTTTGTAAAAATGTCAGCTAATTGTTCATCAGTACAAACATAATCAAGACAAATGTCATTATTAGCTACATGTTCTCTAATAAAATGATATCTAATTTCAATGTGTTTAGTTCTTGAATGTTGGATTGGATTTTAGTTAAATTGATTGCACTAGTGTTATCACATCTAATTGGTGTTTTATCAAGTGTTATACCATAATCTTCAAGTTGTCGCTTAATCCAAAGGATTTGAGCACAGCAACTTCCAGCTGCAACATATTCAGCTTCAGCAGTTGATAATGCAACCGAATTTTGCTTTTTGCTAAACCAAGAGATTAAGTTACTTCCTAAAAATTGGCATGCACCACTTGTACTCTTTCTATCCAATTTACAACCAGCATAATCAGAATCAGAATAGCAATCAAATTTAATGTTGAGTCTCTAGAATACCATAATCCTACATTTTTAGTTCCATTTAGATATCTAAGTATTCTTTTTACTGCAATTAAGTGAGATTCTTTAGGTTCAGATTGATATCGTGCACATAAACATACTGCAAACATGATATCTGGTCTACTAGCTGTTAAATAAAGTAGTGAACCGATCATACCTCTATAATATTTTTGATCAACAGGCTTACCATCTTCATCTTTATCTAACTTGCATGAAGGACTCATTGGTGTTCCGAGAGGTTTGACTTGTTCCATACCAAACTTCTTGAGAATTTCTTTTGTGTACTTTGTTTGGTTGATGAAAATTCCTCTCTTTCTTGTTTGATTTGAAGTCCTAGGAAGAAGTTGAGTTCTCCCATCATGCTCATCTCGAATTCACCCTGCATTAACTTAGCAAATTCTTGACACAAAAGATTGTTAGTAGCACCGAATACAATATCATCTACATAAATTTGTACTACCAATAAATCTTTATCTTTTCTTTTCAAAAATAGGGTTTTATCAACATTTTCTCTAGAAAAATCATTTTCAATTAGAAATTTGCTTAATCTATCATACCAAGCTCTAGGTGCTTGTTTTAAACCATATAGTGCTTTGTGTAATTTAAAAACATGGTTTGAAAATTCATGATCTTCAAAACCTGGGGTTGTTCTACATAAACTTCCTCATTTATAAAACCATTTAAAAATGCACTTTTAACATCCATTTGAAATAAATTAATGTTCATATGACATGCAAATGCAAGTAATAGTCTAATTGCTTCTAATCTAGCTACAGGTGCAAAAGTTTCATCAAAATCAATTCCTTCTTCTTGATTATATCCTTTTGCAACTAATCTAGCTTTATTTCTAATTACTATGCCATTTTCATCTAATTTATTTCTAAATACCCATTTAGATCCTATAACAGAATGACCTTTGGGTCTATCAACTAAGGACCATACATTATTCCTAGTAAATTGATTTAATTCCTCTTGCATAGCTAACATCCAATTACTATCTTTTTCAGCTTCTTCAATAGTTTTGGGTTCTATATGAGACACAAATGCAAGATGATTATTGATGTTCCTCATTGATGATCTAGTTCTTACTCCTTGAGATGGATCACCTATGATTAAATCCTTAGGATGACCATAAGCATATCTCCAATCTCTAGGTAGATCTACATCATTACGAGTAGTATCAATAACATCATCCCTAGGTGAGTCATCATCTTTAGCTTCTTGTTCATGGTCTGAAGATACATCTATATTCAATTTTTCAATATCTCTTTCAAGCAAATTTGTATCTTCCTCATCATCAATCTTTTCAGAACTTGATGCTAAAGACTCATCAAATACTACATGAATTGATTCTTCTACAATTAAATATTTCTTGTTAAATACTCTATATGCTTTACTAGATGTTGAATAACCTAAAAATATTCCTTCATCAGATTTGGCATCAAATTTTTAAGATTATCCTTACCATTATTATGAATAAAACATCTACAACCAAATGCATGAAAATAACTAATGTTAGGTTTCCTATTATGCCATAGTTCATAGGGAGTTTTCTTAAGAATTGGCCTAATTAAAGCTCTATTAAGGATGTAACATGTTGTGTTTATAGCTTCCGCCCAGAAGTACTTTGGAGTTGGCTTTCACATAGCATGGTACGGGCCATATCTTCTAATGTTCTATTTTTCTTTCTACGACTCCATTTTGTTGTGGTGTTCTAGGTGCAGAAAAATTATGATGAATGTCATTTTCAATACAGAAATTTTTAAATTGATGATTTTCAAATTCTGTGCCATGATCACTTCTAAGAGACACTATGGTGTTTTTTCTCATTTGTGACTTTCTTGAAGAATTTCAGGAATATCGAGAAAGTCTCATCTTTGTGAGCCAAAAATAATACCCAAGTATATCTAGAGTAATCATCTACTATCACAAGACCATATTTCTTTCCTCCTAGACTAGTGGTTCTAGTAGGTCCAAAAAGGTCCATATGAAGTAGTTCGAGTGGCCTAGTAGTTGAAACAATATTTTAGATTTGAAAGAATTTCTAGTTTGTTTTCCAAATTGACATGCATCACAAATTCTATTATTTTCAAAATCTAGTTTTGGAAGTCCTTTAACTAAATCCATTCTAATTAATTTTGAAATTAAGTGTGTGCTTGCATGACCTAATCTACGATGCCATAGCCATCCAATCTCATTTACCTTAGCATTATCAGCAATTAAGCAATGTTACTAGTAGATAAATTGTCTAATCAATTAAGTATACATTACCATTTCTATTTCCAACAAATATAATGCTATTGTCTATGGGATTAGAAACAGTGCAAATAGAAGCTTCAAAGGAAACTTTGAAACCTTTATCACATAATTGGCTAATGCTAATTAAGTTATGCTTTAAACCAACAACATATAAAACATTTCTATAAAAGTGGATGGAGTTATTTGAATTTTACCAAATCCCATAATTTGGCCTTTGCCATTATCTCCAAAAGTAACAACTCCTCCTCTTTTATCTTCAAGGGTGATGAATTGCTCCTTGTCACCCATCATGTGCCTTGAGCAGCCACTATCAAGATACCACTTTCGTTTTGATCCTTTGCCGCAAGACACTCCTGCAAGATAATCAAATCTTATGTTTAGGTACCCAAGCTTTCTTGGGTCCTTCATGGTTAGTAGCAATAAAATTGTTCCTTTTGAACCCATATTTTCTTGCCTTTAATATTTAAATTAGTTTTTCTAAAATTGCATTCATAAGATTTATGTCCTTTTTGTTGCAATGATAACATGAAATATCATTTTTCTTTACAAAGAAATTGTTGACATATTTTTGTTTCATGTGTGGTTTATATCCTAAACCATCTTTATCAAATATAGCTCTTTGATTACTTAAAAGCAAATTTAGTTTTTCTGAGCTATATGTAAATTTATCAACTATAATTTTATATTTATCAATTTCTTTCTTCAAATTAATATTTTCATTAGAAATTGATTCCTTTTCTTTTAAAACATTTTATTTTTAGATTTTAGATTTTTAACCTCAAGAATTAGTTCATTTTCTCTTTGAGAAGATTTAGGTTTTCAGTTTTCAAAGATTTGTTTTTCATTCTCAAAACCTTAAATCACTAACTAACTCATTGAAAGCATCATATAATTCATCAAATATAAAATCATTAGGGGTTTCAGTACATACCTCATTTTCATCGTTTGCCATGAAGCATAAGTTTGCAACCTCTTTTTGTTCTTCTTCAGATGAAGACTCTTCACTATCACTCCAAGTTACAACATAGGCCTTCTTCTTCTTCTTTTTGTAACCCTTCTTTAGTTGAGGACATTCAGATCGAAAATGCCCTAACTTCTTACATTCATAACATGTTAAGGGTTCTTTTTCTTTGTCCTTATCCCTTTCTTTTTCTCTTTCTCCTTTCAATTTTATTCCAAACTTTCTCTTGTGGAAGGGTCTCCTTCTTTGCATAAATTTCTTAAATTTCTTAGCTAGGAGAACTATCTCATCATCATCTTCTTCTTCCTCACTACTGCTCTTATCATTTTCTGCAGCCTTAAGTGCTATGGTTCTTTTCTTTTTCACCTCTTTCTCTTGATGTTGTTTCATTGTCAATTCATGGGTCATCAGGGATCCAAGGAGCTCCTCCAAAGGTAGAATGTTTAAGTCTTTGGCTTCTTGGATTGCGGTTACTTTTGCTTCCCATGATCTTGAAAGAGATCTAAGAATTTTGCGCACCAATTCAGAGTTAGTATAAGTCTTACCAAAACTTTTTAAACCATTAGCAATATCAGTGAATCTAGTATACATGCATGTGATTGATTCAGTTTGTTCCATGCTAAACAGTTCATATTTGTGCACTAGAATGTTAATTTTGGATTCTTTTACTTGGTTAGTACCCTCATGGGTAACTTCTAATCTATCCCAAATTTCTTTGGCTGAAATGCAAGTAGATATTCTGTTGAATTCATTTGCATCCAAAGAACAATATAAAACATTCATGGCTTTTGCATTGAGCTGAGCCATTTTCCTATCGTTCTCATTCCAATCCCTTTCGGGCTTAGGAACGATTGAACTATCTACAATGTGTGTGGGTGTACTAGGTCCATTTGTAATGACACTCCATAATTCATAATCTAAAGCTTGAATGAAAATCCTCATTCTTGCTTTCCAATATGAATAATTTGAGCCATTAAACAAAGGTGGCCTATTAGTGGATTGACCTTTAACAAAAGAGATCCAGCTTGTGTTGCCAATTGGATCTTTAACTCTTGATCGTTAGATCAAATAAAAATGAGTACAAGCTCTGATACCAAATGCTGCACGATCATGGAGACCTCCCATGTCACCCACAAGTATACCTACCAGACTAGCTGGCCACCGTCTCGGCCGATACACCAACATCAATGAGGGAAGAGCCTGGCTTCGGTGACACGGTCACCAGTGAGAGTTCTCATTGATGCTCTACCTGCATTTCACCCTTGCAGGTTAACTAGTTCTGATACCAATTATTGGCCCAGATGGCAACCCAAGTGGGGGGGTGAATTGAGTTCTTTAAAAATTTAACACTTAAAACTTAAAACCAAATTTCACAAAGATTAAGTATACTAGTGAAGTGATGCAATAATTTAAAGCACAATGAGAGAAAGAGAGATAGAGACAAAAGCATGACAAACACATAAAGATTTATATAGGTTCGGTGTATCCCACACCTACGCCACTCCCAAGCAACTCTTGGGTCCACACTATAATCTACTAATTATAGTTGAGTTGTTTTACAAGCTCACAACCCTAACTTGTTATTTTACACGGGGTCACAACGAACCCAGCCGGTTTTCATGGGTTCACCAGCACAAAACCCAAACCCAAGCGAAACTAGCTTGTTCATGAGGTAAACTACCTTAACTAATTCAATCCCTCCGATTGAATTAGTAAACACGAAATCAATTTAATGTTTTAAACAATGGAAAGCTCCTTAAATGAGCAAATAGCAATATAAATAAACAAAGGTAAGAAAAGCCTGATTGAAGCCAAGTGGATTTGAGCTTTTCTTGTTTTCTTCTTTTCCTCTTCTGATGAATTGCTCCTTATCACCCGTCATATGCCTTGAGCAGCCACTATCAAGATATCAATTTCGTTTTGATCCTTTGGCAATAAGACACTCCTACAAGATAATCAAATCTTATGTTTAGGTACCCAAGCTTTCTTGGTCCTTCATGGTTAGTAGCAATAAAGATTGTTCCTTTTGGAACCCATATTTTCTTGCCTTTAATATTAAAATTAGTTTTTCTAAAATTGCATTCATAAGATTTATGTCCTTTTTTGTTGCAATGATAACATGAAATATCATTTTTCTTTACAAAGAAATTGTTGACATATTTTTGTTTCATGTGTGGTTTATTTCCTAAACCAACTTTATCAAATACATCTCTTTGATTATTTAAAAGCAAATTTAGTTTTTCTGAGCTATATGTAAATTTATCAACTATAATTTTATATTTATCAATTTCTTTCTTCAACTTAATATTTTCATTAGAAATTGATTCCTTTTCTTTTAAAACATTTTCATTTTCAGATTTTAGATTTTTAACCTCAAGAATTAGTTCATTTTTCTCTTTGAGAAGATTTAGGTTTTCAGTTTTCAAAGATTTGTTTTTCATTCTCAAAACCTTAAAATCACTAACTAACTCATTGAAAGCATCATATAATTAATCAAATATAAAATCATAATTAGGGGTTTCAGTACATACCTAGTTTTCATCGTTTGCCATGAAGCATATGTTTGCAACCTCTTTTTGTTCTTCTTCAGATAAAGACTCTTCACTATCACTCCAAGTTGCAACATAGGCCTTCTTCTTCTTCTTTTTGTAACCCTTCTTTAGTTGAGAACATTCAGATCGAAAATGCCCTAGCTTCTTACATTCATACCAGTCAAGGATTCTTTTTCTTTGTCCTTATCCCTTTCTTTTTCTCTTTCTCCTTTCAATTTTATTCCAAACTTTCTCTTGTGAAAGGGTCTCCTTCCTTGCATAAATTTCATAAATTTCTTAGCTAGGAGAGCTGTCTCATCATCATCTTCTTCTTCCTCACTACTGCTCTTATCATTTCTGCAGCATTAAGTGCTATAGTTCTTTTCTTTTTCACCTCTTTCTCTTGATGTTGTTTCATTGTCAATTCATGGGTCATCAAGGATCCAAGGAGCTCATCCAAAGGTAGAATGTTTAAGTCTGTGGCTTCTTGGATTGCAGTTACTTTTGCTTCCCATGATCTTGGAAGAGATCTAAGAATTTTGCGCACCAATTTAGAGTTAGTATAAGTCTTACCAAGACTTTTTAAACCATTAACAATATCAGTGAATCTAGTGTACATGCATGTGATTGATTCAGTTTGTTCCATGCTAAACAGTTCATATTTGTGCACTAAAATGTTAATTTTGGATTTTTTTACTTGATTAGTACCCTCATGGATAACTTCTAATCTATCCCAAATTTCTTTAGCTGAAATGCAAGTAAATATTCTGTTGAATTCATTTGCATCCAAAGAACAATATAAAACATTCATGGCTTTTGCATTGAGCTGAGCCATTTTCCTATCATTCTCATTCCAATCCCTTTCAGGCTTAGGAACGATTGAACCATCTACAATATGTGTGGGTGTACTAGGTCCATTTGTAATGACACTCCATAATTCATAATCTAAAGCTTGAATGAAAATCCTCATTCTTGCTTTCCAATATGAATAATTAGAGCCATTAAACAAAGGTGGCCTATTAGTGGATTGACCTTTAGCAAAAGCTGATGCAACTTGTGTTGCCATTTGGATCTTTAACTCTTGATCGTTAGATTAAATAAAAATGAGCACAAGCTCTGATACCAAATGCTGCACAATCATGGAGACCTCCCATGTCACCTAACAAGTATACCTACTAGACTAGCTGGCTACTGTCTCGGTCGGTACACCACCATCAATGAGGGGAGAGCCTGGCTTTGGTGAAACGGTCACCAGTGAGAGTTCTCATTGATGCTCTGCCTGTATTTCACCCGTGCAGGTCAACTCGCTCTGATACCAATTGTTGGCCCATATGGCAACCCAAGAGGGGGGGGGGGTGAAATGGGTTCTTTAAAAATTTAACACTTAAAACTTAAAACCAATTTCACAAAGATTAAGTATACTAGTGAAGTGATGCAATAATTTAAAGCACAATGAGAGAGAGATAGAGACAAAAGCACGACAAACACACAAAGATTTATAGTGGTTCGGTGTATCCCACACCTATGCCACTCCCAAGCAACTCTTGGGTCTACACTATAATCCACTGATTATAGTTGAGTTGTTTTACAAGCTCACAACCCTAACTTGTTATTTTACATGGGGTCACAATGAACCCAGCCGATTTTCACGGGTTCACCAGCACAAAACCCAAACCCAAGCGAAACTAACTTGTTCATGAGGTAAACTACCTTAACTAATTCAATTCCTCTAATTGAATTAGTAAACACCAAATCAATTTAATATTTACAACAATGAAAAGCTCCTTAAATGAGCAAATAAGCAATATAAATAAACAAAGGTAAGAAAAGTCTGATTGAAGCCAAGTGGATTTGAGCTTTTCTTCTTTTCTTCTTTTCCCCTTCTGATGAATTGCTCCTTGTCACCCGTCATATGCCTTGAGCAGCCACTATCAAGATACCACTTTCGTTTTGATCCTTTGGCAACAAGACACTCCTACAAGATAATCAAATCTTATGTTTAGGTACCCAAGCTTCTTGGGTCCTTCATGGTTAGTAGCAATAAAGATTGTTCCTTTTGGAACCCATATTTTCTTGCTTTTAATATTTAAATTAGTTTTTATAAAATTGCATTCATAAGATTTATGTCCTTTTTTGTTGCAATGATAACATGAAATATCATTTTTCTTTACAAAGAAATTGTTAACATATTTTGTTTCATATGTGGTTTATATCCTAAACCAGCTTTATCAAATACAGCTCTTTGATTACTTAAAAGCAAATTTAGTTTTTCTGAGCTATATGTAAATTTATCAACTATAATTTTATATTTATCAATTTCTTTCTTCAAATTAATATTTTCATTAGAAATTGATTCCTTTTTCTTTTAAAACATTTTCATTTTTAGATTTTAGATTTTTAACCTCAAGAATTAGTTCATTTTTCTCTTTGAGAAGATTTAGGTTTTCAGTTTTCAAAGATTTGTTTTTCATTCTCAAAACCTTAAAATTACTAACTAACTCATTGAAAGTATCATATAATTCATCAAATGTAAAATCATCATTAGGGGTTTCAGTACATATCTCATTTTCATCGTTTGCCATGAGCATATGTTTGCAACCTCTTTTTATTCTTCTTCAGATGAAGACTCTTCACTATCACTCCAAGTTGCAACATAGGCCTTCTTTTTCTTCTTTTGTAACCCTTCTTTAGTTGAGGACATTCAGATCAAAAATGCCCTAGCTCCTTACATTCATAACATGTCAAGGGTTCTTTTTCTTTGTCCTTATCCCTTTCTTTTTCTCTTTCTCCTTCCAATTTTATTCCAAACTTTCTCTTGTGGAAGGGTCTCCTTCTTTGCATAAATTTCTTAAATTTCTTAGTTAGGAGAGCTGTCTCATCATCACATCTTCTTCCTCACTACTGCTCTTATCATTTTCTGCAGCCTTAAGTGCTATAGTTCTTTTCTTTTTCACCTCTTTCTCTTGATGTTGTTTCATTGTCAATTCATGGGTCATCAAGGATCCAAGAAGCTCATCCCAAGGTAGAACATTTAAGTCTATGGCTTCTTGGATTGCAGTTACTTTTGCTTCCTATGATCTTGGAAGAGATCTAAGAATTTTGCGCACCAATTTAGAGTTAGTATAAGTCTTACCAAGACTTTTTAAACCATTAACAATATCAGTGAATCTAGTGTACATGCATGTGATTGATTCAGTTTGTTCCATGCTAAACAGTTCATATTTATGCACGAAAATGTTAATTTTGGATTTTTTTACTTGGTTAGTACCCTCATGGGTAACTTCTAATCTATCCCAAATTTCTTTGGCTGAAATGCAAGTAGATATTCTGTTGAATTCATTTGCATCCAAAGAACAATATAAAACATTCATGGCTTTTGCATTGAGCTGAGTCATTTTCCTATCGTTCTCATTCCAATCCCTTTCAGGCTTAGGAACGATTGAACCATCTACAATATGTGTGGGTGTACTAGGTCCATTTGTAATGACACTCCATAATTCATAATCTAAAGCTTGAATGAAAATCCTCATTCTTGCTTTCCAATATGAATAATTAGAGCCATTAAACAAAGGTGGCCTATTAGTGGATTGACCTTCAGCAAAAGCTAATGCAACTTGTGTTGCCAATTGGATATTTAACTCTTGATCGTTAGATCAAATAAAAATGAGCACAAACTCTGATACCAATGCTGCACGATCATGGAGACCTCCCTTGTCACCCAACAAGTATACCTACCAGACTAGCTGGCTAACGTCTCGGCCGGTACACCAACATCAATAAGGGGAGAGCCTGGCTTCGGTGACACGGTCACCAGTGAGAGTTCTCATTGATGCTCTGCTTACATTTCATCGGTGCAGGTCAACTGGCTCTGATACCAATTGTTGGCCTAAATGGCAACCCAAGATGGGGGGTGAATTGGGTTCTTTAAAAATTTAACACTTAAAACTTAAAACCAAATTTCACAAAGATTAAGTATACTAGTGAAGTGATGCAATAATTTAAAGCACAATGAGAGAGAGATAGAGACAAAAGCACAATAAACACACAAAGATTTATAGTGGTTCGGTGTATCCCACACCTACGCCACTCCCAAGCAACTCTTGGGTCCACACTATAATCCACTGATTATAGTTGAGTTGTTTTACAAGATCACAACCCTAACTTATTGTTTTACACGGGGTTACAACGAACCCAGCCGATTTTCATGGGTTCAGCAGCACAAAACCCAAACCCAAGCTAAACTAGCTTGTTCATGAGGTAAACTACTCAACTAATTCAATCCCTCTGATTGAATTAGTAAACACCAAATCAATTTAATATTTATAACAATGGAAAGCTCCTTAAATGAGCAAATAAGCAATATAAATAAACAAAGGTAAGAAAAGCCTGATTGAAGCCAAGTGGATTTGAGCTTTTCTTCTTTTCTTCTTTTCCTCTTTTCTTTTGAATGGTTGAATTAAGCTTCAGCTCGGATTCATGACTGAGATCTGTTGGAGAGAACTTTGAGAAATGGGGCTTTTGCTCTTCATCTCTAGAACTTTGGAAATCCTTCAATTTTGAACGTTAAGGGCTTTGGATTTCTCTTGAATCTCTCTTTAGATGATAGGCAAGGACTCAGAGATTTCTCTTTGAAATTTCTCTCTTTTCCACTGAGTATTTTTCTTGATTTTTCTCTCTTTTTCTCGATTTTTTCCGTTCTTCTTTTCAAACTGACGAATCCCCTTTTTATAGAGTCTTATTCTGAGATTAGGTGAGAAAATAGCCATTAAAATTGTACTTGGATGCTTCCTTACGCAAAGAAAAGTATCCGTTGAGAGTTAGGTGAGAAAATATATCCGTTAGAATCCGATCTGCCACTTTTGAAAATCGTCTTGACAGGTTGGAGTCGGCTCCAACTTTTCATGAGTCGGTTCCAGATCATATTTTCATAAATAGCAAAAATCGATTTGACGTGGAGTCGGCTCTGACTTTGCAAAGTGTCGACTCCCTGCTGACTGGAGTCGGCTCCAGATTTTTAAAGTGTCGGCTCCAAGAATTCCTCCGAAAACACAGTCTCTGTAACTCAGGTTAGAGTCGGCTCCCAAAATCCATGTGTCGGCTCTGGCTTCTGAAGCAGAAAACAGTTTCTCTGTATCTCAGGTTGGAGTCAGCTCCACCTTTTCATATGTCGGCTACAAAATCTCAAGTGTCGGCTCCGAAACTCTAGTTGTCAACTCCAAACCGTGTCGAAAATGTAGAACTATTCTGATACACTCTAGAGTTGGCTCCAATGGTTCTAAGTATCGGCTCCAAGTTCTAACTTAAATAAATTCCATTGAAACTAGATTTAAAACTGATTTCTAAGTGCCATTTGAATAAATAACCAATCTTAAATCCTGAAACAATTATCAAATCTATCAGAAACACAATGAATATACTCATAATCATCAAAATCAATAATTGGGTAAATAATTTCTCAATAATTTTCCCGACACCTCAGCTTCAGCCCTGGAGTCTCTTCGTCCTCGAGCCACCTGATACGACCACGTGGCCCACCAACCACCTATAGCCGCCACGTGACCCACTAACCGTCTGCAACTGCACGTGGCCACTACCCGTAACGGCATACGCCTAACACGACTAGCTCATCTACCACCTGTGGTGCCACGCCTGATAGGTGGCTGGCGGGGCAAGACACCTCTGACATGCCCAGTATCGATTGCAACCTGTCACTGTCAGTCTGGACGCCCATCCGCTACCGGACAGCAGCACCTTGAAATCAGCCATCTTCTGAAAGCGGAAAAAGGGACATTCGAATAGGTATAAAAACCCACACTCACAACGAGGGAATGATCTGAACTCAAGTTCTCCAGTTATTTCCTATTAGCTCTTTTTCTTCACTGTTCCCAAGTCGCTTACTTGAGCGTCGAAGGGTCCCCGCCGGTGCAACTGATCTCCATGGACTTCTTTGTAGGAGCTTCTTCGAGGAGGAGGATCTTCATTTTCCGGCATTGGAGGAACGTAACTTGGCAGCAACAGATTGGCATGCCAGGTAGGGGGGTTGATAGAGAAGAAAGCTCGAACCAGTCAGCTACAGATTCTCCTCTCCTGAGTATTCAAGAAGATGATGGTGACACGTGCACAAGAGGTTTCCACCAGCCATGCTGGGGGGCATCGTCAGGAGGTTGACCCGCCGGAAGCTGGTCCCCTTGCTCCCCAAACCGACATCCCCGCACTGTCATCGCCACCACCACCGCAGCAGCCAGATGATCGAATCACCGCTCTCACCATGCAGGTCCAGTCGCTGGTGGCAGTGGTCCAGGTTCTACAGTAGCAACCGACAGCCGCTGCGGTTCTACAGCAGCAACCAACCGTCCCGCAGCGCTGTCGAAGCCACCCTCATCGGTCCCGAAGGTGGTCCAACCCAACCAGCATTCTTTCCAGAGGAGATCTTCCTCCGGGAGGTCCGTCACCATCGTGCTTCGCCCCGACATCATCGTCGGGAGGCCTCTAAGAGGTCTTGGTCCCCTTCTCGCCATGCCAGCGCTTTCCCTAAGCGACGGCATGGGAAGGAGGTGGAGCGCACCTATCTGCATCATCATCACCCCTCTCTGTCCTCTGAGTCTTCAAGGGAGGCATCCTTTGATGGCCATATAGCTCACCGGACCGAGCGTCGGCTGGATGAATACAACTAGCGGTTGGAGAAGCTTAGCCGCAGGATCACCAACCCGCCGGAGGTGGATTATGACAGCCGTCCACCGCTGTCCCGCCACATAATGGAGAAGCCAATTTCAGCTCAGTTTTGCCTCCCTCAACTGGACCCATACGATGGGACCACCGATCCTCTGGACCATCTGAAAAGCTACAAGGTCCTCATGCAGGTCTAGGGGGCAACTGACTTCTTTCTTTGCATCGCCATCCCCACCACCTTGAGGAAGGCTACCCAAGCTTGGTACTTCTGCTTTCCATCATGGAGTGTCAACTCCTTCCGACAGCTGGAGAGGGCCTACCTGGCTCACTTCGATGCCTGCCGAAAGATCTCCAAGTGGCGGACAGTCTATTCTCCATCCAGCAGAAAAGCGGTGAGTCCCTGCGGGACTTTGTTGCCCGATTCAAATAAGCTGCCCTTAAGGTCTACAACCTCAAGGACTCTGTGGCCACTTTGGCCTTGAAGCGGGGGATCCGCCCCTCTCGTTTTTCCTACTCCCTCGACAAGAAGCCGCCCGGTTCCTAGCCAAACTACAGAGCCGAGCACAGAAGTACATCCGCATCGATGAGGCCGACTCCTCTTGGCGCGAGGCGGATGGGAGTTCCGCCAAGAAGCAAGCCCATCCCGAGCCTGCTAAGGCTCGGCCCAAGAGGCCCGAGCCTCCCCGCTGACCAAACAACCGTTCGCGAGCGCTAGCTCCTAGGGAGGGTCCGTTCACTCCCTTGCTCGCCCCGATATCTCATATCCTGATGGAGATCGAAGGCAAGCTGTATCTCTAGCGCCCTCCTCCGTTGAACCCCAAGATTCCCTACAACAAAAATATGTACTATCGCTTCCACTAGGACCACGACCACGACACTGAAGACTGTTGCCAGCTGAAGAAGGTGATTGAGGACCTTATCAGCATGGCCACCTAGGAAAGTTCGTTCAGAGAGGTAACCCGAGTGCACCCAGCCCGTCAGCACCTCCACCTCCTAAGGTCAGCATCGACAATGCTCCAACCGAGAAGACGGTGGCCATGATCTCCTGAGGGGCAGACAACACCTCCAAGAGGTCACGAGGGGATGAGGGGCTAGATTCTGTAATTTTCCTTTCCCAAAGAGACCTAGAGAGGGTAGTTACAAGAATGATGACAGCGTCATCGTGTCTATGACGATAGCAAAGCACCCTGTAAAAAGAATTTTAGTTGATAGTGGAAGCTTAGTGGATTTTTTGAGTTACGATGCATTTATTCGAATGAACCTGTCTCCTCGCTCCCTCCGACCTGTCACAACACCCTTGATGGGTTTTACCGAAGATTTTGTAAGGGTTGAGGGCAAGATCATTCTCCCTATCATGTCTAGGATCCTATCATGTCTAGGATCCTATCATGTCAAAGCACGGTTTTCATTAACTTCCTGGTTGTCCGGGTTCCCCTGGCCTATAATGCCATCCTCAGGAAACCCGGTCTGAACCTTCTGGATGCAGTCATCTTCACCAAAAGACTGCTCGTGAGGTTTTCACCAGCAAAGGAGTCGAGAAGATGCAGAGGGAGCAGAACCCACTGCTACTTTGCTACCATATGGCCCCTAGCCCGCAAGGGATGGTGTCTGCATCGGCACCAGAATCACTCGACCCCTGAGACTTGGAGAGGAGGGGGAAGCCAGCCGAGCAATTGCTGACCTTCCCACTGGAGGAGGACCCGACGAAGATGGTTTAGATTGGAGCGATTCTCCCGGAGGAGGCACGTGAGCAGCTTCTAACCTTCCTGTGTGCCAACTCCGACATCTTTGCATGGTCGGCATCTGATATGCCAGGTATACCCGAGGAAGTAATCACCCATCAGCTTAACATTAAACCAGAATGCCGATCCATCCGGTAGAAGAAGAGGAGCTTCGCCTCCGATCGATAAAAGGCCATTGGCGAAGAGGTTCGTAAGCTGGTGGCTGCTGGCCACATTCGAGAGATCCACTACCTTGACTGGCTAGCCAATGTCATGATGGTCCGTAAGGCTAGCGCAAGCTAGAGGATGTGCGTGGACTTCACTGATCTCAACAAGGCGTGCCCCAAAGACAGCTTCCAACTGCCTCGGATTGACTAGCTAGTGGATGCCCCATCCAACCATGAGACCCTCAGTTTCATGAATGCCTTCTCTAGATACAATCAAATCAAGATGGACCCGGCAGACGAGGAGGCTAGCTCATTTGTGATCAATAAGGGCATATATTGTTACAAGGTAATGCCATTCGGGTTAAAGAACATTGGGGCCACCTATCAGAGGCTGATGAATAAGGTATTCAAGGACCAGATCGGGCGCAACATGGAGGTATACGTGGATGACATGCTAACCAAGAGTATCCGAACCGCTGACCATGTTACCGAACTTGCAGAGACCTTCAGCAATCTCCGTTGATACCAGATGAGGCTAAACCCCCGCAAGTGTGCTTTCAGAGTGACAGTAGGCAAGTTCCTGGGCTTCATGGTGATGCAGTGGGAGATCGAGGCAAACCACGATAAAATCCAAGCTATCCTTGACATGAGGCCCCTGGCTAGCAAGGAGGTACAGCGCTTGACTCGGAGGGTGGCAGCCCTGAGCCAGTTCTTGTCCAAGTCAGTGGAGAGGTGTCTGCCTTTCTTCAAGGCACTGTGCAAGATCAACGGCTTCGAGTGGACGAAGGAGTGCCAGAAAGCCTTTGAGGAGTTAAAAGAATTTCTATCCACTCCACTGCTGTTGTCCAAGCCGAGAGTGGGGAGGAGCTCTTTCTCTACCTTGCAGCCTCCCCCGAAGCCGTCAACTCCGTGCTTGTACACATGGATGCCGATGGAACGCAAAGGCTAGTTTACTATACCAGCAAGGTGCTTTATGATGCGAAGACTAGGTATTCCAGGACTGAGAAGATCATCTTTGCCTTGATCATCTCTGCTCAGTGCTTCAGGCCCTACTTCCAAGCCCATCCTATTGTGGTGCTCACGGACCAGCCCCTCCGGATGATCTTATCCTGTCCTGACACCTCCGACCGACTCGCGAAGTGGGCCATCAAGCTTGGGGAGTTCGACTTGTCCATCCAACCAAGGTCTGCAATGAAGTCCCAAGTGTTAGATGATTTCCTGATCGAATGCACTTGGGCCGAGGAGCAGCTGGAGGAACAACGCTTGGAGTCCCCCATGGCGGCAGAGCTAGGAAAAGAAGACTGGATCCTTCACGTAGACGGTGCATCAACTCCAAGGGGAGTGGAGCTGGGCTCATCCTCGCAAGCCCCGAGGGAGAGGAGGTGGAGTACGCTCTCCGTTTCCTTTTTTCCACCACCAACAACCAAGCAAAGTATGAAGCCTTGCTAGCGGCAATAAAGTTGGCCGAGGAGCTCGGAGCAAGATGTCTCAAGGCTTTCACTGATTCCTAGCTTGTCTCTGGGCAAGTTGGGGGGGAATACGAGGCCCGAGATCCGGCCATGTCCTATTACCTAAGTAAGGTCTAATCCCATGCCTCCCACTTTACTTATTTCCGTGTCAGTTACATTCCTAGAGGAGAGAACTCCAAAGCTGATGAGCTGTCCCATTTGGCCACCTCGACCAACGGGACCTTGGAGGAGAACATATATGGAGAATCTGGAGGTCCCAAGCATCGAAGCCACAGAAGAGGCCCTACCGGTCGTGCAGGAACCCTCTTGGATGGACGCTTACATCCAGTACATTACCGACGGTGCCCTCTCTGAAGATTCGGCTGAGGCCAGGCTGCTCAAGCAGCAAGCTCCAAAGTTTTTGATGATGGACGAACGGCTCTATCGAAGGTTCTTCTCATACCCGGTCCTTAAGTGCATCGGCCCCACGGAGGCTGATTACATCCTGCGGGAGATCCATAAGGGCATTTGTGGGAGTCATCTGGGGGGTAGAGCACTGGCATACAAGGCCCTGCGCCAAGGGTACTATTGGCTGACAATGAAGAAGGATGCCATCGAGCTAGTTTGAAAGTGCGGCAGCTGCCAATGACATGCCAACATCCAGCAGTAGCCGACCTCTCAGCTCAGCCCCCTGGCGGCCCCCTGGCCTTTTGCTCAGTGGGGGATGGATATCCTGGGACCGTTTTCCCTAGCCTCTAGCCAGCATAAATTTCTATTGGTGGTCGTCGACCACTTCACCAAATGGATCGAGGCCGAGGCACTGGCTAAGATCACCGAGGGCAAAGTGAGATCCTTTTTCTGGAAGTTCATAATCTATCGGTTCGGACTACCGCATACCCTCGTCACCGACAACGGTCGGCAATTCAACAACATACCCTTTAGAGGATTCTGCACCGAACTAGGCATTCATCAGTGGTTCACCTCTGTCGGTCACCCTCAGACCAATGGTCTGGCCGAGGTAACAAATTGCATTATCCTCCAAGGACTCAGAGCATGACTAGATGACTTCAAAGGGAGGTGGGTGAGAAACTTCCCAACGTGCTGTGGGCCTACCATACGACGCCACGGGCTCCTACGGGGGAGACCCCCTTCAGCCTTATCTTTGGGTTCAAGGCTGTCATCCCTGTGGAGATCAGCTCCCCAAGCCCCTGGAAGGAGTCTTACGACGAGGAGGACAACTCAAACTAGCTGCGAGCCAACCTCAACCTTGTGGAGGAGGTACGTGACCGAGCATGACTCCGGATGGCTGCCTACCGATAGTGAACTGCTAGGTATTATAATGCTCGTGTCCATCCCAGAACATTCTTGCCAGAAGACCTAGTCCTCAGATGGGCCAAAGTCTCGAAGCCGATGGAAGGAGGCAAGTTGTCGCCGCATTATAAAGGACCCTATCGAGTCACCAAAGCTCTTCATCATGGAGCATACCAAATCGAAGGACTAGATGGGAAGTTGTTCCCTCAGACTTGGAACTCTGACAACCTCCATCGGTACTACAAGTAATGTATCCCCCCTTCTATACATTGGGCAAATTATTCATATTCTTTTGGACTCACCTGTCCCATATTTCATATCAATAAAAGTGTGTTCGAGTAACTCATCTTTTCAGCAAAAGCCAGAGGCCAGCTCAGCACTTCAAGCCTGATGTACCATCGGCACTCAAAAGCCCGAGGCCAGCTCGGCACTTCAAGGCTAATGTACCATCGGCACTCAAAAACCCGAGGTAAGCTCGGCACTTCAAACCTGATGTACCATCAGCATCCAAAAGCCCGAGGCCAGCTCAGCACTTCAAGCCCGATGTACCATCGGCACCCAAAAGCCCGAGGCCAGTTCGGCACTTCAAGCCCGATGTATCATCGGCACCCAAAAGCCCGAGGCCAGCTCGGCACTTCAAGCCTGATGTATCATTGGCACCCAAAAGCTCGAGGCTAGCTTGGCACTTCAAGCCGAATGTACCATCGGTACCCAAAAGCCCAAGGCCAGCTCGGCACTTCAAGCCCGATGTACCATCGGCATCCAAAAGCCTAAGGCCAGCTTGGCACTTCAAGCCCGATGTACCATCGGCACTCAAAAGCCTGAGGCCAGCTCGGCACTTCAAGCCCGATGTACTATCGGTACCCAAAAGCTCGAGGCCAGCTCGGCACTTCAAGCCCGATGTACCATCGGCACCCAAAAGCCTGAGGCCAGCTCGGCACTTCAAGCTCGATGTATCATCGGCACCCAAAAGCTCGAGGCCAGCTCGGCACTTCAAGCCTGATGTACCATCGGCACCCCAAAGCCCGAGGCTAGCTTGGCACTTCAAGCCCGATGTACCATCGGCACCCAAAAGCCCAAGGCCAGCTCGGTACTTCAAGCCTGATGTACCATTGGCACTCAAAAGCCCGAGGCCAGCTTGGCACTTCAAGCCTGATGTACCATTATCACTCAAAAGCCCGAGACCAGTTCGGCACTTGAAGCCCGATACATCGGCACCACAAGACCGAGGCCCGCTTTGGAGTTCCGATGGCAGCTCGGCGCTGCAGGCTCTCCACGAGGCTTGCACCTACACATCAACCTTGGGTTTGGTAAGGGGAGCTTCGAGTCAAACCTCGACAATAGGGTCCGGCCCTATATAGCAACCAAGTCATGGATTCGCTCATGGTAAGCAGACAGACGCCACCCCCCAGTGCCGACGCAGCCCCTAAGGGTCCTACAGCGACGAGCTGAGAGGGAAGTTACTATACTAGCTAATGAAAGCAAATTTTAAAAAGAATTTTTCATTACTTTAAAGTGTCTACAAAATGCCGACTAAGTCGGACTTTAGTACAGAAGGAAAGAAGATACAAGGGGTTAGGGGTCAGCTGCGGCAGGCTCGCCCTCGGACGGTGCCCCCTCATACACCTCGTCTGGCTCTATCTCCATGGCACCGGGGAGGCCCAAGACCCTGGCCACCTTCTCCCGGCAGTCCTTGAACCCCTGCAGATAGACGTCCGCGGAGGCTTCGGCTAGCTCGCCTGCGAAGCTAGTGGACTTGCAGAAGTTGTCCACAGCTTCCGCAGCCCTCTTCTCAGCCTCAGCTGCCTTCTCCTCAGCAACGGCCGCCCTCTCCTCAGCGATGGCTGTGGCGTCTTCTGCCTCATGGGCCTTAGCTTCTCCCTCCGTAGCATGAGAATCTGACCTACTTGCTGCCTCTTCAGCCTTCTCTGCCCTCTCCTCGGCCACCTTTATTCCAGTGGCAAGGGCATTGATACGGAAGTCCCAGGCAGTCACGGCCCCCATGGCCTCCCCCAATCGGTCCAAAGCCACCCGAGCGCACTCAGCCTCAGCTTTCGCCCGGCGTTTGGCCACCTCTCTAGCCTCTTCCACCCTCTCGGCCCAGGCTCGGGCCTCGGTAGCCTCCTGTTGAGGCTTGCGGAGAATGGTTTGCCCTTGGTTGATGACCTTCAATGTGGCCACCAAGGAGTTCGCCGACTGCATCAAAAAGTAAGTACAAAAGCTAATGGAATGCAAGGAAAAAACAACTAGTCATGCAGGATACTTTGATTTGGGAGATAAGCCACTCTGCCATGCGCCCATGATTCATCGTGGAGGGTCAAGAATGGATCGCCCTGGCCTCGCCTCCCTCGGCGGCCTCGGTTGGCTTGGGTGCAACATGCGCTGGGCTGGGAACCACTGGCTCTTCCTCCATGGGTGGCCCTACTGCGGCCGAGGGCCCCTTGCCCAGGCTCGGCTCCACCTCTATTTGCGCTGACCCAACAACCAAGGCAGTGGGCTCCGCTGTCGCCATGGTCCCTCGGCTCCTACTCCTTCTGGTGGAGTTTATGCTGTCAGGTCAATGGTAGGTCCGGGTGCTGGCTCTTTGTGCACCATGGGTGGAGGTGACCGTGCCGAGGGATGGCCTGGAGCCTGGGTCCGTTGCCTCCCACTCGGCCCCTCGGCACTCTCGAGGGCCCTCTTCCTCTTAGTCGCAGCCTTTCTGATAGTATGAATAGGAATCTTCATCACTGCAAGTCACCAGTAGCCAAAAAAAAAAATTACGAGGTGGGGGGGGGGGGAAGAAGAAAACGTAGAAATAGGCTAAGGGTCAGGTCTGCAGCCGCTCACCACTCCGGTAGGCAACGCCTGCGAGTCGGAGGTTGTCCTCCGACAGAAGTTGGTTGCACCGGGGGATCTCGGTCGTCAGGAGCTGCCCAAGTGCCTCCCTGTCCCTCGGGATCACTGATGAGTCTTTATTTGGCCTCAAGTCCAGATCCCCCCACCTCGGCTTCACTCCCTCAAGGTCAGTGAAAAAGAAGCGGGATTTTCATCCCTTGACGGAGAAAGAAGGAAAAATTTAGGGGGCCGGGCCAAGGCTGGAACAGCCAACAACCCGACTATTTCCGAAGGGTATAAAAACTGCGGAAGAGGGAGATTCTGGGTTTGATGCCATGGAAGTGGCAGAGTACGATGAAGCCAGATGGTCCGAATGAAGTTCGGAACCAACTGGGCAGGGGTCAAGGAGTACCGATCAAGAAAATTAAGGAAAAAAGGTTGATAGGGTATGCAGAGACCTATCCTGAGGGAGACCTCATAGATGGCAATCCTACCGGGTCAGGAGGAAACTACTCTATCGTAGGGGTCAGTAGGAACAGCCCTATGTCCCTAGGGATCTGGTAACGGGCCCTGATATTAGCCAGTCTTAGCCCGTTACCATGGAGGCGGTCCCTACCGGGGATTCTGCCCCATCCTCGAAGAGGTGCTTGCGGCCGGCGGGCGGCTCCTAGCAGGAGCCTGACCGGCGACTCACCATTGAGCTAGAGGCACGTGGTCCTCAGAGGGGGAGGAGGAGGAGGACCACAGAGAAGTAGGAGATGGAGAGGCGCGAAGCCTCGAGAAGGAAATCTGATCCTCGGGATCAACAGAGGAAGACCAGGATGAAGAAGTGGCCATGAGAACTGAAAGTAGAGCTAGGACAATCAAGAACTGACTTGGATAGAAAAAGGAGGCCGCAAGAACGGGTTCTCGGAAGGAAGACAGAGTTGGGAGAGCCGAAGGGGGAAGATGATCTTAGAGCAAAGTGACAGACTCGAGGTTTTCCCCAACTTATCTATTTCAAATCATTTCTCCTTACCTAACCAGCCATGTGGACTCCAGCTATAGGCGGGGTCGCCTTGGTAGGTGCCCGGCACGTGAGACGCCCCACCTTGGCCAATAGCGAGGCGTGCTGGCGCCAGCACCATGATGGCAATGATGACGGTTTCTTTTCGGGGCTTTCGAGAGGACACTCTTTCTTCGAGGCAGATCTCCGCAGATCGATGGTTAGTAGAGGCGGTGATGCTTCGGTGCCCAAGTACCCGCACTAAGGCATCGCTGCACCCAGAGACACGTGCCCTTCGACAATTGACAGCACAACGGGATCAACTACTGGAGAACTTACATCCCTTTCGCCTCGCAGGGGTGGGCCCGCATCGTCTCAGGGGCGAGGGGGCATCTGATGTGACTGATCAAGCCTTGTACGGGTTAACAGAGAAAGCGACTGACAGAACCCTCAGCTTCGGCCTCCGAGGCCCTCTCGGCCTCCGGAGCTCGGTCTCTAAGGTCCCCTCGGCCTCAAACTCACATCCCCTCGGCCTCGGACCTAGCATCCCTCGGCCTCGGACCTCCGAGATCCCCTTGGCCTCGATCTGGAGTCCCCTCGGCCTCGGACCTCCGCTACGGACAGCGGTTGCGACCTGTCACTGTCAGTCTGACTGTCCGTCCGCTATCGGATAGCGGCACCTTGAAATCAGCCATCTTCTGGAAACGAAAAAAGAGACCTCAAATAAGTATAAAAATTCACACTCACAATGAGGGAGGGATCTGAACTCAAGTTCTCTAGCTATTTCCTATTAGCTCTCTTTCTTCACTATCTGAGTCGCTTACTTGAGCGTCGGAGGGTCCCCGCCGGTGCAACCAGTCTTCGGGGACTTCTTTGCAGGAGGAACTTATTCGAGAAGGAGGATCTTCGTTTCTCGGTGTTGAAGGAACGTGACTTGGCGGCAACATATATCACTTTCATTTCTCATATCTCAATGTTGGACCTCATAATTTTATCATTATATTGTTGTTGCACTCATGGGCATAATCACATTCGTCTCAAATGGCAAGTATGTTCATCGGCTGCTTTTACTGTAAATCATTTTCCTTAGATGATCATTTTTAATCACCGGCTGTCACTGTATGGGACATATAGTATCTTTAGTCTTGACCATAGTAGTCCGCTTGATGTGATTCAGAGAGAGGCTTCTATTTGGTGTATGGATTGATGTTAAATGTTTAAGCAATCACATGGTCTGATGACTGCCACAGTATGGGCTTTCAATTAATTCACATTAGACAATGTATAGACCATGGAAAACTTGCACGTTGTAATCGCCGCCTTTATGCCTTTTTGAAGATAAGAAATGCCTAAACAATTTCTTTTATGTTTAAAGGAGATTATATCTGCATATAACGATTATAAAATAGACACTCTATCAACCAATACTTTATGAATAAGTAAAGTCTAGTACCTAATATATTTTTTAATGAAAATGAAGTTAATTCTAAGGTTAGTAACTTATATTTTCTCATATCTTTCTATCTAATGACTGCTGTGGAATCTCCCAGGAAGATACTAGTTGTCTGCCATTGTAAAGCTTTGCCTCAACTATCTGTGCCTCCTTTTATATTATAAATCCATGCTTATGCATATAATGTTATAGAGTAGCATCTATTTGTATTTGTAATTTGTAATTTTTATCTTAATTTATACTTATGCAATCATCCTCTTCTATAATTATAGATACAAGACTGAGCTGAAACTCTTTAGCTGTTTCTCTTCAGACCTTCTGAAAATACTACTTTGAAGAGGAACCAAGTATTATTCTTTTGGTCTTTTCTAATTACCTTCTCTTCTCTCCCTCTTTCGTGTCACTTTTGTCCTCTTTTATTGGCTAAATTTAATGGTTGAAGCTTGGCTCAAGCAAGGTATGACTGGACGCTCCTTATTGTTTGGGGTCTAAGACATGGACCTGGACTGAAATATTCCCTCAATGACATTACGTGGCTTTGGGTTGTGTCAGAAATCTGTGGTTAACATGACATTATAAATCAGGTTCGAGCTTTACGGGGTAAACTCCTCTAATTTGAAGGTAAACTGAAAGCATGTTCTTGCACAACAAAGTAAGGAATTCTTCTTATGCATTTGGACGAGAACACACACAACATTTCTGGGAAGAAAAGATAAAAATGTCTATTTTAATTCTTGAGAACATGCATTATGGTACAGTAGGAACAGATATCTAATTAGCCAGCTTCTGATAGAACCTCAAACATCCTTCGAAGCTTTGACTATTGATTTTACTACTTTATTCTGACGTTGAAATTATTTAGTGAGATCTCTGCTTATGCCACTTCTTCTGTAGGAAATCTTGAAAATAATTGGTTCATGCATCCATTTGTTAACACTTCATCAATCTATTGAACATAGGTATTTGGCAGAATGATCATTATACTCCTGGTTATGCTCAATGTAAATAACCAGTCCTTTTCTTCTTTTCCCTCTAGAAGAGACCGCTTCACTTTCCCTTTTGTAGTCCTTGCCCGTGCGGTCTTCTCTTGCCTTCTGAAAGAAAGGGAGGTCCATTACAACACGATAAAAACTGGGTTCAACTCAAATGACTCTCTATAATCACATCTAGTCATCCTGCACTTGCAAAATGGTGAGATTCTTGATTCAAAGTTAGTTTTAATAAACTTTTTTTTGAAAAATCGAACATCAATCCCATATGTTCAAAGACATCATTTACTACTTTCAGCTCCTTACCTAATGATCTTTACCTTTAGACTTCACATTATTTATGGTATCATCCATATACAATCAGAAACAAAATACAAAAAGCATACAATATATTGAAAGCATAGGAGCATCAAAGTTGCACTGTTCAATGGAATAACAGTGTAAAACCTAATCTCATAAAATATCATTGTTACAGTTATGAGCAGAATGGTGATAGAACGAGAAAAATTATAATGTTTCATGATACATTGATGCCGTGAGAGTTCATATTGGTAAGTATTTAATTCCATATTAGTTACATAATAGAAAATTTTATAGTACTTTTATATATATGATCAAAAAGTACAGATAATAACTTTCTGCTAACTTTTTTTGGATGATGTATAGGATTATAACAAATGGTACCAAAATAGACTAAGCCCATGACCTATGTTAACTAAGAAACATTATAAATATACTCTATTTGTTTACTATTAGATTCGATTGGATCTGAATATTGATGTAAATATGAACCCCTATCTTCTCAAATAAATTAATATTAAGAAAATCATGAGTACTTATATATGATAAAGAAAATTAAATAATAATTTTTTGATTAATCTTTTTGTATGAGATTCTAGAATGTGATTTTTTTTTGGGTACAGATGGGTGATTACACCACTCTAAGTAGGGTCAGGCCCGATATATCAGAATACAATAACTGGGAGAGAATTAGAGGGCAAGGGTCACCCTGTCTCCATCTCCAATTACCAGAGTAAGAGGCCACCTAACAACAATCCAGTCAGCTATTGCATTGGCTTCACAATAGACGTGGCGAATCTGGTGGATATTAGGAGCTTTCAAAACCATAGAGCGGATGTCACTCAATAAGGAAAGAGTAGGCAAATGGGAGCTGGGCTTCTGTTGGATCCAGCAAATCATAGTAATAGAATCACCTTCAATGATAAGACTGCGGGCGCCTAGGATCCGAATAGCATAGGATAAACCCACCCATGCCGCATACAGTTTAGTTAGAGGCACTGAGGAATCAAGCAAACCAAACCCTCCTGCCGCCAACATCATCCCATCCGCATCACGAATAACATAAGCCGATCCAGTACTTCTGCCACGGATACTTCCATCAAAGTTTATTTTGACAAATCCTAGAGGAAGGGGCTCCCAAGAATCACAATAATAGATTGTGACATTGACGGAGAAGATGATATTAATTAGTGTATTTTTATTTAGTATTACATTGGGTTATGAGGAGCTCTTTAGAGGCTGGGTAGTCGATGCAGTGATCCTCATCTTGGAGATTGAGAGGGCAACAAGCAAGCAACAATATCATGATGGCAACTGAAAGAGGATGACTAGGTATCAAAGGGTGAGAAGGCGAACTTGGTGGCCTCCAGGGGCGGGCAGGCTTGCCATGTTAGGGAACAAAAATAGGCTGGTAGGAAAAGTCTTTGTACATCTCCTCCGGTGCAATAAATCTTACATTGATTATATTACCTCTTTTTATTGGTTTATGTACATCCTACATGGCTTAATGCAATGGAACAGAATGGGATAGTAGGGATACAATCTTAAGTTTTGAGTGTGACGTACATTAATACCCGTTCAGCCTTTTTTTTTTAATTTTTACGGTGTAGCCCACGTTTTCTGAATGGGTATCGTAGGTTTCTAACTAGTATATTGTAGGTTCCCAACTGAGGTGTCGTAATATTTTTTCGGCTTATATCAGAGAT
Organism: Calamus simplicifolius; assembly: GCA_900491605.1. Classification (NCBI taxonomy): domain Eukaryota; kingdom Viridiplantae; phylum Streptophyta; class Magnoliopsida; order Arecales; family Arecaceae; genus Calamus; species Calamus simplicifolius. The sequence continues at coordinate 245,515 of UESW01002147.1, read as the reverse complement.
TTTTCAAAAATATCGTAATTGTATAACTACGATGTCGCAATTTTACAAGTAGGGTGTCACAATTTTTTTCAGCTGGAATATCGTAAAGCTTTGCCTTAACGTTCTTTGAATAAGTATCATAATTTTATAACTATAATATCGTAATTTTACAACTAGGATGTCGTAATTTTTTTTTATTTTTTTAATGGGTGTCATAATTTTATAACTACAGTGTCATGATTTTACAACTGGGGCACCGTAATTTTTTTCGACCGAAATCAAAAATCTTTCTATGATGTTGTAAAATTTTGCCTCAACATTTTATAATTAGGGTATTGTTATTTTATAGCAAGGGTATCGCAATTTTACAACTGGAATATCGTAATATTTTTTTTTAAAAGGCAAGTCATCCTATCCTGTCCCATTAGGGACAGAATATCACTTGCAAATTCGTAATCATGATCCCTGCTATTTTGTTCTATCGCGTTAAGTCATGTAGAATTTATATGAACCAAAAAGAAGGAGCAATGCAATCCATATAGGATTTGCTGCATCGGAGGCGGTAAACAAAGTCTTCCTCCGATGGTTATGGGTGGGTAAGGAGAGATGTGTGGTGGCCAACCAGTCATTGAGAGGAGGAGAAAGCCGATTCTAGAAGGTTTTCTAAGTCATAAAATATGACACGATCCCTCTTAATGAATGGCCTTATTAATGGGATCTTAATACAAGGTTTTCATTGGAACATCGATAGACATTAGTTGTTGCAGTCATAGTATAACAACCCGAGCTCGGCATACAGACCCGCTTCATTACAAGAAAGTAAAACGGACAAGATCCACACTAACTTGGACCATCATAGTCCAAAACGGATCCTATTGGTACTTTATCCTTATTGCTTTACTATAATAAACTATTCAACCTCTTTTCATTTTTTCGATGTGGGACAATTGGGGGGCATCACAATCTACCCCCTTAAAGAGTTGGCATCCTCATTGCCAAAGGCATCCATCAGGCAGGCAGAATTCTAGAGGTGGCCCCCGTAGGTTCAAAAGGTGGCTCCCATCCTATGGATGTAGCACTTTGCCTTATGTGGCACTTAGCTCCTATACTTTCGGCTGGTGCGTAGCTCTGATACCATATTATAACAACCTAGGCTCGGTATACGGATCCGCTTCATTACAAGAAAGCAAGACGGATAAGATCCATACCAACTTGGACTACCATAGTCCAAAATGGATCTTATTGGTACTTTATCCTTATTGCTTTACTATAATAAACTATTCAACCTCTTTTCATTTTCTCGATGTGGGACAATTGGGAGGCATCTTATAATATGGTATCAGAGCCTTGTTCACCATAGCACCAAATATGGGAAGCTCAAAAGTATTGATTGCTTGCCTCAGTCTGGGCCGCGGACTACTTGCCTCTGTCTGGGGGCATATTATAACGATCCGGGCCTGGCATACGGACCCGCTTCGTTATAAGAAAGCAAGACAGACAAGATCTATACCAACTTGGACCACCACGGTCCAAAACAGATCCTATTGGTACTTTGTCCGTATTGCTTTACTATAATAAACTATTCAATCTCTTTTTATGTTTCTGATGTAGGACAATTGGGGGATATCATAATCTGCCCCCCTAAAGAGGCGGCATCCTCAATCGCCAAAGGCATGTATCAGACAGGTAGGATTCTAGAGATAGCCCCCGCAAGTTCAAAAGATGGCTTCCATTTTATGGATGTAGTATTTTGCTCTGTATGGTATTTAGCTCCCACACTTCCGACTAGTGTGTAGCTAAACTATTCAACCATTTTTCACTTTTTCGATATGGGACAATTGGGGGGCATCACACATGGTCTGATTTTTTTCTTCCCATTGATGGACGATGCTCATTGATTGAAGAAAAGTAATCACAAAATCCAGCCTCAAAATTCAGTTCCCTTAACAGCCAAACGTCGGCCTAATCATACATTGTTCTTTAGTTGTTTTTGTTCTTACCTTTTTTTTCATTTTACCGAAATTGAGAGATGGGACCAAAAGCTTTTATTGGTGCAAATATGTACAAGAGAAAGGCTATAAAAGGATGAGGCTTTTGGGTGCTGATGTGGTTGATCCAACATCGTCAAAGTAAACGGTAGGCAAACGGTAAACCAACGGAGCCCAGCCTCGGCCTCGTGGGACGGCCTCGGGCCCCGAGGCCCCCGAGGCTCCTTCAGCCTCCGAGGTTCCCCTCGGCCTCGAGTGTCAGCCTCGGCCTCGGCCTCGAGGCAAACGGTGAACCAACGGAGCCCAGCCTTGGCCTCATGTGACGGCCTCGGGCCCCGAGGCCCCATCGGCCCCCGAGGTTTCCCTCGGCTTCGAGCGTCAGCCTCGGCCTCGGCCTCGACCGCCTGTCTCGGCCTCGAGCATCAGCCTCGGCCTCAAGCCGCCTGACACGCCCACATGGCCCACCAACCGCCTACAGTGGCCACGTGATCCACCACTCACCTGCAACAGTGCGTGGCCATACCCCGTAACGGCGCATGCCAGATGCAACCATATCCGCCTGCCATCCGCAGCGCTGCACTCGGCAGGTGGCAGGCGAGGAGGGACACCTCTGACAGGCGGTTGCGACCCATCGCTGTCATCCTTGCTTTTCGTCCGTTAGTGGACAAAGGCACCTCGAAGTCAGCAACCTTCTGGAAATGAAAAAAGAGAGATCGTTAGACAGGTACAAAGGCCCACGCATACAGTGAGGGAAGGATCCTGACTTTAGTTCTCTAGCATATTTCTACCAGTGAACTCTTGTCTGTTCCCGGGTCACTGACTTGAGCGTCGGAGGGTCCCCATCGGAGCATCCGGTCTCCGGGGACTCTTCGTGCAAGAGCCCAGCGAGGAAGATCTATGTTTCCCTAGTGTTCAAGGAAGGTGACTTGGTGTCAACAGATTGGCGTGCCAGGAAGGGGGGGTGAGAGAAAGCTTCGAACCTGTCAACAACAACTTCTTTTTCCCTGAGCTCCCAAACAATGGTGACGACTCGTGCGCAAGAGGTTTTCACCAGTCACACCGGGGGGCAGCGTCAAGGTGCTGACCCGCTAGCAGTTGGCCCCTCCGCTCCCCTGGCCGATGTCTCAGCACCACCACCGCAACAGCTTCAAGAAGACCGCCTTGCCTCCCTCACCATGCAAGTCTAGTCCCAGATGGCAGTGGTTCAAGTCCTGCTGCAGCAACCGATGGCCGCCCAGCAGCCAGGGCCGCTCCCGTTAGTTCTGGGAGTGGTCCAGCCCAGCCAGCACTCTTCTCGGCGGAGGTCCCTTGCCCGAGAGGCACACCACTGTCACACTTCGCCTAGGCCTCACCGTCGGGATGCCTCCAAGAGGCCCCGGTCGCCCTCGCGACACGCCAGTGCTTCCCCCAAGCGGCGGCACGGAGGGAGGCAAGTTAGCGCCAAACTGGGAGGGACCCTATCGAGTTGTAGAGGCACTCCACCATGGAGCATACAAAATTGAAGGGCTGGATGGAAAGCGACTCCCACGAATGTGGAACACTGACAACTTCCATCGGTATTATCAGTAGCGTACCCTCTCTTTACATTAAATTTCATGCTTACATTCTTTTGGGCTCTCGCCCCGCACTCGATATTAATAAATGTGAGTTCAAGTATCCTAGCTTTTTAGCAAAAGTCCGAGGCCAGCTCAGCACAGAAAGTCCAATGTACCATTGGCACTGAAGACCGGTGTACCATCGGCTCCCAAAAGCCCAAGGTCAGCTCGGCACAGAAAGTCCAATGTACCATTGGCACTGAAGACCGGTGTACCACGACTCCCAAAAGCTCGAGGCCAGCTCGGCACAGAAAGTCCAATGTACCATTGGCACTGAAGATCGGTGTACCACCGGCTCCCAAAAGCCCGAGGCCAGCTAGGCACAGAAAGTCCAATATAGCATTGGCACTAAAGACCGGTGTACCATCGGCTCCCAAAAGCCCGAGGACAGCTCGGCACAGAAAGTCCAATGTACCATTGGCACTAAAGACCGATGTACTAGCGGCTCCTAAAAGCCCGAGGCCAGCTCGGTACAGAAAGTCCAATGTACCATTGACACTGAAGACCGGTGTACCACCGGCTCTCAAAAGCCCGAGGCCAGCTCGACACAAAAAGTCTAATGTACCATTGGCACTGAAGACCGGTGTACCACTGGCTCCTAAAAGCCCGAGGCTAGCTCGGCACAGAAAGTCCAATGTACCATTGGCACTAAAGACCGGTGTACCACCTATAGGGAGAAACAATCTCCGAGGCATGAATATTTTAATAACTGATAACAATTATCAATGCAAAAACTTAAAGATTAAACATTAATCTATGTAACATGCATCAATATCATATCTTTGCCTTATACTATAAGATCGTTTGATCTAAATTATGCATATAAATTAAATAATCAAGATCATATCTTGATCTTCAAGATGAGAAGTCATACTACTTATCTTAAAGCCTGCCTTAAGATCTAGGGATCAAATCACTTACCTTAAGAACAGTAGGTAAATCCTTTTGTGCTCTGCAGTCGTTCAATCATCCAGCCTCTAGTATCGTCCACGCGAAGCCCCCGAATGATTGGATTCTCGGGAATGCTATCTCACGAAAAAATAACTTTGCTGATCTTGAATCCTCCCTCTTGAATCTTTCTCCAAGATCTACCAAACTTTTGCTAACACCAGAATCACACCAGGATGTTGTATTCTAACTCTTTAGAATTTCAATCCATGACATATCGTGTGTTGTGTTCTATATTCTGGTGAAGAATGTCCTCTAATTTATAGACTCAATGTAGCCTTTAGCCCATTGAATTCTAACACTTAGAATTCTGCCGAAAACCAAAGAGACGCAGCGTTTGGTTAATTCCGACGTTCGATGAAAACCAAAGAGACGCAGCGTTTGGTTAATTCTGACGTTCGGTGAAAACCAAAGAAATGTGAATTCTAACACTTAGAATTCCATCGTTGGTTAATTCAAAAAGGTACATTAATTCCACATGAATTCTAACACTTAGAATTCCAACGGAAATAGTTTAGAGAAGATTAAATTAATATATTAAATTCTACATGAGAATTTAATCAAGTTATCTCATCATGTGAGATCCTTTTGCAAGGGGTTTGGGTTCGGGTTTTGGTTTAAGCTGATTTGAATTTATTGGACTGAACCTACATAGATCATGGTCCTAGCCCAAATCAAATTTGTCTAGTCCTGAATCTATTTAAATCCAAATTAAGTCTAATTTCAAATCAATATTTGAAATTGATTAGTCCTTCTAATAGACTTAAACCAAATTGAATCTTATTCACTTGTACTTAACCCAATTGAGATAATTTAATCAATCAAATTGATTAATTAAATCATATACGATTCTCAATCGTTGATCAGCAAATAGATCATCCTAGGAAACTTTTATGCGTGTGACTCTCTAGGTTCGAACCTAAGCCGGTAGCATAGGAACAACTTTCTATACTAATCGATGTGCCTATCTAGTAATGGAACCCGACGTCCGGATAGGTCGAAGAGTTGCCGAGCAAACTCCAAGAACCCTAAGAAACAGTTACCATATAATTTATCTTTTTGACCGCAAATGCTAAGGATGGCTTAAGAGCCTATTAACTCTAAACAGCAAATCCATATATTGATTTCAACTTTAGTGATCATGTGACCTTCACATAAAGTGCCTTGGCCAAGGTCTTGCTAAATTGAAACACAAGCATTTCTCCTTTTAACGGGATAGGTCAAATTTCATCTTGATCCATAACTGACTACCACAAGTACTTGACTGTACCCAGTAATCTGTCGTAGCTGGATTAGAAATCCAGGTGGTCTGGCACCTAAGTACAATGAGTTATTTGCAAGTCACTGGTTGTGATCTTCAGGTCTGAAGGATACTTATACCTATATCTTCTCGAATTAACTCTTGACAGTAGAGTATCCTGAAATGAGTCACGTTCGGTGAAATGTACTCCTACACTTTTATCTGTGTCATACCAGTGTCTCTACACTCCTTGGTTAAGAGGACAACCAACAATTATGATATACAATGTCCTATAATTGATAGTACTATGGCCCTGTCATAGTATATCATTTGGTCGCGAACACTTTTGAGGACCTTCAAAGATAAATTCTCATTTATCGTGAAAGAAGATCCTGAGGGCTTCATTACTATCAGGAGTATTAAGAAGATGTTCTTTTAATAAATAAACTACCAAATAACTTTTATTAATATATCAATTTATATGCTATTTACATTAGCTCGATCATCAAATGATTAGCTTTAGGATACAATTCCCAACAAAATTTCTTAAATTATCTATCCAAGTTTGGCACACAAATCATAAATATCATAACCATCTAGAAGCCATCCTCCTGATATCTAATTCCTTGAGGCTTTATCAACTTCTCTTCTGTTTAATCTCTCGAATAAGATGAAATCGACGCAGTATGTGCTTGGTGCGCTGATGTGCTCGTGGTTCCTTTGCTTAAGCTATGGCACCAGTGCTGCCACTGTACAACAAGACTGGTCCATCTATGGAAGGTGCCACTCCAAGCTCAGAGATAAACTTTCGCAACCATACAGCTTCTTTCACGGCATCTGATGCAGCGATGTACTCTGACTCATACACTGAATCTGCCACTGTATGTTGCTTGGAACTTTTCCAGCAAACAGCTCAACCATTTAGGATAAACACGAAACCCGATACACTTTTGCTATCATCATGATCTGATTGGAAACTGGAATCAGTATATCCAACAAGTTTCAAATTAGACTCTCCATAGACTAACCACTGGTCCTTAGTATTTCTTAAATACTTAAGGATTGTCTTAACAACTTGCCAGTGTTTTTCTCCTGGATCAGATTGGTATCTACTCACTACTCCTAGTGAGTATGCCACGTCTGATCTTGTACATGTTATGGTGTACATAATCGATCCCACTGCCGAAGCATATGGAATTCGACTCATATGTTCTCTTTCATTAGGAGTTGTCGGATAATCCTTTTTAGAAAGATGAATTCCATGGCCTATTGGAAGATAGCCTTTCTTGGAATTTTCCATGCTAAACCTCTTTAGCATGGTTTCAATGTACGTAGATTGGGATAAATCAAATATCCTCTTAGATCTATCTCTATAAATCTTCATCCCTAGGATGTAAGATGCTTCTCCCAGATCTTTCATGGAGAATTGTGATGATAACCATGTCTTTATTCCTTGTAATGCAGGGATATCATTTCCGATTAAGAGAATATCATCCACATATAATACAAGAAATACAATAACGGAACCGTTAGCCCATTTATAAATGCAAGGTTCTTCTTTGTTCTTAACGAAGCCATAAGATTTGATCACATTATCAAATCGTATGTTCTAACTCCTAGATGCTTGCTTAAGTCCATAAATGGACTTCTGTAGCATGCACACTTTAGAATCGTCTTCAGATATAAAACCTTCAGGCTGTATCATATACACCTGTTCTTCTAAATTACCATTTAGAAAAGCGGTTTTAACATCCATCTGCCAAATCTCATAATCTAAGTGTGCTGCTATAGCTAGCATAATTCTAATGGATTTCAGCACTGTCATAGGAGAAAACGTTTCGTCATAGTCAATACCATAACGTTGACGATACCCCTTGGCAACCAGACGTGCTTTGTAGGTCTCTACCTTTCCGTCTGCACCTCTTTTCCTCTTGAAAACCCACTTACACCCTATGGGTTTTATCCCTTCGGGTGGATCAACTAATGTCCATACATTATTTTTCTTCATGAAATCAAGTTCGGATTTCATGGCATCAAGCTATTTATCAAAGTCAGTCCTTTGCATAGCATCCATATAGGTGATCGGATCCTCGTTGTTCTCATCGAGCTCAGTAGGATCCTCGTTCTGGACCAAGAAACCTAAGTATTTGTCCAGTTGATGTGGTACTCTACCAGATCACCTTAATGGTGCATCTAAAATGGGTTTTGAGTTTGATCTAATCAACTCAGATTCTAAGGGTTTAATGGTTTGTGTTGTTTCTTCTACTTGATGAACTTCCTTAAGTTCAACATTAGAGCCATTTGTTCCTTCCCTAAGGAACTCCTTTTCAAGAAAAACTACTCTATTACTAATGAACAACTTTTGTTCTTCAGTATTGTAGAAGTAATATCCTTTGGTTTCTTTCGGATAGCCAATAAAAAAATATTTGTCAGATTTGGGTTCAAGTTTGTCTAATTTTGCACGTTTCACATAAGCCGGATACCCCCAAACTCTCAGATAGGTGATAACCGGTTTATGTCCATACCACATCTCATGTGAAGTTTTAGAAACAAACTTACTTGGAACCTTATTGAGAATATGACAAGCTGATTCTAATGCATATCACCAAAATGATATTGGCAAGCTTGCAAAACCCATCATGGACCGAACCATGTCTAACAGAGTTCGATTTCGTCTTTTCGACACACTGTTATGTTGCGGTGTTCCTGAAAGAGTCCATTGGGAGATAATCTCATTCTCCCTTAGATATGTCACAAAGTCATTTGAAAGGTATTCGCCTCGTCGATCTCATCCAAGGATCTTAATATATTTTCCTGTTTATTTTTTTTCTTTATGATATAGTTTGAACATTTCAAACGACTCAAATTTATGTCTCATAAGATAGACATAATCGAACCTAGAAAGGTCATTTGTAAAAGTAATGAAGTAGTAATATTCACCTTTGGCATAAGTGCTCATTGGTCCACATACATCAGTATGTACTAGACCCAATAGCTCTTTGGCTCTTTCACCTTTTCCAGTAAAAGATGACTTGGTCATTTTACCAAGAAGATAGAATTTACAGGTAGTTAATGATTCACAATCATCAACTCGAAGGATGCCCTCCTGGGTTAACTTGTTTAATCTGTTCTTATTGATATGACCCAGCTGATGGTGCCAACGATAAATATCTATGACATCAGTTATTCTAAGGCGCTTACTTGATTTGTACACTACATTTACAGGCTGTGATATATATAAATGCCATTAGATAAATGCCAATCATTACAATGACTCCATTCATAATGATATTCAAAGTAACATCCTTTATTGAAATTTCATAATGACTTTTAGCCAGAAGGCCTACCAAAATTACGTTCAACAAGAACGTTGGGCAAAAATGACAATCATTTAGTACAATGACATTTCTATTGAAAACTATTTCAAGAACTCCTAATGCCAGAACTGGAACTAATCTTCCATCGCCGACATTAAGAAATCTTTCATTGTCCTCAAATCGTCTAGTGACCTGTAGTCCCTGCAATGAATTGCAAATGTTAAAAGGACTCCCGATATTCAATACCCAGGTCTGATTATCATATACAGAAAAATTACAATGTGTTATCATATAAATACCTTGTTGAGCAACATCTTACCCATTTTTCTTTTTTTTTGGCCTATTTGGATCAAGTGTGGCAATGTAAAGAGGACAGTTCCTTTTCCAGTGCCCTTGCATCTTGCAATGAAAGCATTCAGCTTGACTTTTATCAACTTTCTTATTCTACATCTAACCCCTTATAGATGTCCTAACTTGTTGCACATTTTTCTTATTCTTTTTCTTCTTCCCTTTCCCAAAGGGTTGACGCCCTACCTTAGATCCTTCAACCACATTAACCAAATCCTTTGAGAGCTGGTTGTCCTTCTCAAAGTTCTGTAACAACCCCAACAAACTGTAGTAGTTGACTGCATGCTTTGTCATTCGAAAATGAGTAAGGAAAGGTTGGAAGGATGGAGGCAAGGAATTCAGGATCGCATCTTTTCCCAACTGCTCATGTATGGGAAAGCCAAGCTTGCTTAGGAGTTCTATCTTCTAGATCATGTACAATATATGATTAGTGACAGAAGATCCATCCCTCTTTCGAGCATTAAAAATAGCACAACTAGTCTTGTGCCTGTCAACATCATCAGGTGTGCTGAAAGATTCATTCAACGCTTGAATGATTTTTTCTGGCTGAGCATTCTCGAACCGGCAACCGAATTCATCGTTCATTGCTACTAGCATGATGCAACGCACACTAGTTCTATCACTGAGCCACTTCTGATAAGTGTCTCTCTCAGAACTTTGAGTGTTTGCATTAGATATCTCTGGTGCAGGATTATTCAGAATATATAGAATCCTCTCATGCTCAAGGACGATCTTAAGTTTTCTAAACCAGCTATTGAAATTTAAACCATTCAACTTGTCACTATCCAATGGGGACCTTAATGATAAATTAGTGGCTATGTTCTGCATAAGGAAAAACTAAAGTTTAGTAGTATATAAATTGATTCAGTCTAAAGACTTGGACTTTAGTCTAAAGATTCTTCCACTATTTTGTTCAAATTGGCAGCCTCTATACCCCAATTCGAAGAATTATTCTTAATTCTTTAGTGGGCACTAAGATCTACATAGACTACATATATGCCCAAGTGAAGCTTAGCCAACCCATATGTATTTAAGAGTAGGTTCAAAACCAATTGTTTCCCAAAATAATTCTTAGTGTTTAGTTTTGCCCCATGTACCTCTTCAGCAGGCATGGAGTGCCTCCACTAAAAGTTCTGGTTAGGTCCAACCATTAAATGATATAATCAGTGTAACCTATCAATAGACAACCAAGCCTGAGTGAAGCTTGGCCCACCTGACTGTCTATTTAATAGTTACACTAACTTATCATATAATGAATGATAATTCTGATGGTTGACAAGCATCAGGTATGGAGTTCCTCCAATGATTATCAAGACATCGGACTCATTATCACCCATCTTAATATAAGGCTATGATCTAGTTATCATATAACTATTTCATTTTAAGGACATAATAATTTTAGAGGAATTAATAATCTGAAGATAAATTGACTAATCAAGTTCTTGTTAGGGTTTAGACCTTGATGAATAGCAATGGGATTCCCCGTTGAACAAGAACTAGAACTAAGGATTTCTAATCCTGTTAGGTTTAGACCTTGATGAATAGCAATGGGATTCCCCGTTCAACAAGAACTAGAATTAAGGATTTCTAATCCTGTTAGGTTTACTTCTTGAAAAGGAGGAAGATGGGGAGGAGAAAGAAAGGGCTGCCGCCCTATGATGAGAGAAGGGAATTTTTGGGAGAAAAGAATCTGTTCTCTATTCCATCCAAACCCTAGAGACTAGAGTTTAAATACATCCACGAAGTGGGCCAGGCCCAGACTCAATAAAAACTCCCATGGACTAATTCAATGAGATTAAACTAATCCCCAAGCCCGTGTACACCCGTGACTTGATTTAATCTCAACCCTTGGACTCAAACCCAGCCCAATACAAGTTAGCCCACCTGGGCCTTGATAGCACCACACCAGGCCCAACAATCTCCACCTTGGTGCTTTCAAGGCCTCAGCACGTCCACTGTGTCCATCAGCTTTAACAACGAAATACACTTTTGAAAACTGTCCCGTGGAAGAACCTTAGTCAGTGCATCTGCTGGATTTTCTTTGGTGTATACCTTCACCAGCTCCACCTCACCATCTTCCACCAGCTCTCTGATCCTGTGGTATCTGAGGTCAATGTGCTTCGTCCTGGCATGATAGACTGCATTCTGCGCAAGCATTAGAGCACTCTGGCTGTCACTATGCACCTGGACAACCTTCTGATCAAGTCCCATCTCCAGCATCAAGCCCTTCAGCCAAAGAGCTTCCTTTGCTGCCTCTGTGATACCTATGTATTCTGCCTCCGTGGTAGATAAGGCTGTGATGGGCTGCAGACATGATCTCCACGATACTGGACCACCAAACAGGCTGAACACAAAGCCTGTTGTGGATCTCCTAGTGTCCACATCTCCACCAAAGTCTGCATCCACATACCCATATAACTGCCCACGAGCCTCCTTGGATAAGTTGGATCTCTCAGTATCTTCTTGCTGTCCATAGCAAATACCAACCCCAACTGTACCTACCAAGTACCTGAAGATTCCCTTCAGTGCTCGCCAGTGCTCCCTACTAGGCTGCGCCATGAACCTGCTCACCTGGCTCACTGCATGGGCTATGTCTGGCCTACAACATACCATGGCATACATAAGGCTCCCAACACCAGAAGCATATGGTACCTTCTCCATCTCCTGAGCCTCCACCTCAGTCTGTGGTGACATGGTCTTCGATAAGGAAAAATGTGCTGCCAAAGGTAGTCCTGTCGGTTTGGCATCCTTCATCCCATATCGCTCCAGAATCTTTTTAATGTAGCCACCCTGACTCAGATGCAGCACACCTTTGGATCTATCTCTGATGATTTCCATCCCTAGGATCTTCCTGGCTGGCCCCAGATCCTTCATCTCAAACTCCCGAGACAAAGCTATCTTCAGTTCCTGTACAGCCTTCTCACTCTTGCATGCTATCAGCATGTCATCTACATACAAGAGTAAGTACATCCTAGACCCATCATCCAGAGATTTAACATACACACAAGAATCATACTCACACCTGGAAAGTCCAATGCTCCTAACATAAGTGTCAAATCTCTTGTACCACTGCCTCGGTGACTGCTTCAGCCCATACAGAGATTTCTTCAGCAAACATACTTTCCATCTGATCTTGGTTCTCTAAACCCTGGTGGCTGCTCCATGTAGATGCTCTCCTCCAAATGACCATGGAGGAATGTTGTCTTCACATCCATCTGCTCCAGCTCCAAGTCCTGAGCTGCTACAATACTCAATAATAGTCTGATGGAAGTGTGCCTGACAACTGGAGAAAATATCTCACCATAATCGATGCCTTCTTTCTGAGAGTATCCTTTGGCCACTAGTCTTGCCTTATACCTGATACCCTCTTGTTCTGAAGCTCCTTCCTTGCGCTGATAAACCCATTTACAACCAATGGGTTTCTTTCCTTGTGCCAGCTGGACCACCTGCCACATATTATTTCTGTGAAGAGACTGCATTTCCTCTGCCATAGCATGGATCCACCTATCTCTATCCTGACTTTCCATAGCCTCTTCATAGGTGAAAGGGTCTCCATTTGCTGTCACCAGGGCATATGACAACGAATCCTCGAAGCCGTATCGAACTGGTGGTCGCACGTTCCTCCTGGGCCTTTGTTGTGCGATCCCAGTATCAGTCCCCTGTTCAGCTGCATCCTGCTGAACTCCCTGGCTTCTACCCCCTCTGTCAGTCCTCTCCACCTGAATCTCAAATCCTCCTGGTCCACTAGCAAATGGCACAACTGTATAGGAGGTTGTCTGACTAGTGTTACCGTGTTCTACCTCCTGTAGTCCCTGCTGTGCATCCATGCCACTTCTGTTCTGGAGGATTGAGCTCTCATCAAAGGTTACATCTCTGCTGATGACAACCTTCTTCTCCAAGGGGTCCCATAGCTGATACCCTTGACTCTTCGCGGGTAGCCTAGGAACACCATCTTCTTAGACCTGGCATCCAACTTACTCCGCTCCCCAGCTCCAACATGCACATATGCTGTGCATCCAAACACCCTTAGATGGTTTAGGCTTGTCTTCCTTCCAGACCATATCTCCTCTGGAATGTCTCCATCTAACCTGGTGTGCGGTGACCGATTGACCAAGTAGCTAGCTGCATCTACTGCGTCAACCCAGAACATCTTTGGAAGCCCTGCCTGCAGCCTTAAGCATCTTGCCTTTTCCAATACTGTTCTGTTCATCCTCTCAGCCACCCCATTCTGTTGAGGAGTTCCCATCATCGAGAAGTGCCTTCTGATGCCCCACTCCTCACAAAAAATCTGAAACTCCCTGCTGATGTATTCCCCGCCATTATCAGACCTCAGACACTTCACACTTTTACCCTGCTCCTTCTCCACCTCAGCCTTCCAGATTTTGAACTTGGTGAAGACCTCTGATTTCTCCTTCATAAAGTAGATCCACAGCTTCCTTGAGAAATCATCTATCAGGGTCATAAAGTATCTGGCCCCATTCCTTGCAGAAACTGGGGCTGGTCCCCAGACATCTGTGTGTACTAACTCCAGGGGTTCAGCACTCCTAGCTGTGCTGACTGAGAACTGTACTCTCCTCTGCTTTCCCATCTGACAAGGCTCACAGATCTCCATATCTCCGCTACTCAAGTCTGGAAGCAGACCTCTCTTGCTCAGTTCTTTCATCCCCTTGTCTCCCATGTGGCCCAGGCGGTAATGCCACATCCTATACACATCCCGGCGATCTTGCTCCACAGCTGCCACCTCAGATTTCACAGTCATCACAGAGCCCTCCATCTTGTATAGATTATTTTCCAGCCTCCTCCCTCTCATCACCACCATGGCTCCATTGGAGATGTTCAGAACTCCACTCCTGGCACGACTGCTGAAGCTGTATCCAGTCCGCTCCAAGTACCCCAGTGATACCAGATTCTTCTTGAGTTCTGGAACATGCTTCACACTGGTAAGAGTGCGCACCATACCATCAAACATCCTCACCCTCACTGTGCCAATACCTGCCACCTTGCAAGGGTGATTATCTCCAAGAGTCACATTCCCCTCCTCAACCTCTGTGTAAGTACTGAACCACGACCGGTTGGGAGTGTAATGATGAGAACAGGCTGAATCCAAGGTCCACATCTCTGTGCTGTGCCTGTGATCATCTGATACAACCAAGAGATCATCCTCCACCTCCTGATCTGCAACTGTACTCACTGACTCAGATCCTCCTTTTTCTCCCTTCTGATTTTTCCACTTAGGACAATTCTTCTTAAAATGTCCTACCTCTCCACACTTATAGCACTTCAGCTCTCTCTTGCCTTTCCTGGACTTTGATCATCCTCCAGACTTACTTCTGTCCCTGCCCCTACCTCTGCCTGTCCTTTCCCCAACTGATAGACCCTCCTGGGGAACAACTTCCTTGGTCATCTTCTCCCTCTGCTCATTCGTCCGAAGCACCGAGACAATATCTTCATAAATTAATGTCTCCTTCCCATAGAGCAGTGTTGTGACCAATGAGTCATAAGACGTGGGCATTGAACATAAAAGCAGAAGTGCTTTATCTTCTTCCTCCATCTTGACCCCGACATTCAGAAGTTCATTGCTCATCTGGTCGAACATCTGGATGTGACCCAGCACATCTCCACCTTCTGACATCCGAAGGCTGTAGAGGCGCTTCTTCAACATCAACTTGTTGCACATATTCTTCCCCATATAGAGGGTGTGCAACTTCGTCCAGAGTCCCTTCGGGGTCTTCTCCTCCAGCACTGAATAGAGGACTGAATCCGCCAGACAGCCCCTGATCATTGAACATGTCTTCTTCTCCAATGAAATCCACTACTTGTCTGTCATCCCATCTGGCCTTTCCTCCAAAGCCAGATCTAAACCCTGCTGCACAAGGAGGTCCTCTACCCGGACTTTCCACATGGAGAAACTTCCCTTCCCATCAAACTTCTCAACCTCTATTTTTATGCTACTCCCCATGGCCAATTTCAAAATAGCACAAAAATAAATTTTATAAAATAGAGAAGTACCTTGACGAGATTCTGTTGAAATTATTTCAACTCCTTGAAGGCCTCCAGATTACTCCTTGAACCAGGCTCTGATACCACTTGTTAGGGTTTAGACCTTGATGAATAGCAATGGGATTCCCCGTTGAACAAGAACTAGAACTAAGGATTTCTAATCCTGTTAGGTTTAGACCTTGATGAATAGCAATGGGATTCCCCGTTCAACAAGAACTAGAATTAAGGATTTCTAATCCTGTTAGGTTTACTTCTTGAAAAGGAGGAAGATGGGGAGGAGAAAGAAAGGGCTGCCGCCCTATGATGAGAGAAGGGAATTTTTGGGAGAAAAGAATCTGTTCTCTATTCCATCCAAACCCTAGAGACTAGAGTTTAAATACATCCACGAAGTGGGCCAGGCCCAGACTCAACAAAAACTCCCATGGACTAATTCAATGAGATTAAACTAATCCCCAAGCCCGTGTACACCCGTGACTTGATTTAATCTCAACCCTTGGACTCAAACCCAGCTCAATACAAGTTAGCACACCTGGGCCTTGATAGCACCACACCAGGCCCAACAGTTCTCCCACTGAATCTATAAAATCAGTAGAATGAAACAAGATTAAGTCAAGTTAAGTGGCACCTAAATCAGTCAGACTGATTTTCTTACAGGCATGGGTCAACCCGAATCAGGTAAATGATCTGAATCATAAATGATTCACCATATTGACCAGGTAAGTGAGATTGATAGAAGGGATATGCCATTAACTCGTTAAAGACTCATCAATACAAGTAGCTCCCAATTAAAAACTATTTGATCGTTGATCCTAGAGCAACTTGCCAACTCACCTTGACATCATATGCTTAACCAATTTTGATTTGACCATCTAAGAGATTCATGCTCAACCATGGAGCCTAATCTACCTCCATTTAGTTTAATCAAAGACAATGACATGATCAACTACAACTATTATTTGATTTAGAGCATTCTTAACCTAATCTAATTAATTTAGATTTGATCAAATACTCTTATAGTCCTTCTGATTTAAACCTTAGGGTCTAACCCTTTATGGACCTGATTTAGCTAACCCATAAGGTTAAATATATTTCATGTTATATATTTCAAATCATGCATCAGTTGCATTAACTACTCATAATTCATATATTTAGATCATATCTAAAAAGATTATGAATAAATATTTGGCATTCAAATAAAACTCTCATAAATATTTGTATGCTTCATAGACAACAAGCCATCATATCTCATATCTATGTTTTTATACTAAACATGCAAATATCATGATTTTATACAATATCAATATGTATCAAATATAAAACATCTCTTGAGAGTGTGTGTAATCTGTGTTTTGATGCCAAAGATTAATTTGAATTATCTTTTAACTAAGCATCAAAAAGAGAGAACCATAACAGTACCGCAATACGTCATAAAATACCTCGTTGAATGGGGTAATATAGATTTTTAATCCATCTATGACTTAATAACCAGGTGAACCGTTTTAGCCATAATTACATAATTAATAAGAACACTTATTTATATGCTATAAATTAGATCAAGACGAAACCAGGGCTCTTATACCATGTGTAGGGAGAAACAATCTCCAAGACATGCATATTTTAATAACTAATAACAATTATCAATGCATCAATGCAGAAACTTAAAGATTAAACATTAATCTATATAACATACATCAAGATCATATCTTTTCCTTATACTATAAGATCGTTTGATCTAAATTATGCATATAAATTAAATAATCAAGATCATATTTTGATCTTCAAGATGAGAAGTCATACTACTTATCTTGAAGCCTGCCTTAAGATCTAGGGATCAAATCACTTACCTTAAGAACAGTAGGTAAATCCTTTGTGCTCTGCAGTCGTTCAATCGTCCAGCCTCTAGTATCGTCTATGCGAAGCCCCCAAATGATTGGATTCCCGAAAGTGCTAGCTCGCGAAAAAATAACTTTTGCTAACACCAGAATCACACCAGGATTTTGTGTTCTAACTCTTTAGAATTTCAATCCACGACATATCGTGTGTTGTGTTCTATATTCTGGTGAAGAATGTCCTCTAATTTATAGACTCAATGTAGCCTTTAGCCCATTGAATTCTAACACTTAGAATTCTGCCAAAAACCAAAGAGTTGCAGTGTTTGGTTAATTCTGATGCTCGATGAAAACCAAAGAGATGCAGCGTTTGGTTAATTCCGATGTTCGGTGAAAACCAAAGAGATGCGAATTCTAACACTTAGAATTCCATCGTTGGTTAATTCAAAGAGGTACATTAATTCCACATAAATTCTAACACTTAGAATTCCAACAGAAATGGTTTGGAGAAGATTAAATTAATATATTAAATTCTACATGAGAATTTAATCAAGTTATCTCATCATGTGAGATCCTTTTGCGAGGGGTTTGGATTCCGGTTTTGGTTTAAGCTGATTTGAATTTATTGGACTGAACCTACATAGATCATGGTCCTAGCTCAAATCAAATTTGTCTAGTCCTGCATCTATTTAAATCCAAATCAAGTCTAATTTCAAATCAATATTTGAAATTGATTAGTCCTTCTAATAGACTTAAACCAAATTGAATCTTATTCACTTGTACTTAACCCAATTGAGATAATTCAATCAATCAAATTGATTAATTAAATCATATACGATTCTCAATCGTTGATCAGCAAATAGATCATCCTAGGAAACTTCTATGCGTGTGACTCTCTAAGTTCGAGCCTAAGCCGGTAGCATTGGAACAACTTTCTATACTAATCGATGTGCCCATCTAGCAATGGAACCCGACGTCCGGATAGGTCAAAGAGTTGTCGAGCAAACTCCAAGAATCCTAAGAAACAGTTACCGTATAATTCATCCTTGTGACCACAAATGCTAAGGATGGCTTAAGAGCCTATCAACTCTAAATAGCAAATCCATATAGTGATTTCAACTTTAGTGATCATGTGACCTTCACATAAAGTGCCTTGACTAAGGTCTTGCTAAATTGAAACACAAGCATTTCTCCTTTTAATGGGATAGGTCAAATTCCATCTTAATCCACAACTGACTACCACAAGTACTTGACTGCACCCAGTAACCTTTCGTAGCTGGATTAAAAATCTAGGTGGTCCGGCACCTAAGTACAATGAGTTGCTTGCAAGTCACTGATTATGATCTTCAGGTCTGAAGGATACTTAGACCTATATCTTCTCGGATTAACTCTTGACAATAGAGTATCCAGAAATGAGTCATGTTCGGTGAAATGTACTCCTATACTTTCACCTGTGTGTCATACTAGTGTCTCTACACTCCTTGGTTAAGAGGACAACCAACAAATATGATATACAACGTCCTATAATTGATAGTACTATGGCCCTATCATAGTATAGCATTTGGTCGCGAACACTTTTGAGGACCTTCAAAGATAAATCCTCCTTTATCATGAAAGAAGATCCTGAGAGCTTCATTACTATCAGGAGTATTAAGAAGATGTTCTTGTAATGAATAAACTGTCAAATAACTTTTATTAATATATCAATTTATATGCTATTTACATTAGCTCAATCATCAAATAATTAGCTTTAGGATACAATTACCAACACCACCAGCTCCCAAAAGCCCAAGGCCAGCTCGGCACAGAAAGTCCAATGTACCATTGGCACTGAAGACCGGTGTACCACCAGCTTCCAAAAGTTCGATGCCAGCTCGACATAGAAAATCCAATGTACCATTGGCACTAAAGACCGTTGTACCACTGTCTCCCAAAAGTCCAAGGCTAGCTCGGCACAGAAAGTCCAATGTACCATTGGCACTGAAGACCGGTGTACCATCGGCTCCCAAAAGCCCGAGGCCAGCTCGGTACAGAAAGTCTAATGTACCATTGGCACTGAAGACCGGTGTACTACCGGCTCCCAAAGCCCGAGGCCAACTCGGCATAGAAAGTCCAATGTACCATTGGCACTAAAGACCGGTGTACCACCGACTCCCAAAAGCCCAAGGCCAGCTTGGCACAGAAAGTCCAATGTACCATTGGCACTGAAGACCGATGTATCACCGGCTCCAAAAAGCCTAAGGCCAGCTTGGCACAGAAAGTCCAATGTACCATTGGCACTGAAGACCGGTGTACCACCGACTCCCAAAAGCCCAAGGCCAGCTCGACACAGAAAGTCCAATGTACCATTGGCACCGAAGACCAGTGTACCACCGGCTCCCAAAAGCCCGAGTCTCCCTCGGTGTCCCAAGGCCGATGTTCCATCGGTCCCCAAAAGCCCGAGTCTTCCTCGGTGTCCCAAGGCTGATGTTCCATCGGTCCCCAGAAGCCCGAGTCTTCCTCGGCATCCCAAGGCCGATGTTCCATCGGTCCCTAGAAGCTCTAGTGGCACAGGGTCGGCGTGGTCCTTGGCTCAGTTCCGGCCCTACTTGGCTAAATTGAAGCCACTCGCGAATGGTAAAAGCTGCCCTTGGTGCTGACGAAGCCCTTGGGGGGTCCCACGTCGGCAATCCGAGGATCCAAACGCAACACATCAGATGAAAAGTAGTTTCATTTCATTAAAACAAAGTGTCTACAAAATGCCGATCGAATCGAACTTGGTACAAAATTTTGAAAATACAAGGTTTACTGGTCGACCGCCGCGGGCTCATTGTCGGACGAGGCCACTTCCGAGAGGCGCTCCGACTCGACCTCTAGAGCCTGAGGAAAGTTTATGTCTCGGGCTACCTTCTCCTTCCCGCATCGGAACCCTTGGAGATAGGCGTTCGCTGAAGCTTCGGCCAATTCGTCCACGTAGCATTCAGATGCCAGGAACTCATCCATGGCCCTTGCGGCCCTAGCCTCGGTGTCGGCCTCCGCCTCTGCAGCACGGGCTTCCTTCTCCACGGCCAGAAAGGCTACCGCTCTCTCTGCCTCTCTAGCGCGCTCCGTCTCCTCCTCGGCGCGCCTTGCTTTAACCTTGGCCGCCTGGATGGCTGAGTCTAGCTCAGCAATATGCAGGTCCCGGGCCTCAATGGCGCTCTCGGTCTCCATAAGCTGACATAGTGCTGGCCAGAGTCGACTGGCTTCGACCTCCGCTCGACTCTCGGCCTTCTTTAGTTCTTCGGCTCGGTCGGTCCTCGCCGATTCCAGGGCCTTCTCTACCGCCTCAGCCCAGGCCTGGGCTTCCTCAGCATCCCACCGGGCCTGGCGGATGGTGGCCTCCCATTCGTCGAGCACATCCCTGGTGGCTCCCAGGGAGTTTGTCACCTGCATTCGGAAATCAGTCATACCGACCGTCGGGTGTTTGAAGCTGAAGATAAAAGGAAAGGGGGATCACTTACCCGAACGAGGGCTGAGTAGGCCTCCTTGAAGAATCTGGTCACCCCCAGCTGCCGAAGCTCCTCATGGAACTCGGGCAGGATGACCTGGGACATGAGTCGTTCCGCTCAACGCCCATCATTCATCAGTGAAAATCCTCGGGGGGTCGGCTCAACCCTGCTCCCCTTTGCGGCCTCGGTGCGCTCAAGCTCGACGTGCGGAGGGCTGCCCGCCGGTACTTCTTCTGGAGGTGGGTTCGCCATTGCTGATGGCCCTATGCTGGGGCCCCGCTCCGCCTTCGTCAGGGCTAGCTCGGTAGGCACCTAGGGCTCCTCTATCGGCCCCTCGACCCTCACCTCCTCCGGTGGGGTGTCGGCTGTCAGGTCCACCGGTGCGGTTGAAGGCTCCTGGCGCTTGGGAGGTGGGGAGGTGCATACCATCTGATGCTTGGGAACCGAGGCCTGCTGCCCCTTACTTGGCTCTTCCTAGGCCCTCATCCTCTTGGCGGCGGCCCTCTTGAGTTTGAGGGTCGGAAGCTTTATCGCTGCACAGCATCGGTCGGAGTTAGCAAAAAAAAAAGAAGAGAGAAAGGAAAAGGGAAAGTTGGTTAAGTACGAGGACATCTGCTACTCACCGCTTCGGGTGGTGAGGCCCACCAACCGGGGAGGTTGTCCTCCAACAGAAGCAGGTTGTACCTGGGGATGTCGGCGGTCAACAATTGCCCCAGTGCTTCTTTGTCCCTCGGGAGAACAGTGGAGTTCATATTGGGCCGAAGGTCGGGGTCCCCCATCCAGACTTGACTTGGTCAAGGTCCGCAAAGAAGAATTGAGACTTCCATCCCTTGACGGAGGAGGGGAGGAGCAGCTTAAGGACACGGCCGGGTTGGGGCTGGAATAACCACCAACCCGCCTGCTGCCTAAGGGTATAGAAACAGCGAAAGAGGGAGAGTCGGGGGTAATCTGGAGATGGTGATAGAGAACAATGAAAGCGCAAATGGTCCGAAGGGAGTTCGGGACCAACTGAGTGGGGGTCAAGGAGTAATAGTCCAAAAGATTGATGAAGAAAGGGTGAAAGGGTAGGCGGAGACCTAACCTAAAGGATATTTCATAGATGGCCACTCTGCCGGGCCGGAAAGAAACCACCTTGTCGTCGGGGGTCAGGAGGAAAAGCCCGATGTCTCGGGAGATCTGGTAACGGGCCCTGATATTAGCCAGGTCCTGGCCCGTTACCATGGAGACAGTCCCCATCGGGGATTCCGCCCCCACCCTCTGAGAGGTGCCGATGGCCGCCCGGAGCCTCCGCATCGGAGCCCTGCGGACGGCCTGCCATTGGGCAATAGAAGCATGTTCCTCCTGATCGGAAGACCATGAAGGAGTAGGAGAAGGAGAGGCACGAAGCCTCGCAGGAGAAATCTGGTCCTCAAGATCAACCGACGAGGACCAGAAGGGAGAAGAAGCCATGGCAAAGGTTTGAAGGAGGGGGAAGGCTTCAGGAAGATGGAAGAGCTGACTTGTGATAGAAATGGCGAACACCGATTCTCGGGTTGCAGGGGAGGTCAAGGGAGAGAAAAAGGCGAAGACAGCTGAAGCAAAGTGGCGAGATCTAGCCTTCGCCCGGGTTTTATTAGTTTTCAAATCATCCCGCCTCATTTGGCCAGCCATGTGGACTCCCGTTATAGGCTGGATCGCCTCGGCAGGCGCCCGGCACGTAAGACGATCTGCCTCCGACCCATGACGGGACGCCGATAACGTCAGCATCATGATGACCATGATGGCGGCCAATTTTCATGGGTTCCGAAAGAGCGGCCTTGCCTCGAGGACCGTCACTGCAGATCGGACAAACGATAGTGACTGCCCCTTCACATCCCCGGATCGACCGCGCTAAGCAATCGTAGCGCCCAGAGACACGTGTCCAGGGGCGGTTGGCATCTTACGAAGATAATCCACTTAGGAGGTAACACCCCTTTCGCTTCGCCAGGACAGGCCCGCTTCGTCTCAGGGATGAGGGGGCATCTGATGTGGTTGATCCAACATCGTCAAAGTAAATGGTAGGCAAACGGTGAACCAACGGAGCCCAGCCTCGACCTCGTGGGATGGCCTCGGGCCCTGAGGCCCCCTCGGCCCCCTCGGCCTCGAGCGCCTCGGCCTCGGCTTCGAGCATCAGCCTCGGCCTCAAGCCGCTTGACACGCTCACGTGGCCCACCAACCGCTTACAGCGGCCACGTGATCCACCACTCGCCTGCAACAGCGCGAGGCCATACCCCGTAACGGCGCACGCCAGATGCAACCATATCCCCCTGCCACCCGCAGCGTCGCACTCGGCAGGTGACAGGCGAGGAGGGACACCTCTGACAGGCGGTTCCGATCCATCACTGTCAGCCTTGCTTTTCGTCCGTTAATGGACAAAGGCATCTCGAAGTCAGCAACCTTCTGAAAATGAAAAAAGAGAAATCGTTGGACAGGTATAAAGGCCCATGCATACAGTGAGGGAAGGATCCTGAACTTTAGTTCTCTAACATATTTCTGCCAGTGAACTCTTGTCTGTTCCCGAGTCGCTAACTTGAGCGTCGGAGGGTTCTCATCAGAGCATCCGGTCTCCGAAGATTTTTCTTGCAGGAGCCCGACGAGGAAGATCTTCATTTCCTAGGTGTTCAAGAAAGGTAACTTGGCATCACCGGCGCTACTTAAAGGAACTTTTGGAAATGAGATGAATTTTAGCAGACTTAGAGAAGAGCTCCCATAGGAGTTTAAAAAATTTTTCTAAAGAGAATTATGGCAAAGGTAGAATTAGAAAAAAAAAATCCGGTATTCATTCCATTTCAGATGTACCAATAATCACTTATTTATCCTTTGCCAACCTTCACTATCGAAGAACATGAGTTATTCTCCAAGAGAACCATACGTTGATGATATTTGAATGGCGGTGTTGAACATTTGTTTTGCGGGAATGAAAGAAAGCAAAGGATCATTAAAGGAGAAAATGAGAGATGAGTTTCATAGGTTGGAAGTACGAAAAACAGCCACTAGTCAAACCTAGATGTTTTCATCCTCACGCCTTTTTCCGTCTTTCTTATCTGAAATAAAAATAAATAAATATATATATATATATATATAAAAGGGTCGTCTTCATTCATAATTATTGTTGACCAACGTTACTACGAAAGATCGGATAATTCCAATATCATAGAAAATGTTGCCGTTTCACAATGCCAAATTATTTATAAAAAGATTCTCCTGTCATATCGCCATTTAATTCACAATTTGACAAGGAAATCAATACTTAACGGAAACCTTGACTGCCTGCCGTATTGGCGTGGTACATGTTTAGTAACAGCACAAAATTCATCAGAATTATTAAAAAAAAAAATAAAGCGATACTTTAAAACTTTCGGTCTGATATGGAAAGATTGACTCCATCCATCATTATTTATTACTGGCAGCAGCCAACGCCAGAAGAATTGTGAAAAAACATGCCCTTCCCTCCCACCATGCCCCCATCCATTCTCTTTCATCTCCTCCTCCTGTGCCTCCTCCTCCTCCTCGGAGGCGGCAGAGGACGCACCCAAGACGAGCTCAAAATTCTCTTGGACCTCAAAACCTCTCTTAGACTCGTCAACATCAAAGGCTTCGAGTCCTGGATGCCGGGCAACTCCCCGTGTAGTTTCATCGGAATTATCTGCAATTTCGACAACTCCGTCGCCGAGATCAACCTCGACAATCAAGGTATTTCCGGAGGGCTACCATTCTCCTCTCTCTGCCAGATCCCCTCTCTCTCTAAGCTCTCTTTCGGATCCAATAACCTCTCCGGGCCCTTCACCGCCGACATCCGGAACTGCACCGGCCTCCGGTACCTGAATCTCGCCTTCAATAAGTTCACCGGAGTTGTTCCCGACCTGTCCCCTCTCAACAAGCTCCGGGTCGTGAATCTATCCGATAACGGGTTCTCGGGTTCGTTCCCGTGGAGTTCTCTCGGTAAGCTCACCGAGCTGGAGGTTCTGAGCCTGGGGGATAATAACGGGTTCGATGAAAGCCCGTTTCCGGAGGTGGTGACGACTCTAACCAAGCTCTCCTGGCTCTACCTCTCCGATACAAATATTAAAGGCGTAATCCCGCCGTCGATCGGGAATCTGACGGAGCTCCAGGATCTCGAGCTCGCCGACAACTTCCTCTCTGGCCAGATCCCGCCAGAGATCGGGAAGCTGAACAAGCTCCGGCAGCTCGAGCTGTACAATAATTCGCTTATCGGAAAGTTCCCGTCGGGGTTTGGGAACCTCTCCGATCTCTCCTTCTTTGATGCGTCGATGAATTTTTGGAAGGGGATCTCTCCGAGCTCCGGTTCCTCCATAACTTGGTCTCTCTCCAGCTCTTTTATAATGATTTATCCGGCGAGATGCCGCCGGAGTTCGGGGATTTCAGGTATCTGGTGAATCTTTCTTTGTTTAATAATCGGCTTTCCGGGAAGCTTCCTGCGAAGCTCGGAAGCTGGGCGGAGTTTGATTTTATCGATGTGTCGACGAATTTCTTCACCGGCGAGATCCCGCCGGATATGTGCCGGAGGGGGACGATGACGAGGCTGCTTATTCTGGAGAACAGCTTCTCCGGCGAGATTCCGGCGAGCTACGCGAATTGTTCTTCTTTGACCCGGTTCAGGGTGAGCAACAATTCGCTCTCCGGCGTGGTTCCCGCCGGGATCTGGAGCCTCCCGAAGGTGACCATAATTGATCTGGCCATGAACAATTTGGAAGGTCCGATTGACGCCGGAATCGGGAAGGCCAAATCACTCAACCAGCTGCGCATCAGCAACAACCGGTTCTCCGGCGAGTTGCCGCATGAGATCTAGCGTTGGGATGCCCTCCCAATGCTCTCGTATCAAAAAAATTGAGGGTTGATTGTGTCTTTTATAATCAGAAAAAGACTATCCATCGCATCTATTGCAATAAGTTCTACATAAGCTGCATTACCTCTTCTTATTGGTCTATATACATTCCAGTTGTAAATTTAAAATATCGTAATTATAAAATTATGATACCTACTCAAAAAACATATATGTACATAAATTTCAAAAAAAAGCTGAATAGTTACACAGGTCACGTCAAAATTTAAGATGACACCATATTTGTAAATTTACAGTACCATAGTTATAAAATTAATACACACATTCAAAAAGCCAAAAAAATTACGACTCCCAGTTATAAATTTACAACAACATAGTTATAAAATTACGACATATTCAAAAAATATGTACTGTATCCTGTACAAAAATTTTAAAAAAAATTGAATAAGTATTAATACATATTATATCAAAATTTAAGATGATAACTCTATCCCATCGTATCAAACTATGTAGGATTCATGTGGATCAATAAAAAGGGACGATGTAATCTACGTAGAACTTGCAGCACCAAAAGTGATTTGCAAAGACTTTTCCTTATAACCAGTTAAGAAAGATGAACAAGTACCAATTAGATCCTTTGGTAACCTAAATTAATGTGAATCTTGTCCATCTTACTTTCTTATAATGAAATCGGCCGATTGAAGTACCTTCAGATTCTCAACCTCTAGAACAACTTATTCTCCAGCGACGTTTCAAAACCATAGGATCTTGATTTAAAGCATTAACACCATATCATTTAGTTAATGTGATTCTAAAATTTTCTAAAATTAGAGAAAAAGTTTAATTTGAAGGCATGAGGTGTTTCTTAGAATGCCTTTAGAAATCTTTGTCATTGTAAAATATAACCATCAATTAAATGGTTTTGTTAAGAAAAAGTAAATGGATTTAGTTTCATGGGTTTGGTAAAAACAGAGTTTGATACTTGCTTTTAAGAAGGAAATATCATGTTTATAAAATAAGGTATTACAAATCCTACCTCCTAAAAATAATTATATTTTTAAAATTGAGACACCCTAAAAGCCGAATAACTTACTACTTATCTTGTTCACGAGATCCCAAATTGCTTCTCTTTCACGATCTCATGTGCCTCTATGATTTATGAAGCTATTTCAAACATCCTTGCCTCCGATGGCATACATACTGACCTAACCCATGCATCAATTCTCATTTCGTGGCATTTTAGGCTCATACATTAGCAAGCAATCTTTCCTGCTACCGAATCCACTTCGTGACAGAATACTTCAACTTGATGCATATTAAACTTTCATGTGGTGGTCTTCTTCAAGATTGCTTCGTTGTCATGTAAAATTAATCATTGAACTTAGCAACTTGCAAGTGAGCAGCATATCATGCATATGGAATCATATTCTTGCTCAGTAATATACTAGGTAGATTATCCAGCAACAATTAATTACACTTTTTCATCTGATTACCTTGTTGACATCACACAAACACAAACTAGCAGAGATTAACCAAGATCCATATCTATGTGGTATTGGACCAACACATTATGAAATCTTTCAACACATAACCCTTAGGGGAGTTTGGTAACATGTAATATATCCAAATTATTGGTAATTTAAATGAGACCCTATATTTGGTATAAATTTTGAATAGCAATCCATCTTGTAATGGTAATCTGGATTACCTTATAAAGGGATGGTTATCCACGTTATCAGAGATGTGGTAATATGATAAATTACTTTTTCATAAATTTTTTTTGATAGCTCTCTATTCGTATCCTCCTGTACTGATTTCACTAGAACTTCCATATCGAAGGTCCCGAACCACACCCTCTTTCGCAGAATCAGACTGTGGATATCTGCCATCAGCGGCCCTACGACACGCCGCCAAACTTCTTTCAATCGGTGACATCCAGTATCCTACTGCTTGCTTGAAATATTATTTATAAATATAATTTTTTTAAACATTAGCATTTATAAATATAATTTTTAAATCAAATATATAATAATATATAATTTTTTTAATAAATTTAATTTAGAGGTATTTTAAAAATTTGATGTTATATAACTGATAATCTGTTTGTCGTACCAAAATGGTAATCAATATTACTGTTGCATTACCTATGTATACCAAATACAGTAATCAACATTACTAGTAATCTATCAAGTGATAATCTATCTTATAGCTAATCCATATTATCATTCAGGATTTGAAGAATTCACTATTGAAGATTAACAAGTGCTGGTGTATCTAAGGTTCTCATCCTTACGGACCAGTTACATAA
Organism: Calamus simplicifolius; assembly: GCA_900491605.1. Classification (NCBI taxonomy): domain Eukaryota; kingdom Viridiplantae; phylum Streptophyta; class Magnoliopsida; order Arecales; family Arecaceae; genus Calamus; species Calamus simplicifolius. The sequence continues at coordinate 217,671 of UESW01002147.1, read as the reverse complement.
TGATTAATGCAACTTTGGGGCATTAGTGTACCATTACGTATAGACCACCTTGTCTCCTTTGGACAATTAACCAACTTCAGTCCCTAGTCCGCCAACTGGCAAAGATCAGTAACAGCAAATCATGCAATTTGAAATTATTTTTGTTAAAATGTTGCTTCAAAATAAACTCTGTTTAAGTTTTTAGTTGCATGATTTTTCAGAATTGACCACACAATCCAATAGCAAGAGAAATGGTTTTCAAGTGGTCATGGTTTGGAAATTTAAGGCTGAGACACGTTAGGAATAGAAACTAGGCTTTCAGACTACCTTTTGACTTGTGTAATTTTTTTACCAAATTTCAATTTGAAAATATAATTTTTTTTTTCTATAAGTTTTATATCCATTATATAAATTATGTATGTCAGCCAATTCAATCTATGTCATGTTAAAGTTTGACATGCCCAAGAGACCATCTATGCTGGAAATCTTTGCCCATCCCTGTCCAAAACTAAGACAGACGAGCCAAGTCAAGAGGGCCATACCAAATTTGCTCAGGTCTATTGAGTTGTCTTTCAGTATGCTACCATACAAAGCCCTGCCAAATATTTGGCATGCACCTTTTTTTGACTAGATCAGTTTGGCCAAGCACAAACCCATCTTACTATTGAAATCCAACAATTGGAGTGGGCCAATAGGCTCCTCTATGGACTACTTAGAATGGCTAAGTTTACTCCACCTCGCATTAGGTGAGAAGGGAATAACTTTATGCATCAGCCGCATGCCCGTACGGGCATGCATGCCATGGCCCAATGAGCCGTGGTGCACCCAGCACGCACGCCTGCATGGGCGCACAGCCAATCAGCACGCTCGGTGTGTGCTTCCTGCATTGAAGGTGGTACAGGAAGACTTTTTTCTAGGTGAGAAAACCTGTTTATGTCGCTAGCATCCAAATTGGACTTTTTCTAGGTGAGAAAACCTGTTTATGTCGCTGGCACCCAAATTGGGTAAGTACGCTCCACTATGGTTAGGTGAGTATGAAGCATTGATATAAAATCTTGATTCTAGGCCTCTTGGTAATTGGACCAATCTAATCTTAGTGCATTTCTAGGTTTTGGAACCTAGTTGTGCAATAGAAGTGCTTTGGAAATCAGAGTGGTGCCATGCTGCATTAAAATGCAAGGGCTTTAACAGGTTGGTTGGTGGTTGCTCTCAAGGGTGTTCAAGAAGCCAGAACACACATGGACAGGACTTGTAGGTTCCCAAAATAGAATCATGCCATGCTAGTATCCCATGCAAAATAAGGTTGGATTTCGGTTTTAAAGAGCACATGGTTAATCATACATTGCGATCCATATTTTGCAGTTCTTTTCAGCTTTATAGAGTGCTTATTGGACTAAGAATTTTATGCAGGTTGAAAATTATGATAAATTATTTTGGCATGTTCCATCAACTACCCAAACCAACACAAACAACCCCTAGAAAACAAGCATAAAATCTTGTCATTTCCCTCAGATTGAAGCAATCCCTTTACTAGATACCATGACAAAAATTTCAACCACAATGACTTCAAATCCCCACAGCTACTTCATTATTTTTTTAAAAAAAAAACATTGTGACATGTTTTAGAAAATTGGCTGCTACAGTTGCTTTCTATCATGATTTTGGGCCAAAAACAGTACGCTAGGTATCATAGCAGCAGTGATGCTATATGGTGCTTGGGTCTGAATCTGCCATTATATTGGGCAAAACCTCAATATAGTGGCCACAATGCTATGGGTTCAAAGCAGATGACTTATTTCATTGCAGGCTAGATCTGTTTCCAATTGAATAAGTCTAGCAATCAGATTGCCAGTTTTCCATTATAATATAGCTCCCAAACTCTTCTTTCCCTCCAAGGGCCATATCTCTTTTATCCCCTCGATGTTTGAAGAGCAAAACTCTCCACTTGTCAAAGTAACTGAGACTAAGAGTTAAGAGAGCGGCCCCATTTACTTAAGCAGGTAGGTCTCACAAGTTTAAAAAGACAAGAATAAGGCACTGTTCCCTCATTGATTAAACCATGCACTAATATTTGCCATGATACACTAATTAATTCCTAATCTCAAACCTCTTTTATGCACACTCCAATATGCAAACGATCCTTAAATAAGAAAATTGATACCAGATCACCCACTGCTGCACCCCCCACCCCCCCCCATGCCCATGCATTATTAATTTTTGCAATACCATTTAAGCTCCACAGCAAAGTTGGACTGTGTGATTAAGTACTTCCATCATTCCTCTTCTACTGCACACCATTTCTGTTATTACCAATATGCTCCAATGTGCTCTCGCGAATACCATGTCAGCCTAACAGCACATCTTCCTCATTGAATTTACACAGGATCTGCTCATTGGTTTTTTGTGCAACCTCTTGCTTGCAAACCTTTAGTCCTCCAATCAAGTTCTATGCATCCTGAAGCATTAACATAAATCCATACTACTGTTGTTATGCTACCATACAAGTGGGACGGCCCAGCAGACCAGGAAGGGGTATTACAATATGGTACATGCATACATCTATCAAGTTTGTATAAAGATTACATTTAAAGAGTTTGTGCATAGTTTCAAAACGCATCCCTAACAAGATGCTACTGAGTACTGAATCTAAATGGTTTAAATTGAATATGTATAGCATTATGTATGAACAAAACATAAACTTCAGTCTCCCTCCAATCTCAATACAAACATATGTCATATAGTTACTGAAAAAGAGAAATGAATAAGATGAAATACAGTTCAGGGGATGCAGGTCATGCCAAAAGCCATGAACAACCAAAAAGTGCAACCACCTTCTTGTAAAGAGCAAGTGTTGTGCAATGACAAGCGAGGAAAAACAAGTCTTATGGATGCATATATTTTAAACCTCAAGGTGTTGGTATTTCACAAGAATAATCTTTTCTGCCCCTAAAGAAAATGTATCTAGCCATATTTGAGCACCAACTAATATGAACGCACAAAGTGGAAATTGTATCAGAAACATTCCACTAAATCCAGCATACCGTTCAAACATTAAAGTGTTAGTGTTTTTCAATTCATAATGTCTAGAACCAGTTGGCAGTACAACAACCCCATAAGAACCCTAAATTTATAAAGATAACAAATCTAAATTGGTAACAAGTCTAAATTCACAGGTCATAAGATCAATAACTTTGAATGCATGAAGTTCACTTTGGCAGCATATAATGTCAAATTAGTGACAAATCAAAATCCACATTCTACACAAATTCTTAAAAAATATACAGGCAGGCAAAATGTTTTGAACAAGAAGCAACATTACAAAAAAATAAAAAAAATAAAAAAGTTGTGACCTAAATTTCTTTAATGGATAATTGTTACAGCACTTTTACCTCAACTAGTTCTGTTCCCCCATTCTGAATGTGATAAGTCAGATATCTGATTTCTTCTGTAGAAAACAAACATGGAAGATCAACCTGCATAAAAATAATATAATTTCCACCAAGTTATTCCATCACAAAAGTTGGAGCAAAATTACCAAATAGTGAATACCCAAAAGTCATCAACTTGGGAAAAGAAATAATTATATCCAGAAGGGAATTTGTCTCACCTGTGACAAGAGAGGCAATGTTGTAACTCCTGCATGGCCACCAACCACAGGAACATTAACCTCCCTGGGGTTGATTTTTTCCCCAGTACTTCTGCCTTTTAACAACATATAAAGACATGTTATGAATGTAACTGAAAACAAAAAATTCAGATCGAATGCCAAAGACACATTAAACTCATGAGCACCGGTACGTAAAAAATGCAAAGACTCGTGAAGACCTCATAAGATGGAACTTGTGATGATATCAAGATTTCCAGAGCAACATTGGGAAAAGGTCTAGTAGCATAGATTAGAATAGTAAGCAAATTCTAGTCAAATACATACCACAAATGTATTGGCTGTCACTATATCTAGAGTTGTCACTCCCAATAGACGCTTGGGATCATAGGTTCCAGCTTGCTTAAAATCCACTGCTGCAATGGGAATAGTAGAGTTTACTGGATTGCTGATCAAATTCACAATTGCATTAGGACAGCATTTAGCAATTCCCTCACAAAGTGTTTGAACAATTCCTTGATGTTAAACAAATCATCCCTTGTCATTTTTGGCTTCCTGGGGACACCAGCTGGAATGATGACAAGGTCCATTCCTGTAAGTGCACTTTCCAGTTGGGGCTGACCCAAAAAGCCACGTACCTGGAGAATTTCATGGAGAATATATCATTATATCTAAGAATTTCAACTAGAATACTGAGAAAATGATCTCTGTATCAACACAAGTACTTTAAGATTCAATAAGCAATGTCTGAGAATGCAATCATCATTTAAATTAGAGAATTTTTAAAACAAATAATCACATTTTAGATGACAGGGAATACAAATGCATGTAGAGTACCACCACCCAAGAGTCCAGGCCTTGTAATCGCTTCTTGGATGTGAGTTTGATAGAAGATGCAAGTGTTAGGGTTTAGACCTTGATGAATAGCAATGGGATTCCCCGTTGAACAAGAACTAGAACTAAGGATTTCTAATCCTGTTAGGTTTAGACCTTGATGAATAGCAATGGGATTCCCCGTTCAACAAGAACTAGAACTAAGGATTTCTAATCCTGTTAGGTTTAGACCTTGATGAATAGCAATGGGATTCCCCGTTGAACAAGAACTAGAACTAAGGATTTCTAATCCTGTTAGGTTTACTTCTTGAAAAGGAGGAAGATGGGGAGGAGAAAGAAAGGGCTGCCGCCCTATGATGAGAGAAGGGAATTTTTGGGAGAAAAGAATCTGTTCTCTATTCCATCCAAACCCTAGAGACTAGGGTTTAAATACATCCACGAAGTGGGCCAGGCCCAGACTCAACAAAAAAACTCCCATGGACTAAACCAATGAGATTAAACTAATCCCCAAGCCCGTGTACACCCGTGACTTGATTTAATCTCAACCCTTGGACTCAAACCCAGCCCAATACAAGTTAGCCCACCTGGGCCTTAATAGCACCACACCAGGCCCAACAATCTCCACCTTGGTGCTTTCAAGGCCTCAGCACGTCCACTGTGTCCATCAGCTTTAACAACGAAATACACTTTTGAAAACTGTCCCGTGGAAGAACCTTAGTCAGTGCATCTGCTGGATTTTCTTTGGTGTATACCTTCACCAGCTCCACCTCACCATCTTCCACCAGCTCTCTGATCCTGTGGTATCTGAGATCAATGTGCTTCGTCCTGGCATGATAGACTGCATTCTGCGCAAGCATCAGAGCACTCTGGCTGTCACTATGCACCTGGACAACCTTCTGATCAAGTCCCATCTCCAGCATCAAGCCCTTCAGCCAAAGAGCTTCCTTTGCTGCCTCTGTGATACCTATGTATTCTGCCTCCATGATAGATAAGGCTGTGATGGGCTGCAGACATGATCTCCACGATACTGGACCACCAAACAGGCTGAACACAAAGCCTGTTGTGGATCTCCTAGTGTCCACATCTCCACCAAAGTCTGCATCCACATACCCATATAACTGCCCACGAGCCTCCTTCGATAAGTTGGATCTCTCAGCACCTTCTTGCTGTCCATAGCAAATACCAACCCCAACTGTACCTACCAAGTACCTGAAGATTCCCTTTAGTGCTCGCCAGTGCTCCCTGCCAGGGTGCGCCATGAACCTGCTCACCTGGCTCACTGCATGGGCTATGTCTGGCCTACAACATACCATGGCATACATAAGGCTCCCAACACCAGAAGCATATGGTACCTTCTCCATCTCCTGAGCCTCCACCTCAGTCTGTGGTGACATGGTCTTCGATAAGGAAAAATGTGCTGCCAAAGGTAGTGTGTCGGTTTGGCATCCTTCATCCCATATTGCTCCAGAATCTTTTTAATGTAGCCACCCTGACTCAGATGCAGCACACCTTTGGATCTATCTCTGATGATTTCCATCCCTAGGATCTTCCTGGCTGGCCCCAGATCCTTCATCTCAAACTCCCGAGACAAAGCTATCTTCAGTTCCTGTATAGCCTTCTCACTCTTGCATGCTATCAGCATGTCATCTACATACAAGAGTAAGTACATCCTAGACCCATCATCCAGAGATTTAACATACACACAAGAATCATACTCACACCTGGAAAGTCCAATGCTCCTAACATAAGTGTCAAATCTCTTGTACCACTGCCTCGGCGACTGCTTCAGCCCATACAGAGATTTCTTCAGCAAACAGACTTTCTCATCTAATCTTGGTTCTCTAAACCCTGGTGGCTGCTCCATGTAGATGCTCTCCTCCAAATGACCATGGAGGAATGCTGTCTTCACATCCATCTGCTCCAGCTCCAAGTCCTGAGCTGCTACAATACTCAATAATAGTCTGATGAAAGTGTGCCTGACAACTGGAGAAAATATCTCACCATAATCGATGCCTTCTTTCTGAGAGTATCCTTTGGCCACTAGTCTTGCCTTATACCTGATACCCTCTTGTTCTGAAGCTCCTTGCGCTGATAAACCCATTTACAACCAATGGGTTTCTTTCCTTATGGCAGCTGGACCACCTGCCACGTATTATTTCTGTGAAGAGACTGCATTTCCTCTGCCATAGCATGGATCCACCTATCTCTATCCTGACTTTCCATAGCCTCTTCATAGGTGAAAGGGTCTCCATTTGCTGTCACCAGGGCATATGACAACGAATCCTCGAAGCCGTATCGAACTGGTGGTCGCACGTTCCTCCTGGGCCTTTGCTGTGCGATCCCAGTATCAGTCCCTTGTTCAGCTGCATCCTGCTGAACTCCCTGGCTTCTACCCCCTCTGTCAGTCCTCTCCACCTGAATCTCAAATCCTCCTGGTCCACTAGCAAATGGCACAACTGTATAGGAGGTTGTCTGACTAGTGTTACCGTGTTCTACCTCCTGTAGTCCCTGCTGTGCATCCATGCCACTTTTGTTCTGGAGGATTGAGCTCTCATCAAAGGTTACATCTCTGCTGATGACAACCTTCTTCTCCAAGGGGTCCCAAAGCCGATACCCCTTGACTCCTCGCGGGTAGCCTAGGAACACCATCTTCTTAGACCTGGCATCCAACTTACTCCGCTCCCCAGCTCCAACATGCACATATGCTGTGCATCCAAACACCCTTAGATGGTTTAGGCTTGTCTTCCTTCCAGACCATATCTCCTCTGGAATGTCTCCATCTAACCTGGTGTGCGGTGACCGATTGACCAAGTAGCTAGCTGCATCTACTGCGTCAATCCAGAACATCTTTGGAAGCCCTGCCTGCAGCCTTAAGCATCTTGCCTTTTCCAATAGTGTTCTGTTCATCCTCTCAGCCACCCCATTCTGTTGAGGAGTTCCCATCATCGAGAAGTGCCTTCTGATGCCCCACTCCTCACAAAAAATATGGAACTCCCTGCTGGTGTATTCCCCGCCATTATCAGACCTCAGACACTTCACACTTTTACCCTGCTCCTTCTCCACCTCAGCCTTCCAGATTTTGAACTTGGTGAAGTCCTCTGATTTCTCCTTCATAAAGTAGATCCACAGCTTCCTTGAGAAATCATCTATCAGGGTCATAAAGTATCTGGCCCCATTCCTTGCAGAAACTGGGGCTGGTCCCCAGACATCTGTGTGTACTAACTCCAGGGGTTCAGCACTCCTAGCTGTGCTGACTGAGAACTGTACTCTCCTCTGCTTTCCCATCTGACAAGGCTCACAGATCTCCATATCTCCGCTACTCAAGTCTGGAAGCAGACCTCTCTTGCTCAGTTCTTTCATCCCCTTGTCTCCATGTGGCCCAGGCGGTAATGCCACATCCTGTACACATCCCGGGGATCTTGCTCCACAGCTGCCACCTCAGATTTCACAGTCATCACAGAGCCCTCCATCTTGTATAGATTATTTTCCAGCCTCCTCCCTCTCATCACCACCATGGCTCCATTGGAGATGTTCAGAACTCCACTCCTGGCACGACTGCTGAAGCTGTATCCAGTCCGCTCCAAGTACCCCAGTGATACCAGATTCTTCTTGAGTTCTGGAACATGCTTCACACTGGTAAGAGTGCGCACCATACCATCAAACATCCTCACCCTCACTGTGCCAATACCTGCCACCTTGCAAGGGTGATTATCTCCAAGAGTCACATTCCCCTCCTCAACCTCTGTGTAAGTACTGAACCACGACCGGTTGGGAGTGTAATGATGAGAACAGGCTGAATCCAAGGTCCACATCTCTGTGCTGTGCCTGTGATCATCTGATACAACCAAGAGATCATCCTCCACCTCCTGATCTGCAACTGTACTCACTGACTCAGATCCTCCTTTTTCTCCCTTCTGATTTTTCCACTTAGGACAATTCTTCTTAAAATGTCCTACCTCTCCACACTTATAGCACTTCAGCTCTCTCTTGCCTTTCCTGGACTTTGATCGTCCTCCAGACTTACTTCTGTCCCTGCCCCTACCTCTGCCTGTCCTTTCCCCAACTGATAGACCCTCCTGGGGAACAGCTTCCTTGGTCATCTTCTCCCTCTGCTCATTCGTCCGAAGCACCGAGACAATATCTTCATAAATTAATGTCTCCTTCCCATAGAGCAGTGTTGTGACCAATGAGTCATAAGACGTGGGCATTGAACATAAAAGCAGAAGTGCTTTATCTTCTTCCTCCATCTTGACCCCAACATTCAGAAGTTCATTGCTCATCTGGTCGAATATCTGGATGTGACCCAGCACATCTCCACCTTCTGACATCCGAAGGCTGTAGAGGCGCTTCTTCAACATCAACTTGTTGCACATATTCTTTCCCATATAGAGGGTGTGCAACTTCGTCCAGAGTCCCTTCGGGGTCTTCTCCTCCAGCACTGAATAGAGGACTGAATCCGCCAGACAGCCCCTGATCATTGAACATTTCTTCTCAATGAAATCCACTGCTTGTCTGTCATCCCATCTGGCCTTTCCTCCAAAGCCAAATCTAAACCCTGCTGCACAAGGAGGTCCTCTACCCGGACTTTCCACATGGAGAAACTTCCCTTCCCATCAAACTTCTCAACCTCTATTTTTATGCTACTCCCCATGGCCAATTTCAAAAATAGCACAAAAATAAATTTTATAAAATAGAGAAGTATCTTGACGAGATTCTGTTGAAATTATTTCAACTCCTTGAAGGCCTCCAGATTACTCCTTGAACCAGGCTCTGATACCACTTGTTAGGGTTTAGACCTTGATGAATAGCAATGGGATTCCTCGTTGAACAAGAACTAGAACTAAGGATTTCTAATCCTGTTAGGTTTAGACCTTGATGAATAGCAATGGGATTCCCCGTTCAACAAGAACTAGAACTAAGGATTTCTAATCCTGTTAGGTTTAGACCTTGATGAATAGCAATGGGATTCCCCGTTGAACAAGAACTAGAACTAAGGATTTCTAATCCTGTTAGGTTTACTTCTTGAAAAGGAGGAAGATGGGGAGGAGAAAGAAAGGGCTGCCGCCCTATGATGAGAGAAGGGAATTTTTGGGAGAAAAGAATCTGTTCTCTATTCCATCCAAACCCTAGAGACTAGGGTTTAAATACATCCACGAAGTGGGCCAGGCCCAGACTCAACAAAAAAACTCCCATGGACTAAACCAATGAGATTAAACTAATCCCCAAGCCCGTGTACACCCGTGACTTGATTTAATCTCAACCCTTGGACTCAAACCCAGCCCAATACAAGTTAGCCCACCTGGGCCTTAATAGCACCACACCAGGCCCAACAGCAAGTCACCATGTACATGACAGTGAGAAATATCTATCCTAACACCAATATTATACAAGGGTTAATTCCACTTAACCCCCTTAACTATGGAGTATTTACTATGATTGCAATTTATTTTTAGGAAGGAATGTACAAATATCTCATAGTTAAGGGGAGCTAAGTGGAATTAACCCATTATTATACAATTTCAAGCAAGTTTAGCCCAGGCCAAGGGTTAATGAGAGTTGGAAGTTGGGTAACATAAGTGGCTTGGCCTGTTAGTGACTCTGAATAAATTTAGAACAAATTAACTTTGATACCTTTAACAATATCATCATATATAAAACTCACTGATGGACAGAGTGTCAAGAGAATCACCACAGCGCCAGTGTCCATATGACTGATGTCTGCAGTCACACCAGGTGTGTTGACAACATCATAGAGATGCAAGACCGACACCAGAGGATTCATCTTCAACAGCATTGCAAGAGGCTGACCTATCCCACCAGCAGCACCCAATATTGCCACCTTAAATCCAGGTGCCCCTCCTTTAGAACGGCCCAAGCAAGGAGGTCTCCTCAATCTTCAAATATAAACCGTACGGTATTCAATAAAACCGTAACTCTAATATCAATGTAACCATTAACTTCCAAGCCTGTTCTATTTTTCTATCGCATGGATATTGGAAATAAACAATACTAAGAGAAACCATGAAACAAATATGATAACAGAATTCAGAATTTTTTTATATAAAACATAATAGCAGAAGCTAAAAGGGGAGCAGAACATCCTGATCTTACAATATTTAGAGGATAAATTATCCAGCAAATAGTGAAAATAATAGGAACTAACGAGGAAAAGCTGCATCGTTCCTCAAACCTAACAACCATCAAAGTACTGCTTGAAGATTTAATCCTCGAATAAATGCAGGAAATTTCCATCCCCTTATTGAATCAATGAAAGGAAACCAAGTTCCTCCAGTTTTCCGTTCGTAAACTCCACCAAGTTCACATCTTTTTCATCATAGACCGCAATACAGATAGAAATCCAATAATTCCAAGATAACAAAGAAAATTTCCAATAAACTCCGACAAAAATCTCGATTATATGCATCAAAATTCCATCTTTCTTATAAGGGACCACGGCCCGCGTGGAATCCCATAAATTCTCGCAATCAAGAACAGCGAAACAACAGGAAATTCTGGACCAAAAATCGAAGGAAGAAAGCGCGAAAGAAAGAGAGGAAACCCGGGAATTGGGAGGGTGGAGGTGAGAAGAGATCCTGGCAATTCGTCGCGATGCCTCGGCGCCGGCTCCTTTCTTTGAGGCCCAATCTCCAACGAAGTAAGAGAGCGGGAGAGAAAAGGAGGCCTACCACGGGGTTGGTCAAGAAGAAGTGGGAAGACGGTAAATACCAATGTTTTGAATATTGGGTCGGACAATAAATCGCTTAATCGCAGGTGATCGAATTAATCGAATCGAATAATATTATAATTAAATTTTAATTTAATAATATAATAAAATAAAATAAAAATTTAATTTAAATAAAAATTTTAAAAATGTATATACAAAAATCGAATTAAATTGGTTAAAATTTGATCGATTCAATGAATTTTTTTTAATTTTTATTGGATCATGTAAAACTCAACTTTAATAATAAAATTTGATCGAATTAATGACTGATTTTTGATTGGATCGATTCAACCGATCGATTTGATCCAATTTTTGAAAACACTGGTAAACACAATACAATACAATACCGCTTGATGCGTTGTAGAGCTCGAGCAACCCACCATCCATCATCCATTGATCCTCTTTTCCCTGTAGCAAGTAAAAGAGCTCGAGCATCTACCAAATCTACCTGGCTCTAGGGCATATGAAGATCACATGATCCCTAGACTCATCCTCCAATCTACACAGAGAGCAAGTCGGCTGGATAGGCAGACCCCTACAAGAGAGCAGGGCACTCGTCGGAAGACAGTCTCATAGAAGCTTCCAAATAAATAACTGAACTCGGAGGAGAGTAGGAAGCGACCAGATCCAAGCAGCATCCTTCATGCACTGGGGCTGGGGCCTGAAAACCTTCATAAGGTCTCTGTCAGGGGCTCTGGAAAACAAGATCTCTGACATAACCTAACATCCGCTGAAGGGCCAGAGGTAAGAGGAATAGAGAGAATCCGCCGAGAGAGCTCATCACCAAAGAAGCTAGTCACCCTAGGGGTATGCCAGGAGGGGGGATCTAATGAAATCAAATCCTTAACCCTCAGATTAGTGGGGACATCAATACTATAAAAGAAGGCCACCGAGATAGAGGGAGCTCAAAAATCCAAGAATCCTGAATCACATCAATGGAATGTCCATCTCCAATCATCCATGTGATTTTCTTTAGGATAGACTCACCATACTGACAAACCTCCTTTCAAAAGGAGGAACACCCCCTGGGCGGCTCTATACACTCCCTAGGCTTCCACTCACCATACCTCGCTCGCATTAAAGAGCTCCACAAACATTGCGGCTCTAGAAGAAAATGCGATGCATGCCTGGCCAATAGCGCTTGCCGTCTAATCATCAATGATTGGATCCCGAGACTACGTTCTTGAATTGGCATACATATCATGTCCCAAGATAAAAGATGAATACCGTGCCCATCTTGCATAGAGGCCTAAAGGAAATCTCTAAAGTATCTCTCAATCCTCCTAAGACAGGTAGTAGGGATGGCCGCATTCAAAAGCAGATAAAGAGGAAGGGAGGAATAAACCGATCGAATAATGGTGACTCTGGCCATCATAGATACACCGGTGACCTGCCAACCCTCAATAAGCTGACGAACCCTCCTCTCTAGATCAACATAGTCAGAACAGCGTGGGCGTCTACTGGTCATGGGGATCCCCAGATACATAAACTGGTCAGTCTGAGTAGAGATACCGAACAGAGTGATAATGGCTTCTCTAGTAGACCTAAAATTCTTCGGGCTGAAGCAGATGGAAGATTTAAGAAAATTGACCTTCTGGCCCGAGGCTTGACAATAACGCTGCTGAATAGAATCAATTGAAGCCGCATTATCAATAGAAGCCTGACCCAAAATGATGCAATCGTCAGCAAACAGAAGATGAGAGACAGAAGGACCCCCAACCCCATCCATAAAAGGGACAATTACCCGATCTAATTGAGCTGATAGAAAGCTCGGAAAAGATTATCCGCAGCCAGAATGAACAACAGGGGGGATAGAGGACACCCCTGACGTAACCCAACTGAAGAATGGAAAAACTCAGTCAAACCCCCATTGATGATCAGAGCGAAAGAAGGCCTCTGAATACAAGCCATAACACACTCTATAAACACCATGTCAAATCCGAACTCCTGGAGAGAGCTGTGTAATAAGGCCCAACTCAGTCTATCATAAGCTCTCTCCATATCAAGCTTGATAGCCATAAGACACCATCTAGCTAGGGCTCTCTTGAGATCATGCATAAACTCATGAGTGATGAGGACATTGTCCGAGATAGAGTGCCCTCTAATGAAAGCCTCCTGTTCAGCAGAAATAATATGGGAAATCACCTCATAAAGATGGCTGGCTAAAAGATAGGCATATACCTTATATAAAGTAGTGCACAAACTAATGGGCCTAAAATGCTGAGGAAGAGAAGCATTAGCATGCTTGAGCACAAGAGTGATAAGTGTCTAGTTCCAATCCAACGGAGTGTGTTTAGATTGGAAGACAAGCTGGATAGACAGAACCACCTCCTGCCCTACTATATCCCAATAGTGATGGAAAAAGAAGGGCGGAAAACCATCAGGCCCCGGGGCCTTATCCAGACCAAGATCCCAGAGGGCCCGGTGAATCTCCTCCACAGTAATCGGCCTGACAAGCATAGCATTCTCCGAAGAGGAAACCTTTCTGGAATCAGATACCTGAAAAACCGGAGCACCAACTGATAGAGATATAGACTAAAAGATATGCTTTATGTTATGTCTTTATATTTTAATGAGAATTCATTTTGAGCAATGTATGCCATTTACTATATATGTGCATGTGTCTAGTATTTACAAAGAGTATTTGATCTAGTGTGTAGAGTACGGCTTACACACAGAAGACTAGATCATCGGTTCTTTTGGAATACAAGTTTATTGTTCACAGTTTTAGATGGAATTGGACACACCATCAGTAGAACTGTAGCACAAATTTTTAGTAGGTCTGTCTTGACTACGGGGAATGGTTTATTCTAACTATTTGTGCTAGTACACTTTGTGTGTATTGAACAGGACCCAGTTGAGTTAATTATTTTATACTGACTTTATAAAATAATTTAAAACTCATGAATATTATGATTACTTATGCTCTTAATCCGAATTCTATTTCTAGACACGTGTATGTAGTGATTATTGCTTTGATTACACATAGAGTGAGATTCTATATGAGTCAATAAACTCAGTGGGTTGGGCAATAACATTATATATATGGTGAATATTAATAGTTGAAGGAAACCACGTCCTGATAAATTGGATTGATGATATCCCCTTGAGAAAGCTTATAAGTTTTGATTGTATCAAATCTTGCAAGTGGATTTTGAATCTGATATATCAAATAAGTTAAGTGGATAGGTCTCAAGGATAATAAAAGCCAATTAAATTATATTGTCAGTAATTAAATTTAATCGGTGGATATCTGTAATCTTAACGTGGGGAGATAATAAGTATTTAATATTAAATGCTTGAAAATATAAATTTGAATATGATTAGGAGTACAATTATAATTCTTTAGTGAAATGAATTGTAATTTACGTAATTAAATCCTAACCCGGGGTAGGATTGGGAGATTTAATTACGTGAGAAGTCCTTTTCATATTTGCCTATTGGTTCCTGTTGTAGCCCTATAAATACCCTCTCAATTGGTTGCTAGGGTGAACGTTTTTGGAGAAAGAAAAATAAGAAACCCTAGGACGGCCAAGAGATCCCACCATCTTGTGAGAGAAAGAAGGTATTTTCGGGAATACGTGGAAGGCTAAAGGTTAAGGTCGAGCAATCGAATTAAAGTGATCCAAAGTTCAAATCTGAAGGTATGATCTTGTACTCATAGATTAGAACGGTAAAAGTTTTTTTTGTATTACTCATATACGCTATAGCCGTGATCTTGGGGGTATTCCGCGTTCCCCAACACCAACACAAGTGGACTCAGTCCATCTAGTCTGAAAGAAATGGAGAAGCTGAGTCCGAATAGACTGGATATCCTCCAAGAAATGCTCCTCATCATCAGCTAACCTCCAAATCCTATTAGCAGCCTACCGCCGTAGAGTGGCCTAGTAAAAAAATCTGGTATTGCGGTCCCCTTCACAAATCCACTGAACCCTGGACCTCTGCCTCCAATACACCTCCTGCTGCCGAAGAAGGGAATGATGATGAGCAAGATTCTCTCGTAGCAAGGAGAGATCAGAGTCCAATAGAAATCCGACGTGGTCCTCCTTTGCCTGAAGAGCACTTATAATGGCTTCAGCATGCTCCACTTGCCTAATCATATCCCCAACCTCCTATCTATTCCATCTAGACAGTCTGCGTCTGGTCATCAGAAGACGATGAGATAGCCTATAAACAGCATTACCTCTGACAGGAAGGTGCCATATCTAAGAAATGATAGTCCGAGCAGCCGAATGGAACGTCCAAAACCGCTCGAATCTGAACTGTTTTCTCTGATAGTGATCAGCCTTTGTAGATATAAAGATAGGGCAGTGATCAGAGGCGATCCTAGGGAGATGAGTAACAGAAATAGCCAGGTGCTTCTGAATCCACTGTGCCATGGCAAGAGCTCTCTTCAATCTCTTCCAAACTCGAGCAGACCCCTGCCAGTTGTTACACCAAATGAATTGGGGCCCCGAGTACCCCAAATCCATCAACCCAGAAGACCCAATAAAGGTCCTAAATTCAATAATATCAGCTGAGCCAGTGATTCTTCTACCCCCATACTTCTCACTAGCCTCAGTGATACAATTAAAGTCACCAGCAATGATGGATGGAAGCCCTTGATCAAGGAGGGAAAGCAACTCAGACCAAAGGACCCGTCTCTCTCGATAATCCATACTGGCATAGACCGCCGATAGGAGCCAGGGATCAGAGGTCCCTTCAGTGACAATAAGACCGATATGTTGGTTACACTAATGGAAAGCTTCAATCATAACAGCAGAATCACGCCAAATAGCCAAAATACCCCCAGATATACCCACGGCCTTCACCGCATAAGAGGACCAAGACCGGGCAATCTGTCTCCGAAATCGCAACAAACTGTCCCCCGACAGCCTGGTTTCTAAAAGAACACATATATCAAAATGATATAGTTGCAGTAATCTACCAAAAGAGGAATGAAATGAGGGCTTACTAGCACCTCGAACATTCCATATTAAGATCTTCATAAAACTAACTGGAGGTAGATGGGCCCCCCCTGGTTCTCATCCATAACACTATCAGAAAGGCACCCTATAGATAGGGTGCCACCCTCAGGATGTTGTGAACTATAAGTCTACAGAGTAATTGGATCAGTTTCAATTTCAACAGACCTAGGGGAATGTACTGTTGATAAGGAAGCTGATCCATGACCCATGAAAACTCTAGTGGATGCCTCACTGCCCTGATCAGCAGCCCTACAGCAGGAGGGCTGAGACAGACTAGCTGAAGAAGGAATTAGGTCCACTCTACAGTTGGGGTTAGAGCCCTTTCCTTTTCCTTTTTTCTTTTCCACTCTAGAGACTGACCTAGGAGGCAAACTATCAACCGGTCTGGCCCGCTTGAGGGGGCCCGGACACACATCCCGAATCTCCACCTGGCCCCCTTCATTGGAAGCCGATCCCAAAGAGGCAAATGGGTTAAGAGATAGCTTCAGACTTGAATCATGGACTGCATCCTGATCAAGCTTCTGCTTCCCATTGTCTGAGACCTTAAAACCGGCATGCGCCATCTTAACCGGCACGGCCACTAAACCAGCAACCTTCTTCTCCCCTCCCTGCTTCGGATTGACCAAGGCACCCAGCGAAGACCCAGGGAGACGCCTCTGAGCCATCTTCACAGGAAGCTGCCATCCCTCAGACGGACCCTGCGCCACTGGTCCGATTGGGAGGCTGGGCTTGGAGAAGAAGCAGACAGAGAGGACTTCGGCACAGGGGCTACCACAGACTGCCGCTGACGAACTGCAACCATCCACGGCCCAAAGACAGGGCCTCTGCCTTCTTCCTCCGCATCAGACATGGCCGCCGGCGAGCAAGATCCTACCAAGTGCAGAGAACCATACTTTGGGCAAATTCCTTCCAAGGATTCAAAGATATATTGCTACCAAATGGCCCCTGAATCCCCTGGATCCGGGTCCCTGGACACAGGGGACGAAGAAGATCAACTCAGACAGCCACCCTTGCATAGCCTCCTCTGTTCTTCATTTGAGTAGCAGTATCAGCTCCACAAAAGCTCCCCGCTGGCTCCAATATAGCTGTGGGGATGTCCTCCCGCCAGAACTCCATCAGGAGATTAGGCAGTCTCATCCAAACAATGGCAGAGGAGATGGAATCAGCAGCCGGGAAGAACTCCGGTTTCCAAGCTTCCATCCCTATTATCTAGTCGTTAACCACCCACGGGCGGTTGAGGACCAAATCGCACGCCCCCAGATCATCGAAGCGGAAAATATAGCATTGAAATGCAAGGCTGATTGGGACGATGGCACCAGGGATCCCGGCTCTTTGGAACTCCCTGATATAAGCTGCAGCCGGCACCGACCTGAGGAATGAGCAGGCGAGAACAGCCCTATGTTGCCAACCCGACATCTCCTCTTTCAACACCGCCTCCGGGACTTGGACGATGACCGAAAAGCGAGCTTCCAGCCTCGCCACCTCCGCCGAAGAGGGAGACGACGAAACCCACTTGAACCCCTGCTCCGTTGTCCTACTCCTAGGAACCGGACCACCCACACCTCCATCAGACGCCATTGGATGGCAGGGGACAGCAGGATAAAACAGTAAAAAAAAGACGCTCAGACGGTGAAGATCGCCGGAGATCAGGGTGGAGAAACAGTCGGAACCCAAATCTTAAAGCAAAGCCTATCGAACGAACCAAAGAAGCTATCGCACGATTCTTAAAGCTTTGCAACTCTTTTAACAATATACACACCATAAATTCTTAATAGGAGGAATAAAGCCAGATAAGTTTCCATGTGGTAAGCCCAGCATCAAGCCCGTTTAAAGCTGTCTGGTTTAGATGTAAATCTCCTGGTGGTAAAGTAAAACGGTTGGGGCATTTAGTTAGTGACGATACGAGACCAGTGGTTAGGATTTTCAGTTACTACAAGAAAATACTGAAATAGCGATGCAAATTTAGCGACGCATCATTGCGTCGCTAAATTGCGACCACATTGCGACACCTCCACGACAACAAAATATTGCGACGCAATTAGCGACGCATTAGCGACTCAATAAACTAGAAAATCAAAAAAAATTATTTTTTTAATTTAGCGACGCAAGTAATGCATCGCAATATTTTTAAATTTAATTTTTATAAAATAGAATTATGAAATATAAAATATTGCGACGCAATTCAGTGCGTCGCAATTTTTAAAAAAATTAATTATGTTAAATAGCGACGCATTAGCGACGCAATAAACCAGAAAATTAAAAAAATTATTTTTTATTTAGTGACGCATTAATTGCGTCGCAATAATTTTAAATAAAATCAATATTTATAAAATAAAAATATTGCGATGCAACTCAGTGCGTCGCAATATTTTTAAAAAAATTAATTATGTTAAATAGCGATGCAATAAAATAGTAAATTAATAAAAATAATTTTTAATTTAGCGACGCAAGTATTGTGTCGCAATGTTTTTTAAAAAAATTAAATTTTATAAAAATATTAAAAAGAATTATGAAATAAAAATATTGCGACGCAACTGAGTGTGTCGCAATGTTTTTAAAAAATTAGTTATGTTAAATAGCGATGCAATAAAACAGTAAATTAATAAAAATAATTTTTAATTTAGCGATGCAAGTATTGCATCGCAATATTTTTTAAAAAATTAAATTTTATAAAAATATAATTAAAAGATAAAAAAATTAAAAATAAAACATTGCGACGCAACGAACTGCGTCGCAATTGTTTTAAAAAAAATAATTTTGGTACATGTGTCGGATCGGTCATCGCCGACCGGGATCGATCATGGCTTCGATCGATCGCAACCATCGGATCGTCGCTGATCGGATCGATCACGACGGTCCGAGATCATTCATCATCGACCAGGATCGATCATGGCTTCGATCGATCGCAACCATCGGATCGTCGGTGATTGGACCGATCGCAACGGTCCGAGATCGGTCGTGGCCGATCGGATCACGGCTTGGATCGATCGCAACCGTTGGATCGTCGCCGATCAGACCGATCTCCACGGTCCGAGATTGGTCATGGCCGATCGGGATCAGGGCTTGGATCGATCGCAACCGTCGGATCATCGGAGATCGGATCGATTGCCACGGTCCGAGATCGGTCGTGGCCGATCGGGATCACAGCTTGGATCGATCGCAATTGTCGGATCGTCAGCGATCGGATCGATCGCAATGGTACGAGATCGATCGTGGCCGATCGGGATCACGGCTTGAATCGATCGCAACCGTCGGATTGTCGGCAATCGGACCAATCGCAACGGTCCTAGATCGGTCGTGGCCGATCTAGATCACGGCTTGGATCGATCGCAACCATCGGATCATCGCCGATCGAACCGATCGCAACGGTCCAAGATCGGTCGTGGCCGACCGGGATCAGGGCTTGGATCGATCGCAACCGTCGAATCGTCGGTGATCGGACCGATCGCAACGGTCCGACATCGGTCATGGCCGATCAGGATCACGGCTTGGATCGATCGCAACCGTTGGATCGTCACCGATCGAACCAATCGCCATGGTCCGAGATTGGTCATGGCCAATCGGGATCAAGGCTTGGATCGATCGCAACCGTCGGATCGTCGGCGATCGGATCGATCGCCACGGTCCGAGATCGGTCGTGGCCGATCGGGATCACAGCTTGGATCGATCGCAACCGTCGGATCATCGGCTAGGAAAGACCACTTTCCTTTGCCTTTTATCGATCAAATTCTAGAACGACTAGCGGGATAAAGTTTTTTTTGTTTCTTAGATGGATATTCAGGATACAATCAAGTCTCAGTATTTCCTGCAGATCAAGAAAATACCATATTCACTTGTCCCTTTGGAACATTTGCCTTTAGACGTATGCCATTTGGTCTTTGTAATGCACCAGCCACGTTTCAACGATGTATGATGGCCATATTTTCTGATATGATTGGTCAATTTTTGGAAGTATTTATGGATGATTTTTCAGTCTTTGGTGCATCATTTGATAGCTGCCTGAAGAACTTAACTAAGGTACTAAAATGATGTATGGAAATGAATTTAGT
This sequence comes from Calamus simplicifolius, assembly GCA_900491605.1. NCBI lineage: Eukaryota > Viridiplantae > Streptophyta > Magnoliopsida > Arecales > Arecaceae > Calamus > Calamus simplicifolius. The sequence continues at coordinate 197,514 of UESW01002147.1, read as the reverse complement.
TCTAAGTTGAGAGAAGAGAAATTTTATGGTTCGTGAGGGAATTGTGCTTGGACACATTGTTTCAGAGCGAGGTATTGAGGTTGATAAAGCCAAGGTTGAATTGATCTCAAATCTACCACCCCCAACCTCAGTTAAACAAGTACGATCTTTCCTTGGTCATGCTGGTTTTTATAGACGTTTCATCAAAGATTTCAGTAAAATTTCTCGACCATTGTGTAATTTATTGACCAAGGATAGTTCTTTTAATTTTGATGAAGATTGTCTAAAAGCCTATAACATCCTTCGAACTGCTTTGACCACTGCACCCATTATCAAGCCCCCAGATTGGACCATACCTTTTGAAATCATGTGTGATGCTTCTGATTATGCTGTAGGGGCAGTTCTAGGACAGAAACTCAATCGAGAACCCCATGTAATTTATTATGCTAGCAAAACTCTTTCAGATGCACAAATGAACTATACTACCACTGAAAAAGAATTACTAGCAGTTGTGTTTGCCCTAGAAAAGTTTAGATCATATCTTTTAGGGTCTAAAGTTTTAGTTTACTCAGATCATGCAGTGTTGAGGCATCTTATATCAAAAAGGATACAAAACCCAGACTGATTAGATGGATCCTTCTACTACAAGAATTTGATCTAGAAATCTTAGATAAGAAGGGTTCTGAAAATATGGTAGCAGATCATATCTCTAGGATCTCAGTGGAATACAATAAAGAAATAATCAGAGATAAGTTCCCTGATGAGCAACTATTCTCAATTTCCCATACCAGTCTTTCCTGGTTTGCCCACATTGTGAATTATTTGGCAACAGGAAAAGTACCTTCCCACTGGACAAAACAAGAAAAAGATAGATTTTTCTCACAAATCAAATATTACTTTTGGGAAGACCCTGAATTATTTAAGTACTGTTCAGATCAGGTGATTAGGCAATGTGTCCCAGAGAGTGAATTTAAAAGTATACTTAACTTCTGTCATTCTCTTGCCTGTGGAGGACATTTTAGTGGAAAGAAAACTGCAGCAAAGGTACTGCAAAGTGGGTTTTATTGGCCAACTCTTTTTAAAGATGCACATGAATTTGGCCGTAATTGTCTCCAATGTCAACAAACAGGAAATATATCTCGAAAAGACATGATGCCCCTAAACCCTATCTTGGTTGTAGAAATTTTTGATGTATGGGGTATTGATTTTATGGGCCCATTTCCTTCCTCTTTTGGATTTGAATACATTCTAGTGGCAGTTGATTATGTGTGAAAATGGATTGAAGCCATGGCAACTCGAACCAATGATCATAAAGTTGTAATCAAGTTTATTCAGCAAATATCCTTAGTCGTTTTGGATGCCTAAGGGCTATAATTAGTGATGGGGGTACACATTTCACGAATAGACACTTCGAAGCATTAATTAATAAATATGGAATTACTCATAAGGTAGCTACACCTTATCATCCTCAAACTAGTGGCCAAGTTGAAATATCAAATAGAGAAATTAAAAATATCCTTGAAAAATGGTGAGACCTGATAGGAAAGATTGGTCAGAACGTTTGGATGATGTATTATGGGCTTATCGTACTGCATTTAAAACTCCCATAGGAATGTCTCCTTACAGGCTCGTATTTGGAAAAGCCTGTCATTTACCTGTAGAATTAGAACACTGTGCATTTTGGGCCATCAAGCAATTTAATTATGATATAAAAAATGCAGGTGTCAATAGAAAACTCCAATTGAATGAGTTAGAAGAGCTACGAAATGAGGCATATGAGAGCTCAAAAATTTATAAAGAACGAACCAAGGCATATCATGACAAATTTATTAGTAGAAAAATTTTTGAACCAAATCAAAAAGTATGGCTTTACAATTCAAGATTACACCTTTTCCCTGGAAAACTTCGTTCACGATGGAATGGACCTTTTATAGTAACTCAAGTATTTCCCCATGGAGCTGTAGAACTTAAAGACCCCAAGCAGGAAAATACATTCAAAGTAAATGGCCAACGTTTGAAACCATATATAGAAAAAATTAATGATGGAGAAGTTGTTGAATCGATTGATCTTGTGAACCCAACACTATCATAATAAGTAGCACAGTCTGGCTGAAGACTTTAAACTTAGCGCTCTTGGGAGGCAACCCAGTTTATTAGTTATTTTTAACTTTCTGTTCTTTTAGTGTGTTCTTTTAGTATGACCAGAGAAAAGCAACAGAAGCAGATTGAAAGAAGATGGCAACAATGAAACTTCCAACCTTCAAATACTCTACCAGGTAGTATCTTTCCTTGTAATTAATTAATTTTTCTTCCATTAGGGACAATGGAAATTAAGTTGGGGGGGAAGGAAAAAGAATAAATAAATAAATCTTCGAGTAAAACTATAATCAGATGTGTTTCGATTTGAAGTTAATTAAACAGTCTATTAATGAATTAATGGTTAGATTATTGTTATTATTATTATTATTATTTGAAATACTAAGGAATAAATTATTAAGAAAACCTAATAAAAGGTAGGGTTTAGCCCAAATAATTTTTAGAATACTTTCAGACCCTCGTGACCACTGATCTTAATAGTACAATCTACTTAATAAGGGTATGGGTGAAAATGTTCTTCAAAAAAAAAAAAAAAAAATCTCTCTTAAAGTTAATAGATTAGGTTCTTAGCATTTTTCACTGAGTAACCGGACCCCGTCACCTAAGAAAGTGATGTTGTTCGCGTAAAAGATGGGAATGTAAAAGAACCTAAATAAAGTTAGTCCTACCTAAAGCCTTTTTAACTCGAGTAAGTAAGTCCGAGGGGTATTTTATACCTAATGCCCTAAAACCAATTGGTTTGGGAGCCATTGGCCTAAAGCTCGCTACAAGGGTTAATTAGAAAGCAAGGGGTTAGGACATTGCACTGACTTTACATATAAATAAATAAATAAAGAACTAAAGTACAAAAGACATTACACCCAACCCAAATTAAGTTAGAAGACTTAATCAGAGAAGTGAAAAGTTGGTGAAGGAAGACTTCTATAAATTCTTATGGACTACACTTTATTACTAAAAAAACTTAATAATCCAATGAAGTACTTCCCTTATGATCTTAAAAAAAAAAAAAAAACTATAAGATAACTATCAATTCTTTGAATAGCTTGGTACATATTTCTAAATTTCTAATTTGCTTGAGGACGAGTAAGATTCAAGTTGGGGGGAGTGATAAACGCATAAATAATTATTACTAAACCAATTAATTAATAATTTAACGTATCTATTATTAGTTAATATTTTAATATTTTATATAATATTATAAATAAAACCTTATCAATTTAAAGAGCTTGATTTTAGGGATTTAATGACGCAAACGGCACTCGAATCGGACTTAAAACGAGCTCGAAATTGATTTTATAAGGATTTAGCACGGATTTCAAAGCAAAACGGCAAATACATTGCCGACTTCATCGTCTTCTCTTCTTCTATTTTCTTTCAGCCGATTCTTCTCCATTCAAATTCTAACAGTTTCCTCCATCAATTAAAGAATAGATTAGATTGGAAGTTATCAAATTAAGAGAATTAAATTTCTTTAGAAGGAATTTGAATTTTATGGAGGATTTATCCAGATTTTGTTTGTGGCTTCCGCGTCCTCTGTTTTGGCTTCCGCGTTCTCTGTTTTGGTTAATGCCGCGTCTTCACCTCATCCGGGCCTCTACAAATAGCAGCAAAGGCTTGGGAGATATTTTATTCGAAGGATCCGTCCGTCCAAAGCTTTGTTCCGGTGAAGAAGGCACTGCAGCCGTCCGTGACAAGCCATGGAGAAGGCATCCTCCATGCTCTGCTCTGCTCCCAGACAATTCCATCCAGCGCGCTGCATCCGGGAGAAGAATCCGATCGTGCTGTGGAGGAGGAGGCCGTCCGTGGTTTGTGGAGATCGGCTGTTCACGTCCGGCTGTTCCCAGGAGCTCTAGATCGTGGGTTTATTTTATTGCTATTTTATTGTCTTCTTCATGTTAGAAATTAAAACTCTTCTATTTTAGATTTTAATATGCACTCTTGGATTTTATTGAAATAAAATTTCTATTTATGTTAAATTGTTATTAAATTCTATTTAAGTGAAAATAATTTAGACTGATTTATTCTTAAAAGAGACGGGCCATGATCTACGGGTACGAGCCGTGCTCTAATAAGATAAATTATATCTTATTATTTTGCACTATTAATTATCTACTTAGTTATCTATTTAGTTAAATTTATAAAATTATTTCAAGATAATCGCTAAAGTCCCTGTGGAATCGATCCCTTACTCTCGCTATCCTAATAGTGAAATTAAGGTATTTAAATCGTTGCGCTACGACACGCATCAGTCACCGATCGAACCGATCGCCACGGTCCGAGATTGGTCGTGGCCAATCGGGATCAAGGCTTGGATTGATCGCAACCGTAGGATCGTCGGCGATCGGATCGATCGCCACGGTCCGAGATCGGTCGTGGCCGATCGGGATCACGGCTTGGATCGATCGCAACCGTCAGATCATCGGCGATCGGACCGATCGTAACGGTCCGAGATCGGTCGTGGCTGATCGGGATCATGGCTTGAATCGATCACAATCATCGGATCGTCGGCGATCGGACCGATCGCAACGGTACGAGATCGGTCGTGACCGATCGGGATCATGGCTTGGATCGATCGCAACCGTCGATAGTCGCCGATCGGACCGATCGCAACGGTTCGAGATCGATCATGGCCGACCGGGATAAGGGCTTGGATCGATCGCAACCGTCGGATTGTCGGTGATCAGACCGATCGCAGCAGTCCGAGATCGGTCGTGGCCGATCAGGATCACGGCTTGGATCGATCGCAACCATCGGATCGTCGGCGATCGGACCGATCACAACGGTCCGAGATCGGTCGTGGCCGATCGGGATCAAGGCTTGGATCGATTGCAACCGTCGGATCGTTGCCGATCGGACCGATCACAATGGTCCAAGATCGGTCGTGGCCGATCGGGATCAGAGCTTGGATCGATCACAACCATCGGATCGTCGGCGATCGGACCGATCGCCATAGTCCAAGATCGATCGTGGCCGATCGGGATCAAGGCTTGGATCGATCGCAACCGTCGGATCGTCGGCGATCGGACCGATTGCAACGGTCCGAGATCGGTTGTGGCCGATCGGGATCAGAGCTTGGATCGATCATAACCGTCGGACCGATCCCAGAGAAAACATGTTTTAATATTGCGACGCATATATTGCGTCGCAATATTTTTTAGAAAAATAAATGTTGTAAAAAAATATCAAAATAAAACATTGCGACGCAATATATGCATCGCAATTATTTTTAGGAAATATAATTTTTATCAGTTATAATTATTAAAAAATTATTGCAACGCACTAGCGACGCAATTTCCTAGAAAATAAAAATAATTTTCTAAGAGAAAATAAGTTTTAATATTGCGACGCATATGTTGTATCGCAATGATTTTTAGAGAAATAAATGTTGTTAACAAATTAAAAATAAAACATTGCGATGCAATATATGCGTCGCAATTATTTTCAGAAAGTATAATTTTTATCAGTTATAATTATTAAAAAAAATATTGCGACGCATTAGCGATGCAATTTCCTAGAAAATAAAACTAATTTTCCTAGAGAAAACAAGTTTTAATATTACGACGCATATATTGCGTCGCAATATTTTTTAGAAAAATAAATGTAATAAAAATTTTTAAAAAAATTGCGACGCAATATATGTATCGCAATTATTTTTAAAAAATATAATTTTTATCAAATATAATTATCAGATAAAAATATTATGATGCATTAGCGATGCATTTTTTCAGAAAATAAAAATAATTTTTCCACCAGACATTGGCGCCAAATTAGCGACTCATTAGCGACGCAATTAGTTGCATCGCTAAGTTTTGTATAAAATAATAAAAAAGGCCAAATTAGCGATGGATTAGCGACACGTTGTTGTGTCGCTAATCAATAATAAATTTAAAAAAAAATAGCGAGTGATTAGCGACGCAAATTTGCGTCGCTAATCACTACTATATAAGCTAGGTCGGGCCGCCCCCCCCCCCCTCGCTTCTCTTCTTCTTCCTCTTCTTACCCTAATCGCCGTCGTCCCCTCCTCCGGCTCCCCCTGCCCTCTCCCCCGGCGCTACGAACCACCGGCGGCAGCTCCCCCCACTCCGGCGGCATCCTCTCTCTACCGAGGTAAGCCCCCCTCCCCCTCATTTTAAAAAAAAAAACAATCGTTGCCGGCCACGGCCGCTGCCGTGGCCGTCTTCTCTGGCCACGGCCGCTGCCGTGGCCGGCCGTGGCCTGGCCACGGTGGCCAGGCCACAAAAAAAAATTAACAGGGAGGGTTTTCCCCACCCCCCTTCGTTGCCAGCCACGGCCACGGACGTGGCCGTCTTCTCCGGCCACGACCGCTGCCGTGGTCATCTTCTCCGGCCACGGCCGCTGCCATGGCCGGCCGTGGCCTGGCCACCCAAAAAAATTAACAGGGGGGTTTTCCCCACCCACCTTCGTTGCCGGCCACGGCCACGACCGTGGCCGTCTTCTCTGGCCACGGCTGTTGCCTTGGCCAGGCCACCAAAAAAAAATTAACAAGGGGGTTTTCCCCACCCCCCCTTCGTTGTCGGCCACGGCCGCTGCCGTGGCCGTCTTCTCCGGCCACGACCGCTGCCGTGGCCGGCCATGGCCTGGCCACGGTGGCCAGGCCACCAAAAAAAAATCAACAGGGGGGTTTCCCCACTCCCCCTTCGTTGCCGGCCACGGCTACGGTGGTGGCCGTCTTCTCTAGACACGGCCGCTGCCGTGGCCGTCTTCTCTGGCCACGGCCGCTGCCGTGGCCAGGCCAACAAAAAAAATTTAAGAGGGGGGTTAGGGAAAACCCCCTTCTTCTCCGGCCACGCCCATGGCTGTGGCCGGCTGTGGCCTGGCCATGGTGGCCAGGCTACCAAAAAAAAAATCACAGCACTATAACCTTTAGACACGTTTGAGAATTTGTAAGACTTAGTCTTGCAAATTCTCAAACTGTCCTGGTGGACAGTTTGAGAATTTTTTGCGATATGTTAGTCTGCTATTAATCATCGTTGGTTGAGATTGTAGTTTGTATTTGCTCATGTGTTCTCCTAGTGTGGCATATATGCCACACATTTAGGAGAACATATGGGGAAATACTACTGAAATTTCAATGTAAACCATCGATGATAATTAATAGCAGAATAATATATCACAAAAAAATATTCTTGAATAGGATAGGGCCTCACCTTTTAGACATGGAGTGAAGGTGGAATTAATTTATGACACTTGATTGCTTGTGAAGTCTGATGATTGAACGGACCGCATTGCGGCCCGACCCGAACCCAATCCCTAGCATTAGTTGAGTAAAAGAAATAATTTAGTTTATATGTACTAATGCTAATATAGTTTTATATTATGGTTTCCTTTAATGGTTTACCAGAAATTGTATAAATCGGTCAAAAATGAGCGTGTTGAGAAATTTAGGAGATTGTAATTACCCCAACTTTATTGATTTTGATGATTTCCAAAAGCCATGAGTATATTAAAGGAAATAATGAGTTTATTAATCAAAAACCTTGAGCTTATTCAAAATGGAAGCAATGGACTCTCAATGTTTAAATTCACTAAGTTATGAATCAATTTGAAAAAGAAGTTTCAAGCTCTATATTTAATATTTCAAAGAGGAATTTTTACACGATATATTTCATTCAATGATTTCTTGAAACATGTCTTGAATCCATGCTTAATGTCATATTTAATGTATTCAAGTCAAAATTTCATTTAAAATTATTCTGGGACGAATTTCAAAGTCAATCAGAAAAATTTTTGATTTTTGATACGTTCCGGAGCCGACTCTAGAGTTTCAGAGTCGACTCCTGTAAGCCACAGAGATTTCTGATTTTCTCGAGTCGACCCTTGGATTTCAAGAGTCGACCCCTGACTCTGTGCGAGCCGACTCCTGTCTGTGCGAGTCGACTCCGCTCAAACAACAGAAATCATGTTTTTGAGCACTTCTCGAGTCGACTCCCCATTTTCTTCGAGTCGACCCCGACTATCAGGAGCCGACACTTTGGTTTTCGCGAGTCGACCCTCTAACGTTAAAATGTTTCTATTTTTAGTAATCGACTTCGAGCCGACTCCCACAGTGCTCGAGTCGACTCCGCGAAAATCTGGGCGCGATTTTTCACGATGACACGTCAGCCCCAACGGTAAGATTTTTAAATAACGGCTATATTTCTGTATTTCTAACGGATATATTTTTGCAGAATCTATAAATAGAGGAGCTCTTTTCAAATCAAAAGAGAGACAAGAAGTGAAAAAGAGAGAAAAGAAAATCTTTCAAAAAGAGGGAAAAACAGAGCTTTATTGGAAAAATCATTTGAGTCAAGAAAAGAGATTCAAAAGGAGTGAAATCAAAGAGAGAGATTCGTGTGCTCCAGAGCTACAATCAACAAAAGTTCAAGAGGAGATCCAAAGCAACCAAGAGCAAATCAAGATCTTTCAACCTAGAAGAAAAAGAAGAAAAGCTTCAACCAACATCCAAAAGTTCCAAAGCTAGAAGAATCTGTGCTGAGGCCTGATTCCACACTTCAAAGGAGTTGGAGAAGAGAAGCAAAGAAGCCAAGCCTGCATTCAAGCTTATTTAATCAGGCTTTTCTAAACCTAAGCTTTATTTTGATTATTCTGCTCTAGAGGAGCTGTTTGTATTTAAACTCGAAATTATTTTCTTGTGTACTGATTCAATCAGTGGATTGAATCAGTGGAGGTAGTTGTACCTCGTTGTAAGCTTGGGATAGCTTATGTTTGGGTTCGTTGTGACCCCGTTAAAACAACGAGTTGGGTTTTGTGCTGGTAAGCCCGTGTAAAACCGGCTGGGTTCGTTGTGATCCCGGAAAAACAACAAGTTTGAGTTGTGAGCTTGGAAAACAACTCGGCTGTAATCTAGGGAGATTATAGTGTGGACCCAAGTGAATCTTGGGAGTGGACGTAGGTGTTGGTTGCACCGAACCACTATAAAATATCTTGTGTTTGCCGTGCTCATTTGTCTCTCACTCTATCTCTCTTATATTTCTGTTTGTGCATTGCTTATAAGTTAATTCTCTCACTTGCACATCTTGAGTTAATTTGTTTAAAACATTTCAAAAAGTCTTAAATTTTTAAGAACCCAATTCACCCCCCCCTCTTGGGTTGCCATCTGGGCCAACAATTGGTATCAGAGCAAGTGCTCATTTAGAATTTGATCTCACGATCAAGGGCTAAAGATCCTTATGGCAACACAAAGTGGTTCATGTTTTGCTGAAGGTCATTCTACGAATAGACCTCCTTTATTTAATGGAACCAACTATTCATATTGGAAAGCTAGAATGAGAATATTCATTCAAGCTTCTGACTATGAATTATGGGGAGTAATAATAAATGGACCTAGTACACCCACACACGTAGTTGATGGCACTATTGTTCCTAAGCCCGAAAGGGATTGGAATGATAATGATAGGAGAATGGCACAATTAAATGCTAAAGCCATTAACATTTTGTATTGTTCCTTAGATTCTAATGAATTCAACCGAATCTCAACATGTAATTCCGCAAAAGAAATTTGGGATAGGTTGGAAATAACACATGAAGGAACAAACCAAGTAAAAGAATCAAAGATAAATATTTTGGTTCATAAATATGAATTATTTACCATGGAACAAAATGAAACCATCACATGCATGTTCACTAGATTCACTGATATTGTGAATGGTTTGAAAAGTCTTGGAAAAGTATATACTAACTCTGAGCTTGTTCGCAAAATTCTTAGGTCACTTCCAAGGACTTGGGAAGCCAAGGTGACAGCCATACAAGAAGCCAAAGATCTGAACATCCTACCATTGGAAGAGCTTCTTGGTTCGCTAATGACTCATGAGCTTCAAGTTAAACAACATGTCAATGAGGATGAGTCAAGAAAGAAGAAGACCATCGCCCTCAAGGCTGCAAAAGTTGAAGAAAGCAGCAGCGATGATGAAGAGGATGATGATGATGAAACAGCCCTCCTTGCAAGGAAATTCAAGAAGTTTATGCAAAGAAGGAGGCCCTTCCACAAGAAGAGATTTGTATCAAAAATGGAAGGAGAAAAAGAAAAGGATAAGAAAAAGAAAAGGACAAGGACAAAGAGAAAGAGCCCTTAGTATGTTATGAATGTAAAAAGCCAGGGCATTTTAGATATGACTGTCCTTTACTTAAGAAGGCCTATAAGAAAAAGAAAAAGGCCTACATGGCAACTTGGACTGACAGTGAAGAGTCTTCTTCCGAAGAAGAAGAACAAAAAGAAGTTGCAAATGTTTGCTTCATGGCGGACGACAACGAAGAGGTAAGTACCGAAACCCCCGATGATGAATTTACTTTTGATGAAATGTTTGAAGCATTTAATGAATTGATGATTGATTTCAAGCTTTGAAAAAGAAACACAAATCTTTGAAAACTGAAAACTTAAATTTAATTAAAGAGAAAAATGAATAAATCTTGTAGTTAAAGATTTAAAGATAAAATGGAAACACTTCTTAATGAAAAGAATGATTGTGATCATAAGATTGAATTGATAAAATCTGAAAATGAAAATCTAATTAAAGAAAAAGAATCAATCTCTAATGAAAATGATTTTCTAAAGAAAGATGTTAAAAAGTATAAAGACATTGTTGAGAAATTTACTCTAAGCTCAACTAAACTAAATATGATTTTAGATAGTCAAAAAGCAGTTTTTGACAAAGCAGGTTTAGGGTATAACATATTTAGAAAACAAAAATCATTGAAAAATATTTTTGTAAAAGCTAATCAAAGTAATATTACTTGTTTTAAATGTAATCAAAAAGGACATAAATCTTTTGAGTGCAAAACAATAAGTAATAATGAAAAGTTAAACACTAAAGGAAAGAAAATTTGGGTTCCGAAAGGAACAATTTTATTGCTACTAACCATGAAGGACCCAAGAAAGCTTGGGTACCTAAACATAAAGTTTAAATTATGTTGCAGGAATGTCTTGTAGCCAAAAGATCAAAGAAAAAGTGGTACCTTGATAGTGGCTGCTCAAGACATATGACGGGTGACAAAGATGAATTCATCACCCTGGAAGAAAAGAAAGGTGGAGTTGTTACGTTTGGCGATAATGGTAAAGGTCAAATTATGGGCCTTGGTAAAGTTCGTATAACTCCATCTACATTTATTGATAATGTACTTTATGTTGATGGTTTGAAGCATAATCTAATTAGTATAAGCCAATTATGTGATAAAAACTTTAATGTTTCATTTAAATCTTCAATATGCACTGTAACTAATTCTATTGATAATAGCATTGTATTTACTGGTTATAGACATGGCAATGTTTACTTGGTTGATCTAGAAAAATTATCTTTGAGTGATCATTGCTTGATTGCTGACAATGCTAATATAAATGAAATTAGTTGGTTGTGGCATCGTAGATTAGGTCATGCAAGCACACACCTTATTTCAAAATTAATTAAAATGGATTTAGTTAAAGGCTTACCTAAACTAGATTTTGAAAACAACAAAATATGTGATGCATGTCAATTTGGAAAACAAACTAGAAGTTCTTTCAAATCTAAAAATGTTGTTTCAACTTCTAGGCATTAGAGCTACTTCACATGGACCTTTTTGGACCAACTAGAACCACAAGTCTAGGAGGAAAGAAATATGGTCTAGTGATTGTAGATGATTATTCTAGATATACTTGGGTAATGTTTTTAGCTCACAAAGATGAGACTTTCTCGATATTTCTGAAATTCTTCAAGAAAGTCACAAATGAGAAAAACACTACCATAGTATCTCTAAGAAGTGATCATGGAACTGAATTTGAAAATCACTTATTTGAAAGTTTCTGCACTGAAAATGGTATTAATCATAATTTTTCAGCCCCTAGGACTCCACAGCAAAATGGTGTAGTTGAAAGGAAAAATAGGACTCTAGAAGACATGGCCCGTACCATGCTATGCGAAAGTAACCTACCAAAGTACTTTTGGGCGGAAGCTATTAACACAGCATGCTACATCTTAAATCGAGCCCTAATAAGACCAATCTTAAAGAAAACACCTTATGAATTATGGAATGAAAGAAAACCCAATATAAAATACTTTCATGCATTTGGATGTAAATGTTTTATTCATAATAATGGTAAAAACAATTTAGGAAAATTTGATGCTAAATCTGATGAAGGAATTTTTAGGATATTCAACAACTAGTAAAGCTTATAGAGTATTTAACAAGAAAACCTTAGTAGTTGAAGAATCCATTCATATAGTTTTCGATGAGTCTTTAGCATCTAGTTCTGAAAAGCTTGATGATGAGGAAGATACAAACATAATTGAAAAAGATCTTGAAAAACTTAATATTGAAGTATCTTCAGATCATGAGCAAGAAGCTAAAGATGATGATTCACATAAGGACGATGATATTAATATTGATCATAATGATATAGATCTTCCAAGAGATTGGAGATATGCTATAGTCATCCTAAGGAATTGATTATAGGTGATCCATCTCAAGGAATAAGAACTAGATCATATATGAGAAATATTAGTAATCATCTTGCATTTGTATCACAAATTGAACCTAAAACTATTGAAGAAGCTGAAAAAGATAATAATTGGATGTTAGCAATGCAAGAAGAATTAAATCAATTTACAAGAAATAATGTATGGACTTTAGTTGAAAGACCTAAAAATCATTCAGTAATAGGATCAAAATGGTTTTTAGAAATAAACTAGATGAAAATGGCATAGTAATTAGAAACAAAGCTAGATTAGTTGCAAAAGGATATAATCAAGAGGAAGGTATTGATTTTGATGAAACCTTTGCACCAGTAGCTAGATTAGAAGCCATTAGACTTTTACTTGCATTTGCATGTCATATGAATTTTAACTTATTTCAAATGGATGTTAAAAGCGCATTTTTAAATGGATTTATAAATGAAGAAGTTTATGTTGAACAACCACCAGGTTTTGAAGATCACGAATTTTCAAATCACGTCTTTAAATTGCACAAAGCTTTATATGGTTTGAAACAAGCACCTAGAGCTTGGTATGATAGGCTAAGTAAATTTTTAATTGAAAATGATTTCACAAGAGGAAATGTAGATAAAACATTATTTTTGAAAAGAAAAAGTAAAGATTTACTTGTAGTACAAATATACGTTGATGACATTATTTTTGGTGCTACTAACGATTCTCTATGTCAAGAATTTGCCAAGTTAATGCAGGGCGAATTGAAATGAGCATGATGGGAGAACTCAACTTCTTCCTTGGACTCCAAATCAAACAAAGCAAAGAGGGAATCTTCATCAACCAAACAAAATACACAAGAGAACTACTAAAAAGTTTGGTATGGAATCAATGAAACCCCTTGGAACACCAATGAGTCCTTCATGCAAGCTAGACAAAGATGAAGAAGGTAAAAAGGTTGATCAAAAGTATTATCGAGGTATTATCGGATCCCTTCTTTATTTAACAGCAAGTAGACCAGATATTATGTTTTCTGTATGTTTATGTGCTAGATTTCAATCAGAACCTAAAGAATCACATTTAATGCTGTTAAAAGAATACTAAGATATGTAATGGAACAAAAAATGTAGGTTTATGGTATTCTAGAGACTCAACATTAAATCTAATTGCATACTCAGATTCTGATTATGCTGGATGTAAATTAGATAGAAAAAGCACAAGTGGTGCATGCCAATTCTTAGGAAGTAACTTAATCTCATGGTTTAGCAAAAAGCAAAATTCAGTTGCATTATCAACTACTGAAGCTGAATATGTAGCAGCTGGAAGTTGCTGTGCGCAAATCCTATGGATTAAGCGACAACTTGAAGACTATGGTATCACACTTAATAAGACACCCATAAAATGTGATAATACAAGCGCAATCAATTTAACTAAAAATCCAATTCAACATTCAAGAACAAAACACATAGAAATTAGATATCACTTTATAAGAGAACATGTAACTAATGAAGAAATTTGTCTTGAATATGTTAACACTGAAGAACAATTAGCTGATATTTTACAAAACCTTTAAGTGAAGAAAGATTTTGTTATCTTAGAGGAGAATTAGGGATTTGTGATCCTTTGGAATAGATTTTGAAACCCCTAAGGAAATGTATCTAGAGTTCTTTCAATTTCTCAAAATCTTAAGGAAATTTTATCTAGAACTCATATCAATTTGATCTCTCAAAATCCATGATTTTTAATCATACTCAAAGATCAAATTCCGGACTCATTTCAGATTCTCTGAATCCTTATTTTTTTCTGAAATGGTCTCGGAGCCGACTCGGACAGTATCGGAGTCGACTCCTGTTTCTGTTGAAACTCGGGAGCCGACCCCCGCTCTGCGCGAGTCGACTCGATTTCGGGTTCGTGCTCTGTGACTACTCGGGAGCCGACTCCACGCTTTGCGCGAGTCGACTCGACGTGGTCCCAGGCTGATTATCTAGGGCACGAGTCGACCCACGGACATTTCAATCATTTCTAATCATTCCAAACTCTTTCCAAAATTTCCCAAACCCTCCAAAACCTCCAAAAACCTCTGATTATTCACTCCATCTAGATCTATGGCACCCAAAACCCGTGGAGCTAGCAGTAGTGGCGCCGGATTGAAGAGGAAACGGACCGTTCGACGACCCGTCCGCGAGCCGTCTTCGGATTCATCTTCTACTTCTTCTCCGAGTGGCTCTCCTGTTCCAGCTACCACTCTTCAGGTAGATCACCTTGCCAGTAGAGTTGTACAACCGGTAGAAAGGTTGATTTTGAGTTATTTGAGAATGAAGGTTTTATAATAGGTAGACAGTTGATTGAGATGGGACTTGAGAAAATGTGTTCACTGGATTGTCCCACGTACCCTGCTCTAGTTAAGGAGTTTTACAAGAATTTGACTAGAGGAGATGATGGTTTAGTGAGCGTAGTGAGAGGCATTGGACTGAACATCACTGCCACTATTCTATCTAGACTGTTGAATTTACCCTGTCTGGACCATCCACTTATGCCCCAGAGGATAGATCGCCAGCCCTCACAAGACTATTGAACAGAAATTTTGAGGGATTTGAAGAAGTTTTGCAAGCCAATTACCTTTGGAGCTGAGGTTACTTCACAACATCTGCAGTAGGGTTTTGTTTCCCAAGACTGGCAGATTCGACTATGTATCTGAGAGAGATATTTTTATTATGGATGCGTAGTTTCTGGGAAGCCTATTAATCTGCCTCGGATGATCATTTGGTACATGCTGATTGTGGTGGGAAGAAAAAGTCAAGTTTGCCCTATGGCATGGTTCTAACAAATTATTTCAAAGCCAAGGGATTGCATTTGGTGATAGTGAGCCGAAAAAGGAATTAAGGCATACTGATTTTTACTCTTTGGCTACTATTCATCGAATGGGTTTTGTTAAGAGGAATGGAAGTTGGGAGAGGAAGAATATTGCAGAGGACAGAGCTATGGATGCTGAGGCCCCCAGACCATCTGTGAGACATTCATCACCTGAGCCTCCTCAGAGCTCTTCTGTTCCAGATTCTGTTCCAGCCCCTGCATTCCTGATTCTGCTCCTGCTCCTACTCTGACTTCTACTTTATCATCTGTTAGCTTTTCTGATGTGCAGTTAGATCAGCTTAGATCCTTATTCAAATCTGAGATAAGTGAGCATGAAAATAGGTTGAAAAATGAATTTGATGAAAAGTTTATGAATTTGAAAGAAGCTTTGTATTCACTTAGTGATCGGGTTGCATCGATTGAATCTACTCTTAGTTCATCCACCAGCTCCTTAAGTGAAGACTTGAAGAATATTTTTGGAGAACTTAAGGATATCTGCGGTGACTCAGAGACCTATTCCCAATGCAACGCCGAGCTTCAGGATAAGATTACAACTGCTTGTACTTTTGTTGATAATAAGCTTAAAGATTATGTTAGACTTCAATGTGAAGGAATGAAGCAGATAGTTGATCATTTGAATAGGATTACAAGAAGAAACTTTTGATATTTTTAATGTAATCTCATTCAATGTACTGAGTTATCTCATTTTGTTGTAATGAAGTCAAGTTTACTTTCAATGTAATGAGTATGTTTACATTTTCATGTAATTCATTTTGAAGTAATGAGAAAGTTTGATGCATTTCAATTATAAGTATCTTTGAATATCTTGAATGATTATCCTCAATTGATAATTTGAATGGTAAAAGATAAAGAATGATATTGATATAAGTAGTTAATCGATTTTCCTAACCTTTTTGTTGATTACAAAAAAGGGGAGAGATTTTATTTAATCGTATATGCTTTCAATTAATATATGCTTTCAATATACTTTCAATGCAATCAAATTTTAAATTTGAAAGAGGGAGAGATAATTTGAATATTAAAGAGGAGAGTTAATCTAAGTAAAAAGGAGAGATAACCAAGTTACCATTATGCTTAAAATTTGAAAAAGAAAAATTATTTGCTTGAACTTAAAATTGAAAATTTTGAATGAATTACAAAATTGAGTTTCATAGGGGGAGCTATCTCATTTAGGGGGAGCCTCTCAATGAACATAAAAATTGATTTTGGTTTCAGAAAATTTTTCAATACATACATGCATATACTCAATGTTTTTGTCATCATCAAAAAGGGGAGATTGTTGAGAAATTTGGGAGATTGTAATTACCCCAACTTTATTGATTTTGATGATTTCCAAAAGCCATGAGTATATTAAAGGAAATAATGAGTTTATTAATCAAAAACCTTGAGCTTATTCAAAATGAAAGCAATGGACTCTCAATGTTTAAATTCACTAAGTTATGAATCAATTTGAAAAAGAAGTTTCAAGCTCTATATTTAATATTTCAAAGAGGAATTTTTACACGATATATTTCATTCAATGATTTCTTGAAACATGTCTTGAATCATGCTTAATGTCATATTTAATGTATTCAAGTCAAAATTTTATTTAAAATTATTCTGGGACGAATTTCAAAGTCAATCAGAAAAATTTCTGATTTTTGATACGTTCCGGAGCCGACTCTAGAGTTTCAGAGTCGACTCCTGTAAGCCACAGAGATTTCTGATTTTCTCGAGTCGACCCTTGGATTTCAAGAGTCGACCCCTGACTCTGTGCGAGCCGACTCCTGTCTGTGCGAGTCGACTCCGCTCAAACAACAGAAACCATTTTTTGAGCACTTCTCGAGTCGACTCCCCATTTTCTTCGAGTCGACTCCCGACTATCAGGAGCCGACACTTTGGTTTTTCGCGAGTCGACCCTCTAACGTTTAAAATGTTTCTACTTTTAGTAATCGACTTCGAGCCGACTCCCACAGTGCTCGAGTCGACTCCTCGAAAATCTGGGCGCGATTTTTCACGACGACACGTCAGCCCCAACGGTAAGATTTTCAAATAACGGCTATATTTCTGTGTTTCTAACGGATATATTTTTGCAGAATCTATAAATAGAGGAGCTCTTTTCAAATCAAAAGAGAGACAAGAAGTGAAAAAGAGAGAAAAGAAAATCTTTCAAAAAGAAGGAAAAACAGAGCTTTATTGGAAAAATCGTTTGAGTCAATAAAAGAGATTCAAAGAGAGAGATTCGTGTGCTCCAGAGCTACAATCAACAAAAGTTCAAGAGGAGATCTCAAAGCAACCAAGGGCAACATCAAGATCTTCCAACCTAGAAGAAAAAGAAGAAAAGCTTCAACCAACATCCAAAAGTCCCAAAGCTAGAAGAATCTGTGCTGAGGCCTGATTCCACACATCAAAGGAGTTGGAGAAGAGAAGCAAAGAAGCCAAGCCTACATTCAAGCTTATTTAATCAGGCTTTTCTAAACCTAAGCTTTATTTTGATTATTCTGCTCTAGAGGAGCTGTTTGTATTTAAACTCGAAATTATTTTCTTGTGTACTGATTCAATCAGTGGGTTGAATCAGTGGAGGTAGTTGTACCTCGTTGTAAGCTTGGGATAGCTTACGTTTTGGGTTCGTTGTGACCCCGTTAAAACAACGAGTTGGGTTTTGTGCTGGTAAGCCCGTGTAAAACCGCTGGGTTCGTTGTGATCCCGGAAAAACAATAAGTTTGAGTTGTGAGCTTGGAAAACAACTCGGCTGTAATCTAGAGAGATTATAGTGTGGACCCAAGTGGATCTTGGGAGTGGACGTAGGTGTTGGTTGCATCGAACCACTATAAAAATATCTTGTGTTTGCCGTGCTCACTTGTCTCTCACTCTATCTCTCTTATATTTCTGTTTGTGCATTGCTTATAAGTTAATCTCTCTCACTTGCACATCTTGAGTTAATTTGTTTAAAACATTTCAAAAAGTCTTAAATTTTTAAGAACCCAATTCACCCCCCCTCTTGGGTTACCATCTGGGCCAACAGAGCGGGGCTCGCTCATGGATGTATGCAAGGATAAAAGATGGCTTGCTTAATCTAGATTTTCTGAATGGATTGAAGAATTTATCGCATTTGCATGTAGCCAACCTGAATGGATGGATGGGCCTAGGATTAGGTGCCCATGCAACTTCCACAGGTGTCAGAATAAAGCCTACAGAGATGTTGAAACTGTTAAGGTGCATTTGTGTAAAAAGGGGTTTATTCCTGATTACGATGTTTGGTACTGTCATAGTGAATCAGAGGAAATTTCGGTAGCTGTTACAAGCCAACAAGTATCAATTCCCGAAGATGAACCATTTGTGAATTTAAACACATATGAGGAAATGGTAATGAATGCATCGGGTAATGAATTCAATCAGAATGCTTTTATGGAAGAACCAAATCTAGATGCACAGCAATTTTATGATATGTTGCGTGCTGCAAATCAAGAATTGTATCCTGGTTGTGAGGGTCATTCCCAGTTGTCTACGGCTGTTCGGTTGTTGAATATTAAGGCAGAACATCGATTATCAGAAAAGGCGTTCAATTTTGTAGCTGGGTTAATCAAAGAAATTTTGCCAAATGATAATGTTGCAGCAGACAGTTTTTACTCACTGAAGAAGTTGTTGTGTGGGCTTGGGCTCCCAGTTAATAAGATTGATTGTTGCTTGAACAATTGTATGATATATTGGGGTGAAGACTCAGAGCTGAGATGATGTAAGATTTGTGGGCAATCGAGGTGCAAAAGCAGCGAAGGGAGAGCCAGTACAAGTAGGAGGAAAAGTGTGCCTTACAAGAGGATGCATTACTTTCCTCTTACCCCACGCCTGTAGAGATTATACAGATCTGAGGCTACAGCTGCTGATATGAGATGGCATGCCGAACATGAATCTAAAGAGGATGAAATGCGACATCCATCAGATTCAAAGGCTTGGAAGCATTTCAATGAAAATCATCCTGATTTCACTAAAGATATAAGGAATGTGAGATTAGGTCTTTATACCGATGGCTTCCAACCATTTGGTCAAGCGGGGAAACAGTATTTATGTTGGCCTGTGATACTGACTGTATATAACCTTCCTCCATGGAAGTGCATGAAAGATACTGCAATGTTTTTAACAGTTTTGGTTCCAGGACCATCAAATCCAAAGGAAAGATTGATGTCTTCCTGCAACCGTTGGTGGCCGAATTGAAAATGTTGTGGGAAATAGGAGTCGTAGCCTACGACATTTCTATGAAACAAAATTTTATCATGAGAGCTACTTTGATGTGGACAATAAGTGACTTCCCGGCATATGCAATGTTGTCTGGTTGGAGCACTGCTGGACGTCTGGCATGCCCTCATTGCATGTATGATTCGGATGCATTTACATTGCAGAAGAGTGGTAACCAGTCATGGTTTGATAATCATAGGAAGTTCTTGCCCCCAAATCATCCTTACAGGCGTAACTTGATCGCCTTCCGGAAGAACAAAGCAGTCATAAAATTCGCCGAATCGGTTAGGTCCAGCACTGATATATTTGATACTATAGAGCATTTGGGGTTGAAGTATGCTTGGGAACCAGATGCAAATAGAATAAATGGCCGTATATGTAAAGAACATAACTGGAAGAATCGAAGTATATTTTGGGATTTGCCTTATTGGAGCACAAATCTCATCCGGCACAACTTGGATATTATGCATATCGAGAAAAATTTCTTCGATAACATATTTAACACGGTGCTAAACATCCCGGGAAAAATCAAAGATACTGTAAAGTCAAGAGAAGAACTTAATCAGTATTGTAGAAGAGGTGATTTGAGGAGGAGTGCCGACGGGACCTATCCTAAAGCCTGTTACACTCTTGACAGAAATTCACGAGAAGTTTTATGTAACTGGCTTAGAGGGTTAAAATTTCCAGATGGTTATGCCTCAAATATCGATAGGTGTGTGGACATGTATAAGCTCAAGTTGTTTAGCATGAAGAGTCACGACTGCCATGTTTTCATGCAACGGTTATTGCCTATAGCTTTTCGTGAGTTGCTTCCGCAACATGTCTGGAAGGCATTGACAGAGCTCAGCTTGTTCTTCAAGGAGTTGTTTGCCACAGTCATTACTTCTGCATCCATGGTACGGCTTGAGGAGGAAATTCCAATTATTTTATGCAAGCTGGAGCGAATATTTCCTCCAGTTTTTTGACTCAATGAAGCATTTATCGGTTCACTTGCCATACGAAGCGAGCATAGCTGGTCCCGTGCAGTATCGCTGGATGTATCCTTTCGAGAGGTAAATATGTACGTCATTAAGACATATTGACATTTCAAATATTATTTCATTGCAAGAAAATTGGTTAATTTTTTTTCTCAACTTTATATATAGGTACCTTAAGAAGTTAAAAAATAATGTGCGTAATAAGGCAAGGGTTGAAGGTTCTATATGCAATGCACACTTGGTCGAAGAAGTTTTAGCTTTTGCCTCACATTACTTTGAGGGTCACGTCCACACAAGGAGCCAAAATCTTGGTCGTAACGATGACGTATGTGTGGACGAAGGAGAACCTAATGACAGTAGAATATCAATTTTTAAAGGTATCGGCCGTTCATTTGGGGGGCAGAAGTCAAGAAATCTTAGCGATATGGAGTATAATGCAGCACATTATTACATCCTAATGAACTGTAGAGAAGTCGATCCATATATTGAGTAAGTGTATACTTCAATACTTAATTGGAACTTCTAATTTAAATTACAATATACCATAATATTTAATTGCTAATATAAGTTTTAATCATTATCATCCCATAAGGATGTATTGTGATAGACAACGACAGATGAATTCCGACATCAGTCAAGTTGCAATTCAGCAGAAGTTAGAAACGGAGTTCGCTTACTGGTTTTATGAATTTGTGAGTAGTATCACTCAATCAATTTCAATAATGGCTTTTATTTTTTGAATTGGTTGTGAATAGCTTATTAATTTATAGGTAAACGGTTCATGGTCCACAATCGACAATATTTTCATTAAATATCTATCGCAATGGCCATTGAAGACCGTAACAACCTCTACTGGCTATTTTGTTAATGGGTACAAATTTCAGATTGAACGATTAGCAGCTTCAAGAGGCACACAGAATTGGGGCGTGTGTGTTAAAGGAGAAAGTATTGGAGCAAATATGCAGGATTATTACGGAAAGTTAGTAGAGGTGGTTGAAGTTGAATATCCCGGTTGGCCTATGAAACGAACCGTATTGTTTCGTTGTGATTGGTTCGATCCGACAGCTTCTGTGGGCAAAAGGGTTCATAACGACTATAAATTAGTTAAAGTGAACCATCGACGAAGATTACAAAAATATGAACCATTCATCCTTACATCTCAAGCTCAGCAAGTGTTTTACTGCGGATATCCAAGTTTGCACAACGACAAGCGAGATTGGTGGGTTGTTTCTAAAATCGTCCCACGTTCAACAATCGTATTAGACGATAGTTCATCAAGTCAATCAGCCGAGTGCCCTGCATTTCAAGAGGATGAGATGAAAATGCATGCAATTGAGGACGACACAAGGGCTCCTGAAACATCACTTAGAGATCCAAATGGTGATGTCCAAGAAATAGCGGATGCAAATGTTCGGTTTCCTTTCAATGATAATGAAACTGAATCGCAGTCCGATACGGCATCAGATGTTGAACCAAGATTTCATGAAACAAATGAAACCGACTAAACATAGAGATTTTTTTAAATTTAATTTATTTTTATATATGTTATATTTTTACATGTTCAATCATTAATCGTAATTACATTCATGAATCTTTAGTATTTTCAGTATGATGGGCCGAGGTAGATCTACCGACGACGGACGGAGTGAGCAGGGACGTAGCCCTGCCGCATCAGATCACACGAGCTTTGGAGATGAAGAGTTTCGATCTCCACACATCGCACAACCTCCGATCTCTCCAGCAGTCGGCGGTGATCCTGCATTGGTATTATCATCCAGCCAATCGCACAAACTTCTGAGAGTTCTTCCACCGTTGGCCGCACCGTACTTCGATTGGATACTCATGGGCTGTAAGTATATACTAATTAAAAATATATGTTTATGTTTTTAAGTCAATTACTTATAAACATGCATTTTTTTAACAGATTTATTGAGCAGCATCATGTATCGAGCCACATCAGCTCCATATTTCAGAGGCGTGCGGATCCCAGTGGCTACGATTGGCGCCATGTATCTGTAGCCATGAGGGAGTTTTATTTTTCAGAGTTTCAGGTAAACTTATTAAATATAATTTATCATTAATATAAAATTTCTTAATCTTAATAAATTTTGAAACTAATTATTTATTTTAATGCAGAAAAAGTTTACGTGGGACCTTGCCAGCCATGATGCCATTAGGGCAGCATGGAAAGCTCTTACGGGACGCCGATACTCTGACATGCTTCATCATTGGAGGTCATCGGGTCACCGTCCTGCGCATGTACCAGAGGGTATTTGGCACAAGTGACAGCAGGTCTGGCAGTCCGATGGCTGGCGCAGGAGGTCCGCATCAGCCAGCACGAACCGCTGATCCGAGAGGGGCGGTCCTAGCACGGGTCTCTCCCGCCACACTTCGGGCTCCATTTCGATTCAGGAGCACAGACGTCGTATGGTAAGAAAATATAAATAATTTAATTACTAATTTAGTTATTTACAAATACTTACTTTAATATCAATTTTTTGTTGTTATAGTATGAGCAGGAGGGCGGAGATCCTGGTGAGTTTCGTCTATTCAGGGCGACACACACCACGGGGGACGGTTCCTGGGTCGATACACAATCACGGGAGGTTGCGGTAAGAAATTAGCTTTATGTTGTATCTGTTTAGTTTCTAAAATTTTATTTAGAGAAAGTTATTGATTCATTTATTGTTGATTTTATAATTCAAAGATACGAGTTGAGGAGCTTCACTCCCAGGCATCGCATGTCGACTCTACTGATGGGGGGACGCCCATCGAACTCTCAGCAGAGGAGAGTCGATGTGTGTTTTTGGAGGCTGTTGGTGCCCAGCCGCGAGACCGCAGGGTCTATGGTATGGGCACTAAAGCTTCTGCATATTTTCCCCATCAGGCCTCCAGCTCGCGATATTCTGGCGATATTCCTGCCGAGCGTTTAGACGACATTCGAAGATCTATCACGGAGGAGATTCGTCAGGATGTTCGACAGGACATTCGATAGGAGGTTCGACAGGAGTTTGAGCACGAGTTCGAGCAGCATACAGGAGGCCTTCAGCAGGAGCTTGCAGACATGCGAAAGCAGATGCGTCAGTTGCAGGATATGGTTAGCCGCATGTCGCAAGGTTTCCAGCCTCCATATGATCGTGCCGATTCTTGATGTATTTTTTTCTTTACTTTTTATATTTTGTACATAAAAACTTCAAATTTTAATATATTAATTATTTTTAGAAATTGAATGATAAATGTTTGGATCAATATGAGTTATGAATGTATCGATCAATATTTAAATGCAATGAAATTGTATTAACCGTTTTATTTTTAATATTTTATTTTTTAAAAAAAAATTAATTAGCGATGCATTAGCGATTGAAATTGCATAGGTAATATTTTTAAAATATTATTATTAAATATTGCGACGCAATGACCTAGCGTCGCAATATTTTTAAAAAAAATTTAATTAGCGACGCATTAGTGACTCAAATTGCATCGCTAATATATCTAAAATATTATTATTAAATATTGTGACGCAATGACCTGGTGTCGTAATATTTTAAAAAAATTTAATTAGCGACGCATTAGTGACTCAAATTGCGTGGCTATTATATCTAAAATATTATTATTAAATATTACGATGCATTTATATGCATCGCAATATTGCGACGCAATTGAATACATCGTAATATTTAATAATAATATTAAAAATTAAAAATTAGTTTTAAATTTAGCGATGCATTTAGGATGCATCGTAATATTGCGACGCATTTAGTTGCGTCGCAATATATTGCGACGCATTTGTGCATCGCAGAGCGTCGCTGTTAAGCGATGCAATTGCGACAAATTGAGATTGCGACGATGATCTCAATGACACCGTCATTGCGTCACTAATGCGTCGCAATAGCATGTTTAGCAATGCATCAGCGATGCATTTGGGCATCGCTATATTTTTTTTCTCTTGTAGTGAGTGATTCAACGCCACCATATTTCGTATAAACCATTTTAATAATAAAAAATCATCAATGACTTCTTTTCATTGATATATTATGAGAATTAAAATCATCTTGCGTATAATAAATTATGTATAAATTTTATATTATAATATAAAGTTAATAATATTTATGTATTATAATAATATATTGTTTTATGATTATACTATAATAATAATTGATATTATACTGTAATAATATTAATGTAATAATGATTTGATATAATATAAATATTTATATATTAAAATATTATATTATATCATTATGAAAGGCAAATTGATAAATAAAGTATAAAGTTTTTTTTTTAAGATCATCATCGCTAATATGGCATTCTCACCCCTAATTGAGATTAAGATCATCCCCTAAACATATTATTATCCAAAAATAAATATCAAATGAGATGATCATAACACCATCCTAAAATTACCAAACACCTCCTTACCATTTGTATCCGATATAGAATAATCATTTATTTTTAAACCATTAAGTCATGATCATTCTTATCAAGCATAATTTTGGTTGACCTGATATTATAACTTTGCAAGGATTTCCTTGGAATATTTTTTTATAATTTTTTAAAAATTAAACTTCAATTTTATCCCTTCAAAAGCTTCATCCAACTACTTCATCCCCTTATAAGTGTATTTATAGTTTTTTTTTTATTTACAGCATCACCTGCATATATTTAGAGGCATTGTATAATTTATCAAACTCTGCAACATTCATAACTTTTATAGGAATGTGTTATCAGTCAACTTCAATTTTTATTTCATTATTATTTACGGATAATTTATTTTTTTTTATTTAAAAAATGTATTGAAGATCTGTGATGAGGCATAAATTCCAAGGCGCGGCAAGCCTAGAAATAGAAGCATGAATAGAGGAATACAAGGGTCGTTGGCTCACAATCCATCCACCCTCATCAAACTCGGTGTTCTGTAAGAGAGGGGCCCTCTATTATGATAAATTTTTAGTTCTCAATGCCTTTATTACATTTTTTTACGCTACATGATTTTTTTTTTTTTTTTGGTGAATAAGTTATCAAGCTTAGGCTTAAACTCGAGATTACGATGATTATATCTATCTAGAATAAGTTCGGTGCTTTTCCCCACCACAAAAAAAAAAAAGGGAAGAAGACTAACATGGACCATCCCTCGGCCAACTCACCAAGCCATGGCCGATAGGAGAGTGATGTAGAGATGACTTTGAGCCCATTTTCTTGGGTTCAAATTACTGCCACGCCGTCCACAAAAACTGAGGAATTTTAAACTAAAAGGTCCTAAACAAGATATATTGAAGGAAAAGTCTTTTTACACCGTTTTCAATGCAGTATAACTTGTATTGAGCACGGTAATTCATCCGTACGTGAACCTGCATCGAAGATCTCACTCATGGTCTTGCATTGCTGATGCGCAAACCCACACACGAATGAATTACCGCATTCGATACAATCTATGCTACTTCAGAGCCGTATACCAAGATTTTTTCTATATTGAATCTAGTCGGCCCTGGTCGGGCTCCGGCCCGAGTCCAGGCCTAGTCTTTAATCAGGCTTGCATCGGGCCTAGGCCTGACATGACTCATTGGTAAGCCTGAAGATTACCAAATAATGGGCCGATATAAAATCATTTAAAATAAAGGCGCATTGCTGGTGGAATTGGCAATCCAATCCCTAGATTTGAAACACAAGAGGTGGGATAGAACTGATAATCCTAAATTTCTTAGTTTGCCAATCCAATCTTTATTCTTCCAAACATGAAATTGGATTAGAAATTCAACCTAATCCAATCCCCTGGGTAAACCAAAGACATCCTAAAAGTATTTTCTTCTGATTTTCCTTCAGTCATTTTGCTTGTTGGAGTCAATAGGCAAAGATATGACCCACTTTGGGCCAGATGTATCACTTACGTTTTAATAATATGCTGAGCATGCCCAAATTTATCTAGCCATTGGTGAGTCAAACCCAATTTCCCCGAGCTTTTGGCCTATCGAACCAATGTTTAAGGATGAATCAGGGCAGAGAATTCACATGGTGCAATTTTGACCCACTAATACTTTGTGTGGCTGGGAATCTCAACATGTTGGCATATGACTCACTTAGATTTTAAGCTGGACATGTAACTGGTAATTCTAGAGTAATCTTTCAATATTTCAAATATAAAAGTTAAAAAATTAAAAAAAAAAAAAGCGGTGCGGGGGGAATACTGAAAAATAAAGTGGTAAATTAAACGGGCAAAAAATGGCTTGTAAAACTAACCTAATGAAAATATTAACATGGGCTTGAAACCCAATAGTATATAGACCATGGGCTTGAATGAAGTGATATGGGCTAAAACTATTTGACACCGATTTATAATAGAAAAGATCTTTTGTACCGTGCACGATGCAGATCATACGCACTGCACGTGGTGATTAACTATGCGCGTCTGCGGCCACTTATACCAAAAATAATTTTGTTATTTCATACATCGCATGCACACATAATCTGCACACTTGCAGCCAATTAGTCTATGTGATCTTCATGCTCCAACACCGCATGCGGTGCAAAAGAACTTTTGCTTCGTAATACTTTGAGGCCATAATTAGCATCTATGTAGGTTTGAATTACCCGATTGAAATTTAACTCGACCCAAGACCCAATTTGGTGTGACCGATTGTCCTTTATGAGTATTCATGAATCATGACTTTTTTTTGGTACAAACGGGTGATTATACCACCCTAGATAGGTTACACCCAACATATCACCATACAATAATTGAGTAAGGATATTAGGACAAGGATCACCCTGCTTTCAGCTCCAACCACCAGAGTAAGAAGCCACTTGGCCTGCAATCCAATCAGCAACAGCATTGGCCTCGCGGTAGATGTGCCGAATATGGACATGACAAGCTTCCGAGATAGTAGAGCGGATGTCATACAACAAGGGAATAGAAGGCAAGAGATATGGGCTCCTGCCTGATCCACCGAACAACCGTAATAGAGTCACCTTCAATGATAATACTTCGGGCTCCCAGGGATCGAATGGCATAAGAAATACCAATCCAAGCCGCATGCAGCTTGGCAAGAGGCACAGATAAGTCAAGTAAGCCAAGCCCACCCGCCGCCAACATCCTACCATCCGCGCCACGAATGACAAAAGCCGCACCAGCACATCTGCCACGGACACTCTCATCAAAGTTGATTTTAACAAACCCTAGAGGAGGGGGCTCCCAGGAAATAAAAACCGTACGTCGGTTCGCTGCCGAAGCAATAGGGGAGACCCAGAGGCCAGGGTTCGCAGAATCAGGAGAACCATGATGAAGAGTATACTCAGCTGAAAGAGAGATAGCCGTCCTGATAACTCTGTCGGAGGGAACCACCATGTCAGAAAATAGGATCCGGTTCCGGGATAACCAGATCTGATATGCAATATAAGCCCACAAAGGACCCCGATGATTGCTACCCCTCCCAGTTCCCTGCTTCATCAGTCTCAAAAAAGAAATACGGTGGACATCAGTGCCAAAGTCCCAAGGACTAGCCCCAGAAATCTACAAATCTGTCTAGCCCTAGCACAATGGACTGCATGGTCAGACGTGTCCATCTCCAAGCCACATAACGGACACATCGATTGGATGCTCAATCCACGCCTAGAGAGAAGAAAGCAAGTAGGAAGAACATCCAATGCCAACTTCCATATAAACAGCCTCACTCTGGGGTGCACAGGAAAGTGCCAAACCCAATCCAGATCCATGGCTTGCTGAGGAAGAGGACAGCAAATAGACAGGAGGTCCCTAAGAGGAGCCCGAGAGAAACAAGATCGCTTCCACACTCTAGTATCAGAAGTGGCTCCCGGACAAAGAGGAATAGAGAGAATACGACGGCACAGCTCCTCCCCAAAAAAATTGGACACCCTCGAGACGGACCAAGCAGGGCGATCTATGGAAACTAAATCACTAACCCGCATGCCATGTGGAATATCCGAGCTGACGAAGGTTTGCCAACGAGATAGGGGAAGGTCCGCTACCCACGCATCCTGAGTAATATCCACCGAGGTCCCATTTTCAATCATCCAAGAGGTGCATCTCATAATGGCTGAAGCATGCCGACAAACCTCTTTCCAAAAAAAAGAGTACCCTGGGTAGACTGAGAAACAGAGGAAGGGTTCCAGTCACCATACTTGGCCCTCATAAAGGAGCTCCATAAACAATGTGGATCAAGCAAAAATCTAGATGCATGCCTAGCCGTCAACACCTCTCTCCTGCTAGAAAGCGACTGGATGCCAAGCCCACCCTCATAAATTGGCAAGCAGACAATATCCGGGACAAGAGATGAAAACCGTGACCATCTTGCATAGACCCCAATAGAAAATCCTGAAGATATCACTCAATCTTCCTCAAGCAGGCCCGAGGGATAGCAGTATTAGCTAAGAGATAACTCGGCATAGAAGATAAAACCGAATGAATGAGAGTAATCCTAGCCATCATAGAAAGCCCGAAACCTGCCAACCATCCAGACGATGGCAAATACGCCTCACAAGGTCACTGAAATCCGAACACCGAGGTCGTCTCCAGAAATCGGAACCCCCAGATAGGATAACCGATCAGACTAAGCAGGTATACCCATAATGTTGGAAATATACCTCTTCAAAGAAGGGGGAGTCCTCGGACTGAAGCCAATCATAGATTTGCTAAGATTAACTCTCTGACCCGAGGCACGACAATAGGACTGAAGAACAGTGGCAAAGGTGGAGGCATTGCCGGTGGAAGCCTTCCCCAAGAGGAGACAGTCATCAGCAAAAAATAAGTAGGACAACGAGGGACCATGGGGCCTCGCAGAATAAGAAATAATAGCCGACCTCTGCTGGGCCAAAGATAGTGCCCGGGATAAAGCATCAGCAAGAGGATGAACTAGAAAGGAGAGAGAGGACAACCTTGCCTCAGGCCAACCTCAGAATGAAAGTAATCCGTCTGACTCCCATTAATAAGAAGAGAAAATGATGGCCTATAGATACACTCCATCACCCAGTCAACAAACCGCACATGAAACCCAAACTCATGAAGAGAGCGGCTCAAAAACTCCCAACTCAGTCTATCCTAAGCTCTTTCCATATCAATCTTGATGGCCATAAGACATTGATGGCTAGTAGCCTTCTGCAAGTCATGCATAAACTCCTGGGCCAACAAGACATTATCTGTGATACTACAACCCCTGAGAAAAGCCCCCTACTCCAGTGAAATAAGGAGAGGAATAATTGCAACATCCGGGAGGCTAAAAGACGAGCACAGACCTTATATAAAGTGGTGCAAAGACTAATAGGCCGAAAATGCTGGAGAGAGGAGGCGTCGGGCCGTTTGGGCACCAGGGTAATAAAAGTCTGCTTCCAGTCAGAAGGCACATGATTAGTCTGAAAAACAGACTAGATCGCCAAGACTACGTCCGGACCAACAATATCCCAGTAATGGTGAAAAAATAAGGGCTGGTACCCATCCGGCTCCGGGGCTTATCCGGACCAAGATCCCACAATGCTAGACGGATCTCCTCCATAGAAACAAGCCTGGTAAGAGAGTCATTCTCGACAGCAGAGACCTTAGGATGACTGAATAGGACAAATAGGGATCCCCTCCCCAGAAATCTCAGTCCACCTTGACTGGAAAAAATGAAGCAACTGATCCCTAATCGACTGAGGATCATCCAGATATGAACCGTCATCATCATCTAAGCGCCTGATATGGCTTGCAGCACGGCGACGTAAGGTAGCATGGTAAAAAAAATCTCGTGTTACGATCACCTTCCTTGATCCACTGAACACGAGACTTCTGCCTCCAAAAAGTTTCCTGCTGCAGCATAAGAGAGTGGTGGATAGCCAAAGTGGACTTGAGGGTAGATAGATCAGAATCAATAAGGAACCCGTCCTCATCCTCCTTGGCTTGCAAAGAAGAGATAATGGACTCTATATGCTCCACTTGACTGACAATATCCCCTACCTCCCTTCTGTTCCAACTAGAAAGCCTACGGCTAGCAATGAGAAGACGTCTGGAAAGTCTATAGGTGGCACTCCCTCTAACAGGCAACTGCCAAACCTAAGAGATAATATACCAGCCGAAGAATAAAAAGTCCAGAACTTCTCAAATCTGAACTGTCTGACCGCTGGATAGCCTCCTTAGTGGAAATAAGAATAGGGCAATGATCCGAACCAATTCTGGCCAAGTGAGTAACAGTGGCAGAAGGAAACCGCTGAACCCAATTGGAGGAAGCCAGAGCCCTATCCAGTCTCTCCCAGACTCTAGCAGAACCCTGGCAGTTGTTGTACCAGGTAAACTGGGAGCCCGCAAACCCCATATCCAGAAGACCAGCCAAAGAGATGAAATTTCTGAACTTCGCAATGTCCGTAGACCCAGTTACCTGCCTCCCCCCTTTTTTCTCAGTGGCCCCCACAATACAGTTAAAGTCCCCAACAGTGAGGGAAGGAAAGCCCTGCCCAATAAGCAGTAGAAGCTCCTCCCACAATATCCGACGGACCCTGAAGTCAGTGCTGGCATAGACCCCAGACAGAAGCCAAGAATCAGAAGACCCCTCCAAAATAACCAAAGCCACCTGCTGGCCACAGCTGTAAAAGGCATCGATTCTAATTTTACCTGGTCTCCAAAGCACCAGGATACCACCAGAAAGGCCAACTGACTCAAAAGCATAAGATTCCCAAGATCTAGAAATCTACTGACGAAGCCGAGCCAAACTGTCCCCGATAGGCGAGTTTCCATCAGGATACAAATATCAAAGGCATGAAGCTGCTGAAGCCTTCCAAAGGAGGAACGAAACGAAGGTTTCTGGGGCCCCTTGCACATTCCATGAAAGAATCTTCATGCAGAATGAAGGGAAGGCGGGACCCCAATAGAGTCCCCAGTAACCTACTCCTCAAGGTAATCGGAAGTCACTGGAAGTCCCGTAGGACCAATCACACTGCCATCCAGCCCCAGCGATGACTCCCTGACCATAGCTGAACTATCCTTCAAATGGCTTCCTTAAGTAGGCGAGCGCA
This sequence comes from Calamus simplicifolius, assembly GCA_900491605.1. Lineage (NCBI taxonomy): Eukaryota > Viridiplantae > Streptophyta > Magnoliopsida > Arecales > Arecaceae > Calamus > Calamus simplicifolius. Next base: position 165,968 of record UESW01002147.1, on the reverse strand, counting down.
GCCTCATAGACCGAACCATGCGACAGTTCTGGCTGAGAAATCCCTAAGGCAATCCCCTTGGCCAGGTCATCCCTACAACGGGATTTCTGCGACCTCGATCCAGCTAGGCCATCCAAGCCCCTAGAGGAATCCTTCGAGGCCGCGAAAGTAAAAGAACTAAACCACTGCTTTTACCCTTAAGCTAGGCTTTCCCTTTAACTTCAAGGCCTTGGAGACCACTCGCTGCACCGAGGCTCCACAGGCCGGCCCCTCTTGGACGGGCCCGAATGGGCATCACCCCGGGACTTCGGCCGCCCAACCCACTTGTAAATCCACATTCACAAATGGTTTGATGGACATTCCAAACTTTCAGACATTACAGGGACTGAGATTAAAGACTGAACCCAGGGACCTGAGACTCTTTATTCATTTCAACCGGCACAAACCTCCCTCCTGGCACATTGAATCCATAGCACAAAAAGAATGGTGCAGAGGGACAGAGATCCTTCCTTCCCAGGCTTCAACACCAAACTCAGTATGGGCTCAACACTAGGCATCAGAACACTCTCCCAGCAACAACCGACACACCCGAGCAAGATCGGTATACGGTCGGAAGCGAGGAAGATGTCTTAATCGGAGTAAATCATGACTTTTAATACACTTATGAACATATCTTATTGCATGATATGCAGTGCACTAATTAAGAGCTGCATCGTACATGATAACTAACGCATGATGCATGCACCCACATAATAAAAATAAAAAAAATATTTTTTTATTTTTTATATACATATATATTCCTTGCACGTTAATAATTGAATACGGTCATGTACTCATATGAATCACGCTCCACGATGCTGCAATGATAAGGATGTCAAGCGACAATTCCTAACCGCCGGATAAAAGCCAACCATGAGGATGTATAATGAGGCAAATCCCCGGTGGTGACGCGATGCATAACGTCGTTGCGTACCACTGGAAAGGGGCGGCACTCCTCCTCCATTTTTAAAATTGCTCAATCGCTTCTTAAAGTAATATTTTTTATATATTTTATCCAATAAATTGACTGTTTTGATTTTTTTAATAAGCATCCGACGACTTTATATTATTCCTTTTCAAGCTTCTTTCAAGCCTAAATTTAATGCACCTTGAATCTCAAACTCTTATCTTAAACCATTCCTTCCATGTCTCAAAAATAAAAAATAAAAAAATTATTCTTTCAAGTTTTTTTTTAATAATCTTTTAAAAAATAATTCGACCTTTACCTTTTTGTAAAGTAAAAAAAATAGGTATTAGCAGTGGCTTATTCTACTAGACCATAATTCATTAAGGTAGTGTTTGATAGGAAAAATATTATCCATGGACAAATGTACGGGATAGAGTTTATCCCTGGTTATCCCTAGGGATATCCCTTAGCTATCCCATTGATCATATCAAATGCAAAAAGGTAAATCCATAGGATAACCTTTTTTTACTCTTATTTGAGGGATAACCAGCTATTCTGCATTCTCTAGGGAATAAATTGAGGGGATATCCCATGGTTAACCATGGATTATCCCTTTGGTTAACTTTATTCTCTGCTATGCCTTATAGTTATGGCTTTTGGGAATAAGAGGGATATCCCTTGGATATCCCTTCTTATCCCTATTTCAAACACTACCTAAGGTAGCGTTTAAAATAGGGAATAAGATGGGGGATATCCCCTCTTATTCCCAAAAGCCATAACTATAAGGGATAGCTGGGAATAAAGTTAACCAAAGGATAATCCATGGTTAACCATGATTAATCATGGGATATCCCCTCAATTTATTCCCTAGAAAATGTAGGAATAGCTGGTTATCCCTCCAAATAAGAGTAAAAAAAAGTTATCCTATGGATTTACCTTTTTGCATTTGATATGATCAATGGGATAGCTAAGGGATATCCCTAGGGATAGCCAGGGAACAAACTCTATCCCGTACACTTATCCATGGATAATATTTTTTCTATCAAACACTACCTAAAAGAATTAATTATTTTATTTTAATTACATGTGCTCATCACATACCCTTTCAATTGAATTTATTGTTTTACTAATGCACTAAAAAGAAATATAATAGTTAAAAATATAAAAATAATAAAAAAAATGCGTAGAGCACCAGCAGCCCCACTGAAATCCTCTGTTTATCATTGTACCAATGGTAAAGACCATCACTAATAACTTCAAAGCGTACTGTTTCAAAAAAATTTAATATTAAAATGATTGTTATTATCATGGGGTGATATATGAAAAATAAGAGATGTTAAAGATAAAAAAATGGTAATTATTATAACCTAATAAAAAATGTTATTTTTTGGGACCAAACAATCTCATTTAAAGGGAGAATTGGTTTGAGAAAATTGAAAAATAACTCGTTGAGAAAAGCATAAATAAGAAAGTAGTTATTATTAATCACAAATAACATGTTATTAAGGCTGCTTCACTGTTTTATTATTTAAAAGATTAATATAAAACTTAACAAAATAAGGATCAAACTATTAAAATGGTAATATTTTATACCTTGCCGATAGCATCAAGTGAAAACGGGGTCGCTGGGGAGAGCTCGACAAATGAAAATTATCATAGCTATTGGTCAATGTATTGGTTAGTATTAGTTATAACAATCATTATTTAATAAAACAAATTTTGACTATTTAGTATTAAAGCAATATATTATTACGTGTTAGGATGGAAATCAATATATTATATTTAGAAAATAACCATATTATCCTTCTCTGAGAAGATAAACTAGTATAAGTAAAAGCTAGGGTGATTATTTATCTTATAACAGTCCGCTATAAGATAAAATAATAGAAAATAATAGAAAATAATGGGAATAAAGACTGTCATTTTTTATATTATTTATCTCAGTAAGTAGTCAAATTTGTCACTATAGCGATTACAACCTCTTAATTTTAAATGGGCACATGGTTCTCATCCAAATCTGCCCGTCACTCTTTTTCAAGTTGGGCAAGCCTTTTGTTTCTTTGCTCTCCCATTCAGCGATTTGCCTTCAACCCGGTCAAGCATCCAAGGGGATTTCTAGAAGAGTAGTTCTTTATTAAGTTATACATTATAAAGTTGGTTTTCGCTAGACCTAACGGTATAATCGAGCCAAATTGAGTTGATACAGTATCAAGCTGAACTCGACTCGATTCTAAAATTTAAAGTTCGAAACTTGACTCGAACTCGATCAAGTTTTTATTTAAGCTCGAACTCAAGCTCGATGAAATACTCGATATACTCACGTTCGACTCGATTCGATTCGAATTTTTATGTAAAAATTTAAAAAATAATTTTTAAATAAAAATAAAATATTTTCAACTAAAAATTTAAAAAAAATTATGTAATTAAAATAATATTATAAATATATAATTATAAGAGTAAAATGTAACTGAGTTAGCCGCACGAATGCATAAGAGGAATGAGAGTAATTTTTAGCGTACTCTTCTACTGGAACAACTTGCAGCATGCATCGATTTCTTTTTTATAATTTTTTTTGGCCTCGTTTGGTTGATGTCTTGGAGTTGCTCTTAAATTAGTTTCAACCTGATTTAATTTTTTTAAAAATTTTAAATTAAATTTAAATCTGATTTTTTTAAAAAAAATTAAATTTAAGCTTAAACTGAACCCGAACTCAAATCCTATATGAAATCCAATTAAACTAATTAACCCATAATAATTTATTTAAACCCAAAATTAAACAAAATAAATCAATCTTTAATTTTTAAAAGTTTACATAAAAATAAATAATATTAAAAACTAATTATATCTAAACATTTTAGAAAACATATCATGATATAAAAAGTTATTTTTACGCAATTGATATAAAAATTGGTATAAATTTATAAGATCCGTCATATTTTAAGATTTTAATATTATATTTGAGTTAAGTTTAGATCTAATTAAGGGTTAATATTTCAAATCTATTTTGAGGCTCAAGTTCAAGAGCCGAACTCGTAAAGTAATGGCTTCAATCTGATTCAGAATCTGTTTTCAAGCCTCGGCACAAACCCGGTTCAAATTAATTTGAACTTAGTTCATAATTTGGTTAAAAATTGGATCAGCCTAATTCTATTTCTAATTTTATTTATACCTGATGACGCTCAATCACCTATCCTGAACGTCAGGAACGGAATACTTCTCCAGACGCTTCTTCACCAGTTACCTGGAGAAAAGTCCCAGGATCGGAGGGGATTCTCCGGTGGGACCGTCCGACGCCTAAGTTAGCAACTGAGGTCACAGCTGAAGAGGGGCTCGAGTGAGCCCTTTTTAATATGAGAAAGGAGGTCTCAGGGGAAGGGATTCCTTCCTGAATGCTAAGGCAGCGATTTTGGGGATTATCGCGCATACCTGTTTACTGGGTGGATTCACCTTTTTATAGGGACTGACCCTGGCATGATCACGTGGGATTTCATGAGGACGGAATGTCTGCGGAGTTCAGTTGCGTGAATCCGCGCTGGTGGGTCCTGTCCCATCGGAAAGGGAGAAAGCGGTGGTTGGTGGGCTAAGTCCCATCAGCCAGCGGGGCTGTTGGGTAGTTGGGTCTAGTCTCATCAACAACATGGCTAGCAGTAGGTGGACCTGGCATTGTCAGGCGGCGCGAGTCAGAAAGAAGGTTTCTTGAACTGCTGGGGCCATGCTGGGGAGAACTGGGACACCTTGACCCTCCCAAGAGAGTCGAGGCTGGACCCGGCTGGCCAGGGGCGGTCGGGGCCGACTCGGCGGGCTTGGAGAACTCGGAGATGCCGGGGCCGAGAGGGGCCGGCCAGGAATGGCCGGGGCCGACTCGGCGGGCTTGGAGACGCCGGGGCCGAGAAGGGCCGACCAGGAAGGGTCGGGGCCGACTCGGCGGGCTTGGAGAGCTCGGAGATGTCGGGGCCGAGAGGGGCCGGCCAGGAATGGCCGGGGCCGACTCGGCGGGCTTGGAGACGCCGGGGCCGAGAAGGGCCAGCCAGGAATGGCCGGGGCCGACTCGGCGGGCTTGAAGACGTCAGGGCCGAGAAGGGCCGACCAGGAAGGGTCGGGGCCAACTCGGCGGGCTTGGAGAACTCGGAGATGCCGGGGCCGAGAGGGGTCGGCCAGGAATGGCCAGGGCCGACTTGGCGGGCTCAGAACGCCGGGGCCGAGAAGGGCCGACCAAGAAGGGTCGGGGCCGACTCGGCGGGCTTGGAGATGCCGGGTCCGAGAGGGGCCGACCAGGAATGGCCGGGGTCGACTCGGCGGGCTTAGAGACGCCGGGGCCGACCAGGAAGGGTCGGGGCCGACTCGGCGGGCTTGGAGACGCCGAGGGCTGGCTAGGAAAGTGCCGGGGCCGACTGGGAGGTGCCGGTGCCGCCTAGCTTGGAGATGTAGGGGGCCGGCTAGGAAGATGCCTGGGCCGGCTGGGAGGTGCCGGGGCCGGCTGGGAAGTGCCAGGGCCGCCTAGCTTAGAGACGTAGGGGGCCGGCTAGGAAGATGCCGGGCTGCTTGGGAAGGTGCCGGGGCCGGCCAGCTTGGACACGCCGGGGGCCGGCTAGGAAGGTGCCGGGGCTGGCTGGGAAGTGTCGGGGCCGCCGAGCTTGGAGATGTAGGGGGCCGGCTAGGAAGACGCCGGGCCACTTGGTGAGGTGCCGGGGCCGGCCAGCTTGGATATGCCGGGGGCCGGCTAGGAAAGTGCCGGGGCCGACTGGGAGGTGCCGGGGCCGCCTAGCTTGGAGACATAGGGGCCGGCTAGGAAGATGCCGGGGCCGACTGGGAAGTGCTGGGGCCGCCGAGCTTGGAGACGTCGGGCTTGGAGGTGCCGTCCTTGGAGGTGCCAGCCTTGGAGGTGTCGGCCATGGAGGTATCAGACTTGGAGGTGCCGGCCTTGGAGGTACCGGCCATGGAGCCGTCGGCCTTGGAGGTGCCGGCCTTGGAGGTGTCGGCCATGGAGGTGCCGGCCATAGAGCTTTCGGCCTTGGAGCCGTCGGTCTTGGAGGTGCCGGTCTTGGAGGTGCCGGCCTTGGAGCCATCGGCCATGGAGCCATCGGCCTTGGAGCCGAGGTGGCCGAGCAGGACGAGGCCGATTGCCGAAGCCGAGGTGGGCCGTTGCGGACGTTAAAGTCGAAATGGGTCGTGGCCGACGTCAAGATCGAGATGGAATATGGTCAACATTGAAACCGATGTCACTGTCAAGATGAGCCATCCAAAATTATTATCTTTATTATTCATGAGGTTAATTGCTCCATCAATACCTATGTGATATAGCTATTAACTTTAAGTCGATCAGTTGGGAGGCAGTTGCAGCCTTATCCACATGGGATATACAACAGCAATGTGAGGCAGGTCTCTGCCGCTTTTTGGAGCCAGCAGCTATCAAAAAGCCTTTGGACTCACGCACTGAACGAATGAACGCCAGCGGATAAAGCTTGGGAGCTGAGAAAAATGGTCAAAAAGAGCAGCACGCTTGCTGTTTGATCCACTAGCGACCTACCCATATCATAAAGTTGAAGCATGTGTGGCAATTTGTGCCGTACTCCTTATTTTGCTGTCATGATATCAGTAAGTTTTCCTATAAAATAATTTAAACACCTCAAGGCATGTCAGTGAAAGAATGAAAGCAGTAATAATGCGCATGAACAAAGTATTTGTGTCATTTTTAATTTTTTTTATTTTTTTTCTAGTCCCATGCATATATGGCTAGAATGACACAAATTGGTTTACCATAAGCACACACCTTTCTCGTGCATCGAACTACGGCTTTAATCGAATCAAGCCAAATCAAGCTTTTTTAGTGTTCAAGCTCAGCTTGTTAACAAATATTTAAGCTTGAGTTTGAGCTCGTTTAAATTTAAAAAATCATATTGAAGCTTAGCTCAAGCTTGATTAAAAAAGCTCGAGCCCAACTCGAGCTCAGTTCGAACTCATTCATTTGGTATGATTAGAAAGCTCGATAAGTTTAACTTAGAAAAAGCTCGTTTCAAGTTCGAGTTTAAATTAAGCTCGTTTTAAGCTCGACTCAAATTAAGCTTATTTCATATTCGGCTCAAGAATAATAATAATAAAAGAAAGCTCGATTCTTAATTCCAAAGAGTATTCAGAGAAGATGAAAAGATAGAAAAAATAAAATAATATTTTATTCATGAGCTCCTAATTGAGTCAGCTTGAAGCTTCTAATTGAGTTATTTTATAAGCTTTTAATCAAATTATCTTATGAGCTTCTAATTAAATTTATTTTATGCTTAAATTTGATTCAGTTATTAAATAAATTTTAAAATAAAGTTTAAATATAATTCATTTATACGATGAATCAAATACGATCGAATTTTTACCGAACCAAGCTTCGAGAAGCTTGTGAATGGGTCTACTCAATTACAGTGCTATACGGAACCGTGAAATACCTTGGCATGCGTGATGCCAACTGCCAAGCGTCTCAGTGCGAGAAAAGGACCTGCGAGAAAGATAGGATGCGGTGGGGAAGAACCAGCAAACTCTTTTGACTTCTCCGGCCGTGGGCCCATGGGTTAACAATTGGAGACGTAACTGCGATGTGATGGAGAGTGGAATTTGATAGGAATCAAAGTGGATGCAGACCATGGCGTAGAAAGCTCGGACCAATCCTGTCTGGTGTTAGTGAAGATTGTATAAGTTTGACCCAATTATTAGCTCTGGCCAGCCTACTTAATGCCAAGGCCTATATTTTAGTGAAGATGGTACAGTTTGACCCAATTATTAGCTCTAGCCAGCCTTGTCAACAGCATAAGGTTTGTTTGTTTGTTTGTTTTCCCAAAAGGATCATGGCCCAGCCATAATGGTCCATTAAAATTTAAAGAATTAAATATTTACTTTTGAATTATTTTAATGTTGCATGTAAGCATTACGTAAGTTTATAATTAATGATAAAAATAATAATATTTAATATACTTTATTTTAGTTTATATTATTCTATGTTTTTAGTTGTATATGAGTGATGTTATAAATAAAGAAAAATTTCAGAATTTAAAGAAATGGTATAAAAAAGCTTTTGAATGCTGAAACTGAAGTCTAATTATTTTTTCAAGTAGATCATAAAAACTTATAGAATTATTTTTAAGTGTTAATGTCAAATACCAACAGACATATTTGGTATAAAATTTTATATATTATTTGTCATGTGGAGCTGGGAATCCCCTCCAAACTTGAAGCCTTCCACATATATTTTTTTTTCATATACTGGATGAAGCATGTGCGGACCAACTCCTCTCTTATCTTTTCTTGTTTAAAAAAAAAAAAAATCAGAATCAAAGGAAGGTACGTTCAATATATCCATAGCATTAGTTTACAAAACCACTGCTGGCTACCTAAAGTAGGGCATGCATGCTTCCCACATACCAACATCGGGTGATCTAAGAAAGCGTACAACTCAAGACTTGAAAGTTATTGACAAGCTTAATTCGAATGCAGGTCAGCAAAATGAACTATTACAAGAGATAATAACAATTATACATCAAGCTTTTAATAACATTGGCGAATATTTAAATTCGATGCTCTAAACCAGCTTCAAAAAAAGAAAAAGAAAAAGAAAAATGATGGTGATATATGCCTAACAACATCTACCCTTGCAACGTAGCTATATCTTCTCCCCCAACCCTATCCATTAATTAGACCATGATTTCAACGCTGGAAATAGTGGCATAGATCGATGGGGTTGGTGCAAGCATCTCTGAAAGCCGTTCTAATCGGTCTTGGGCTGATTTTTTTTTCTTTTTTAATTTTGTTAAGGTGGTAGTCCAGGCTGGTTTCACTTTTTCACCTCTTTAGAATTATTCACTGACAGTGGACTTGAAGTCAAAGGAGAGCAAACAAGGTACTTCTTACGACCATGGTCCACTCACCAACCATTATATTTCTTTCTCTTTTTTTTTCAGCAGGAGCCTGATAATTTGGCCGTGGGAAAGCTTGACCATGGAACTTCAACTGTACGCGCTTTGAATTTGATGCCCTGTGCAAATATGAACCATAAAGCAATGATAAATGCCAATGTTGGAGATGAAAACAATCATCCATATATATGAAAAGCACTTTATTATACAAAGTTTATACTTGAAAAAAAAAAAAAAAGTACTGTTTCAAATGCTTTCTTATGAAGTTTGAATCAATACTTGCCAATGATTCACCCTCATAAATTAGGTTAGTCCATCTAGTGTTACATAGACAAATCCAGATCCAGAGGTATGATATCGAACTCAGGTATGACCCAACTCGTTAGTGTTAAGTGGTCAGAGATTTGAAATCCACAGTATTTTATGTGTTCCTCCTAGCTTAACGTAAGCCTCCCATTAAGCATGCCTACTATAATTTGTTCATTAGTTGAAGTTAAAGGAAATCAACTCAGGTGTTCACTTAGCTAAGGCTCACAGCAGCTAATTAATTAAATGATCATTCCTAACCTGAACCTTGCCAAAAGAAAAAATTAACATCTTGAAGGCAAACTAGAGTTGAATAAGAAATATTCGGGCCCAGGATTAATCAAGCTGGCTCAAGTTGTATTTGATCAAGCCATGTCCGATAAAAAATAATACCATAACTACATTCATTATCATAAATTATGTAATATTACTCAATTTTGGGTTAGATCAAGCGGCAGGTTTTAATAGAGGAAATATTGGCCCTTTTTATTTGGATTGCATTGTTGAAGGCCTAGACTTTAAACTAATTTTAACTTAACCACAATATCAGTGAAGAGGTTAACTTGAACATGAAGGGCTTTTTCGCAAATCATGCCCATACTTTTGTTAATATTATAAGCAAAAAAAAGACAATTGACAGGTTAGGTTGAGCTTGGATTATGTGAACATCATATGAAAGCTCATCAGATCTAATTTAAATCTGACCAAACCTGCCAGCTAATCCAGAAGGCTTGATTCGAATAAAATCTATCTATATATTTTGTAGTGAATCGCATTTGTTAACACTTCATCAACCTAATGAACATAGGTATTTGGCAGACTAGCGGTAGCGACTGATCATTATATTCCTGGTTGTGCTCAATATAAATAACCAGTCCTTTTCTTCTTTTCCCACCATCAGAAGAGGCCACTTCACTTTCCCCCCTGTGGTCCTTGCACGTGCGGTCTTCTCTGGCCTTTTGGAGCAAAAGGAGGTCCATTAAATAACTCTCTACAATCACCTCTAGTCACCACGCACTTGCAAAATGGTGAGATTCTTGATTCAAAGTTAGTTTTGATATTTTTTTATTTTAAAAAACCAAAAATTTGATCAAGAGCATCATTTACTGCCTTCAGATCCTCACCTAATGTTTTTACCTTTGGACTTCACATTATTTATGATATTACTCGTATACAGCCAGAAGTATAGGATAGAAAAAAAACACACAATATATTGAAAGTATGGGAGCATCGAAGCCGCAGGAATGCTGTTCAATGGAATAACAGTGGGAAACCTAATCTTATGAAACGTTATTTTTGTAGCTTATTAGCAGAATGGTGGTAGAATAATGAAAATTAATTATATGTTGACTGTGGGAATTCATGCTGGTGAGATATTTAATTGCATATTAATCATAAACAGGAAAGGTTCTTATTATTTATATAAAATTAAGAAGTGCAAATAATATATATATTTTTTAATTTAACTAGCTTTTTTGGATGATATATAGGATTTATTATATCAAAATAGATTAAGTCCATGGCCTATATATGTTGATTGAGTCTTTTGGCGATTGGTTTTGATGACATAAACTTTTATCTTTCTTCGAAAATATCAAAAAAATTTTAAATATTTATATGTGATAAAAAAACACAAGTAATAACTTTTTAATTATTTTTTGATAAGATTTTAGATTAACATAAGAGGATATTAATTAACGTAATTTTACTTGGTGTCGCATTATTAGCATGTGATAATTTAGGAGCTCTTTTTGGAGGCTGAGTAACCGATGCAATGCTCCTGGTCTTGGGGATTGAGAGGGTGACAGGCAGGCAGCAGTGTCGTGATGGCATCTGGAAGAGGATGACTTCGTATTAGAGGCTAAGAAGGCGAGCGAGGGTGGCCTGACCTCCATGGGGCGGCCAGGGTTGCCACGTTAGGGGGAGTGGATATAGGGTCGGCAGAGGTGGTGGTGATGGTTGGGTGAGGACGGATCGATGTGTGGTTGGCCAGCCAGCCAGCGAGAGGAGAAAGTCCAAGCTTTTATTGATGCAAAAATGGACAAGGAGGAAGGGACGAAGCCTTACAGGTGCTACTATTTAAGAGACTTTTGAAGATGAGATTAGGTTTAGCAGACTTTTCTTGAGACAGGCGCCCCCAAATGTCAAAAGTTTTGGAGAATTTTTCTGAAGTGGACTGTAGGGGAGGCCGAAGAGAAAATTTTGATAATCCTTTTCTTCTAGATGTATCAATAATTAGTGCACATTGCCAATTTATTCCACACCAGTTTTTACTATAGAGGAAAGTACTGAAACATCCTCCAAAAGAATATTGGGAACAAAATGAAAGAAAGAAAGAAAAATTCTTCTATCCTTTTGTTCTCTTCTAGAATATCATCCTGTCCGCATCGCATCTAGATAATCTTCATTCATCGTCGCTGTTGATTCACGTACGTCACAGTGAAAGGTTGGATAATTGGGATATCATTAAAAAAATGCCACCGTTTCACAATGCCAAATTATTTATATATAAAAAAAACTCTTATACCATATCGTCATTTAATTCACGATTTTGATGAAGAAATCGATGTTTAACCAAAACCTGGATCGCCGTATTGGCACGGCGGATGTTCGGTAACGCCGCAAAGGAAAAGACTTTGTATATTACGTTCGGTACAGCAAGTCCTACATCGGCTGCACCGTTCCTTTTTATTGGTGCACATGGTTCACATATTCATGACACCCATTAAAAAATGTTAAGACAGTCGAGAAAAAAATTTGTGGCACTACAGTTTTAAGCTTACGATACCGTAGTTATAAAAATTAAGACATCTGTTTAGAAAGCAAAAAAATATTATGACACCCTAGTTATAAACTTACGACATAGTAGTTATAAAATTACGATATCCCTTTAGAAAATGTGTCTGTACATATTTTAAAAAAAAGCTGAACGGGTATTAATGCATATCACGTCAAAATTAAGACGCTCGTTAAGAAAGTAAAAAAAACTTGACACCCTAGTTTTAAACTTACTTGGCTCAGCCAAGGTTCGAAGAAAGTTGCTCGGCCATGCTGAGGTACAGAGAAATTTTTACTTGGCCCAGCCAAGGTTTGAAGAAAGTTGCTCGGGCCTGCCGAGGTACGGAGAAAATTTTACTTGGCCCAGCCAAGGTTTGAAGAAATTGCTCAGTCGTGCCGAGGTATGAAGAAAGTTTTACTTGGCCTAGTAAAGGTACGAAGAATGTTTTACTTGGCCTAGCTAAGGTATGAAGAATGTTGCTCGGACCTGCCGAGGTACGGAGAAAATTTTACTTGACCTAGCCAAGGTTCGGAGAATGTTGCTTGGCCCTGTTGAGGTATGAAGAAAATTTTACTTAGCCCAGTCAAGGTTCGGAGAAAGTTGCTCGACCGTGCCGAGATATGAAAATTTTTTTTACTTGGCACTACCAAGATACGGAGAATGTTGATCGGTCATGCCGAGGTACGAAAAAATTTTTTTTACTTGGCCCTCCTGCCAAGATATGAAGAATGTTGCTCGGCCATGCCGAAGTATATAGAAAATTTTACTTGGCCTAGCCAAGGTTTGAAGAATGCTGCTCGGCCCTGCCGAGGTACGAAGAAAATTTTACTTGGCCCTACCAAGGTACAGAGAATGTTGCTAGGCCTTGTCGAGGTATGGAGAAAATTTTACTTGGTCCAGCCAAGGTTCGAAGAATGTTGCTCGGCCCTACCGAGGTATGAAAAAAATTTTACTTGGCCCAGCCAAGGTACGGAGAATGTTGCTCGACCTTACCAAGGTACGGAGAAAATTTTACTTGGTCCAGCTAAGGTTCGGAGAATATTGCTCAGCCCTGCTGAGGTATGAAGAAAATTTTACTTAGCCTAGCCAAGGTTCAAAGAATGTTGCTCAGCCCTGCCGAGGTATGGAGAAAATTTTACTTGGCCCAGCCAAGGTATGGAGAATGTAGCTCGGCCCTACCGAGGTATGAAGAAAATTTTACATGGCCCAGCTACGGTTCGAAGAAAGGGACACATAGTTCAAAGATTGAGCGAGATCTACTTTTCATCCATAACTCAAGAAAGATTATTGTTCAATAAGAAATATTTGAATCAAAGAGGAAAGTTTTATTACAATGAACAAAATGGCTCGGTTCAGGCATACTTCACTAGTAATATGTTCAGTATTTAATTTAGTTCCATGTTTTCAGGGTATTGTGTCCCTTGAAGATCTTCATTGCTCGGAGATGATCCGAGTTCCATATCCTAGGGTTATTGTATCCCTCAAAGGTCTTCATTGCTCAGAGGTAATTCGAGTTCTATATCCTGGGGGCACTGTATCCCATGAAGGTCTTCATTGCTCAGAGGTGATCTGAGTTTCATATCCTGGGGGCACTGTATTTCATGAAGGTCTTCATTGCTCGAAGATGATCCGAGTTTCATGTCTTGGGGGTATTGTATCCCTTTGAGGTCCTCATTTGAAAAGGCAAGCCCCTCGCACCGAATCCTTTCAAATCGGTTCTCCTCTTTGCTTTGCTATACTTGGTAAGAGCTAGCCTTAATAATCGTTTTAACAGCACCAGCCACCAGTAGATTCGGCTGGGGTAGTTGTCATTGCACCCCATCATCCTTAGCAGTATAAGAGACTGGACGGGGGAGATCACGGCCGCAACATTGAGTCATGGTGAGAGAATATTGGAGATAGGAAGCGAGTTCGACGGGAGCTAAGCAGGCTCCTATCTCCGTCCTTATGCGGTGCTGGTTCAACTTCTTTATGGATGGGCTATCGCAGGAGGCTGGTGACTTTTAGTGGATTAGATGGAGGGACCACTGATAGGACCGTGATGACTATTCCGCCAGAAAGCTGCTGAGTGGATGCAGTGGGAAGAGGAACTCCATGAAGGCTTTGCACCAGCTGTGACATGGCTTAAACTTGTAGGATCAGCATGGCAAACTAGTCCTGGGTGACCAGGACTGCCGGCTATGGAGGAACCTTAGTCGATGACGGCTGTGAGGGTGTTGTATTGTTTGTGGGATCAGGCCTTTGAGAGGTGGCCTGATCAAGAGCATATGTGGTTTCTCTCTTACGATTGGCCATTGAGGAATCGTCGTTCTTGTCAGGAATTTGTCTCCTTGATTACAAGTTTAATGGGACTTGAGGCCTTTCCTTTAGCGTCAATCTGTTGCTGCTGATTTTCGTTCTTCGGCTTGGTGGCGGCATACATCAGGATCCGGATAGCGCTCTCCTATCTAAGTGGACCTATAAGGTAGTCTTTACGTAGGAAGCATGGTGGGTGGTCCCTATGAAAGACCCTCCAACGCTTAAGTCAGTAAAAATCTTCAGCAATCAGATGAGAGGAGAAGGCTCCAGCAGAAGGATCTTCCTTCTTTAGATAATTTTTCAAGAGCAATGGCATTTGCTAGAGTTTTTTTTGGGCTTAAATTTCCTTCGAGAGCGTACCTAAGGGGTCTTGAGACTTGATAGTTGTGCGTTACTGAGAAGGTGAGCCATTACCTGATTTTTCGGGCATGTTTTAGGGAGTTCATTCAATAAGGCCGAAATCCCATCCTGACATGTGCTTTATTGGAAATTTGAAATCTCATTGATCATGGACGGAGTGTTGTATTTGGCTTTTCTGACGGGTGATTTATCGAGAATTTGAAATCTCGTTGGTTATGGACGGAGTGTTGTATTTGGCTCCTCTGACGGGTGCTTTATCAGAAATTTGAAATTCCGTTGATCATGGATGGAGTGCTGTATTTGTCTCCCATTTCTATTTAGGGAATTCGCTATATAATCTTTGCGATCGGGGTGGTTCATCATTCGAGATATCCAGCATGGTTTGAAGCAGCAATGACGCTTACATTGAAGAGATAAGGATTGGCCCTACCGAGCTTCGAAGATAGCTCGGCCCTGCTGAGGTTCGAAGATAATTTGTCCTGCTGAGGTTCAGAGACCGACTTTGGTGTCGGTGAGGAGGGCGACTCTTGTTGTCTGTTGGACCATAGCCCAATCAGTCAGTTCAAACGTGGCTTGATCAGTCAAATCAGAGATAACTCGATATGTGAAAACTCGACCTTTATC
>UESW01002147.1:100781-148281 GCA_900491605.1 Calamus simplicifolius | reverse complement strand
TATCATATTTCTATCCTTGGATGCACACAAATTTTAAATTGATTATATTTAGATATAACAAAATATATATATATATATATATATATATATATATATATATATATATATATATATATATATATATATATATATAGAGGGAAAATTATATCATCTTTCATATTTTTGAATTTATATTAATTTTAGAGTTAATTTTTTTATCACCTCTAAAATTTATAATTCCTGTAAATATAAAAAAAATAAAAATAACATTTAGCTACCTTCAAATATAATTAAATTTATTTTATAAAATATTATATATTAAAAACTTTATCTATAGATGATGAAGTGATAAAACACGTGAGACATCACATAACCCACGCGGTCCCAGCCATACACTGGTGCCCGCGCTCCCGCACTTTAACAAAGCCAGCATGTCCACGCCTCCAGAAAAAAAAACCCATCAGTCAATCGTGGCGGCCAAAGTTCACACCTTCTCACTAACAAACAAACCCAGAGAGTGAATGACATTGCCAACACAAACCCGCTTCCATCGACGTTTCCAGGGCCCACCCTATCACTGCCAGAACGAACCTCCCACGTCCCAAGCTCCATCCATCGTTATTTATTACTGGCAGCAAGCGGAGAGAAAACTTGCCCTTCGCTAATCGCTCCTCCCAGAATGCCCCCATCCATTCTCTTTCATCTCCTCCTCCTCTGCCTCCTCCTCCTTGGAGGCGGCAGAGGAGACACCCAAGACGAGATCAAAATTCTCTTGGACCTCAAAACCTCTCTCAGACTCGTCAACATCAAAGGCTTCGAGTCCTGGACGCCGGGCAACTCCCCGTGTAGTTTCACCGGAATTGTCTGCAATTCCGACAACTCCGTCGCCGAGATCAACCTCGACAATCAAGGTATTTCCGGAGGGCTACAATTCTCCTCTCTCTGTCAGATCCCCTCTCTCTCTAAGCTCTCTTTCGGATCCAATAACCTCTCCGGGCCCTTCACCGCCGACATCCGGAACTGCACCGGCCTCCGGTACCTGAATCTCGCCTTCAATAAGTTCACCGGAGTTGTTCCCGACCTGTCCCCTCTCAACAAGCTCAGGGTCGTGAATCTATCCGATAACGGGTTCTCGGGTTCGTTCCCGTGGAGTTCTCTCGGTAAGCTCACCGAGCTGGAGGGTCTGAGCCTGGGGGATAATAACGGGTTCGATGAAAGCCCGTTTCCGGAGGTGGTGACGACTCTAACCAAGCTCTCCTGGCTCTACCTCTCCGATACAAATATTAAAGGCGTAATCCCGCCGTCGATCGGGAATCTGACGGAGCTCCAGGATCTCGAGCTCGCCGACAACTTCCTCTCTGGCCAGATCCCGCCAGAGATCGGGAAGCTGAACAAGCTCCAGCAGCTCGAGCTGTACAATAATTCGCTTACCGGAAAGTTCCCTCCGGTGTTTGGGAACCTCTCCGATCTCTCCTTCTTCGATGCGTCGATGAATTCTTTGGAAGGGGATCTCTCTGAGCTCCGGTTCCTCCATAACTTGGTCACTCTTCAGCTTTTTTATAATAATTTATCCGGCGAGATCCCACCGGAGTTCGGGGATTTCAGGTATCTGGTGAATCTTTCTTTGTATAATAATCGGCTCTCCGGGAAGCTTCCTGCGAAGCTCGGAAGCTGGGCGAAGTTTGATTTTATCGATGTGTCGACGAATTTCTTCACCGGCGATATCCCGCCGGATATGTGCCGGAGGGGGACGATGACGAGGCTGCTTATTCTGGAGAACAGCTTCTCCGGCGAGATTCCGGCGAGCTACGCAAATTGTTCTTCTTTGACCCGGTTCAGGGTGAGCAACAATTCGCTCTCCGGAGTGGTTCCCGCCGGGATCTGGAGCCTCCCGAAGGTGAACATAATCGATCTGGCCGCGAACAATTTGGAAGGTCCGATCGATGCCGGAATCGGGAACGCCAAATCACTCAACCTGCTGTTCATCGGCAACAACCGGTTCTCCGGCGAGTTGCCGCCTGAGATCTCTGGAGCGTCGTCGCTCTTGGACTTCGAGGCGACCTATAACCAATTCTCCGGCGAGATCCCATCGAGCATCAGCGGATTGAAGAGCCTCCAGACCCTCGACCTCCAGTACAACTCATTCTCCGGCGACATCCCGGAAACCATAGGATCATGCAGCTTTCTGACCACTATTAACCTCACCGGGAACAAACTCTCTGGCGCGATCCCGGCGAGCATCGGCGATCTCCCGAACTTAAACTCGCTGGACCTTTCGAACAACCAGCTCTCCGGCCAGATCCCGTCGAGCCTCTCCTCTGTCAAATTCAGTGCTTTCAACCTCTCTAACAACCAACTCACCGGCCCGGTGCCGTCCGGCCTTGCCATCAACGCCTATATCACTAGCTTCGCCGGCAACCCCGGCCTCTGCAGCGACGACCCCCGCTACCTCCGGCGCTGCTCGTCGAAGCTCGGAGGTTCGTCCGACAAGGTCCGCACCATTCTAACCTGCTTGCTCGCCGCTTTCGCTCTCCTCCTTGCCTCCCTGGGCCTCTTCCTCTTCGTCAAAAACGCCGGTCCGACCGAGACCAGCGCATCGCGAAAGACCCGTCGTGGGATTTGAAATCTTTCCGGATACTCTGCTTCGACGAGCAGGAGATCATCAACTCGATCAAGAAAGAGAACTTGATCGGCAAAGGCGGGTCGGGGAATGTGTACAGGGTGGATCTGGGCAACGGAAAGGTGGTGGCGGTGAAACACATCTGGAACGACCCCATGGCCGCCGCAGTCGCCGCCGCCGCTGGCGTGAACAGCGGCTGGGAGAAGGGTGGCAGCACGGCGGCAATGCTGGCGGGAACGCGGCAATCGGAGTCGGTGAGGTCGAGGGAGTTCGAGGCGGAGGTGACGACGTTGAGCTCCATCCGCCACGTCAACGTGGTGAAGCTCTACTGCAGCATAACGAGCGAAGACGCAAGCCTCCTAGTTACGAGCACTTGCCGAATGGAAGCCTATGGGACAGGCTGCACACGGAAACGGGTGGGAAGCTTGGGGGTTTGGAGTGGGTAACGAGGCACGAGATCGCGGTGGGGGCGGCGAGAGGGTTGGAGTACCTGCATCACGGCTGGGACCGGCCGATACTTCACCGGGACGTGAAGTCGAGCAACATACTTCTGGATGAGTGCTTCAAGCCTCGGATTGCCGACTTTGGGCTTGCCAAGGTACTCTACGCTGCCGGAGGTGGGGATTCTTCGGCACACGTCATCGCCGGCACCCACGGCTATATCGCCCCCGGTAAGTTTACCATACTCATTCCTCTGTTTTCCTTTTTTTTTTTGAGCCGTTTATAAATGGATTCTTGCGTTTTTTTCCAGTCTTTTTTATATATTCCATCTTTTGGAACCTTTCTAAAACCCATATATATCCCTGAGCCCTGGATATATAGCTTTTGTTATCTGTTTTACGGAATCAAATTGGAACTTATTGTGTTCGGTTTGGGGTGGTTCAGAGTATGCGTACACATGGAAGGTGAACGAGAAGAGCGACGTGTATAGCTTTGGAGTGGTGCTATTGGAGCTGGTGACTGGCAGAAGGCCAATAGAGCCAGAGTTCGGTGAGAACAAGGACATAGTCTACTGGGTGTTTCAGGCGATGAACAGCGGGAGAAGCATGGTGGAGCTCGTGGACCGGAGAATTCCAGACTGGGCGAGGGAGGAGGCTTTGAAGATGCTGAGAGTCGCAGTGCTCTGCACGGCGAGGCTTCCGGCGATGAGGCCGTCCATGAGGACGGTGGTCCAGATGCTCGAGGAGGTCGTAGCCGCGAGCTTCCGCGGGAATGATGAGAAGGTGGACGGTGGAGGAGCCTATAAATGCGAAGAGAAAGAAAGACGCGAGAAAGTTCAGCTGAGCCCGTAGATGGTGTTATAATTAAGAAGTCTCCAAACCTCCAACAGTCCAACTGGTATTATTATGTTCGATAGTAGATCGAGGAAGATAGAATTGTTGGAAAATAGTTTTGATCTTACAATCAAAAAAAAAAAAAAATAAATAAATTTAAAAAAATTGCTAGAAATATGTTATAAAAATTTAAATATATAAATAAAATAAAACTAAAAGATAAGATGGATCAAATCAGGACGGAGTCGTGTTAGACATTGCCCTAAGGATCAGATTTTCGCCCCTTCGTGTAGGTTGTTGGTGATCTATTCCCAAGGTACAACGGCCCGGCTCGATCCGATCCTCCTACTACGAGCACGATCGTATGGAAGTGCAAACCCAACGATTACCTTTAGATGCCCAAAATATCAATAAAATATATAAAAACAAAATGAGATAAAATAAATCATATAGGCTACTCCAAATTATTCTAGATTGATTCCTTGCCTCAATCTGAATCCCTGAGCCTATTTATAGGCTCGGCCCATAAAAGCTCCAACGGCTCGGCCCATAATGGCCTTAAAGGCCTAATGGCCGTTAGCCCCAAATTACGTTAAAAACGGGCCGTTTCTGAAACGTTGGTCTTCCAACGTTCACACAAATGTCCGTTGAGGCAACGAACGTTCACGCAACGGAAAGAACATCCGCAAGCATTTCGCACGCGGGCGTTCCCCTTTTTTTTATTTTTATTATTTAAAACTTTTTTCTAACAATCTCCCACAAAAGTTTAAAATAAAAAAAATAAAATAAAATAAATATAACAAAAATTTTAGGGCATCTTATACTGCACAATAGGTGAGGTGTCCTATGGACTTGAACCTCACTTAGTGTTAGTTGTATACATATGAAGGAACCATAGTGGATTAGACCTTGAACTAGGTCCTTTGACTCAGACTTCTACTAATCACACACACAGTATGGATCAATTGGGTTTAAGCGGTCAGTGCATATTAAAGGCCTTGCGCTTAGTACCTTGATTTTTCATGAGAATTCTTTAAGGTTAGCCCAAACCTTTAGTCACAGCCTAATATGACGATTCTCATATAGGTGAATCCTCCAAGAGTATTTGTGATAATACCCTGCAGATAACCTACCTCGGATCCATTAAGAGTATGACTCAACCTTACACAAATTTACTTTGTCACTTTATAAGAGCAATCATCATAGGGATGGGATGAAAAAATTTTAAAATTTTGTGCTCTAACACGATCACTCAATCAGCTTCGTTTCTACCACATTGAACCTCATTCATGGGATCTCCAATCACAGAGGTTGGGTATCCACTGCTAGCGACCAAATAATGGGCTTAAGCCACATCCCCCTCGATGAATCTATGACTCCATTCCTAGATAACTCCTTGGTTAATTAATCTGCCAAAATCTTCTCGGCAAATTTCAAAGAGATAATATTATTTTTGAACTAGACCTCAAATAAGAGAATCAAGCAAAGATATATTAGAATTGAATATCCAAATATAAGGTAAATATTATGTTGGATATTTCAACAGTCATGAGATTATTTAGTAAATTATAAAAACTTTTATTAAATCTCATGGCAATAGATTTCAAGAGACTCAAAATAGAGCATTTAAATAACATACCTTGTCACAGCATCCAAGTTCATCCATTTTTTACCATTTGGTAACATAAAAGATTCACAATAGTAGGTAAGCAATAAGTATTTGCCCAATGCTGTCACTTTTGTCTAGCAACTTCAACACAACAAGGAGATATTAAATATTGATCACTATACCAGAAAACACTTATCTTGAACAGAAAAACTTTTGCATTTATGTAAGAATGCAAATACCAGAAAACACATATCTGTAACAGAAAAACTTTTGCATTTATGTAAGAATGCAAATATATATGCTAGTAGCTACACTTGAAAGTTAAATAATAAGATGATATAAAATATATCTATATACAAGCACGCATATATTATGTGCACAAGTGCAAGCATGTATGTTTTTCAACAAGGCTTTGTTTTCATGCTGAATGGTTAACCACCTGATTGATGACTTCACCCCTTGTCCATCTATCCAATGAACAAAGTAATTCACTTTCTGATTAGCACTTCAGCTTTATATTTGTTAGCTTTGTTAGTTACTACACCAACTTGAGAAGAGAATAAGTATACATATTACATATGTACTTGGGCACTAAGATGTGACAAGCCCCACCTGATTTGCACACGTCTGTGTACCTATATGCATACATGTATAAATGCGTATGTATTTATATACATATAATTAAACATGTGAATGTTCGGTGAATAGAAAGAAGCCTCTGACATGTTGAACAAACCATACACACACACACCAAGATTTAAGCTTCAACTTCTAACAAGTCAGAAGATAAATGAAGCTCAACAGTATCTAACATTTAGAATAAGACAACAATGTCATATGTTATTATTTTTTTATGTTTTATTTATCAGTTTAGTATATTTTATGCTCACCATATATCGCCCGAGGCATATCAAAATGTATTAAAATTTGATACTACAAATGAAGCAGATAAACCAAATAATGATTATTTGTACTAAAATAATTGCATAGCAAATTACAGAGATAGTTGGACAGTCGCTTTTATTATAAGTTAAGTATATGACCATGATTGCCCAATCTATTTAATAACCAAGATTTGTTACACCAATTTCTGTCCATGTATGTGCATGAGCACTTAACAGTCTGATGGTGAAGATAAACTGAGTATTCATTTTACCATATATTTAACAAAAATTAGTAAGGAAGAAGAAAAATGGCGTGTATCAACTAACTCTTTTAAAGCAACATAGCACAACAATCCTTTCCAACGGTAAAAAGATCAACTTATGAAATATAATTTAAAGCATTGCAGCAATGTTAATATTTTGCCCAAGGAAAATAATAAGTATTCAAACCATAATCTTTTCCTCTTAAATCTTGGGCCCAATGGATGATCATAATTTAGCATAGCAACATTTGCACCATTAATGCACATGCATTTCAGAGTGGCATGAAAAATTTATATGTTGAGCAAATGCAAAACAGAATAAGAAGATGGAATTGAAAATCTAGCAATATCTAGAAAAGAAGAAAAATCTGATCCTTAGCTGTTGAAAAATAGTTTTGATCTTACAAAAAACCCCTTTCTAAAAATTGCTAGAAATATGTTATAGAAATTTAAATATACAAATAAAGTAAAACCAAAAGATAAGATGGATCAAACTAGGACCGAGGCGTGTTAGACGCAGCCCTAAGGATCAGATTTTTGCTCCTTCATGCAGGTTATTGGCGATCTATCCCCAAGGTACCATGGCCCGGCTCGACCCGATCCTCCTACTACGAGTACGATCGTGTGAAGGTGCAAACCCAATGATTACCTTTAGATGTCCAAAAGATCAATAAAATATATAAAATAAAATGAGATAAAACAAATCATATAGGCTACTCCAAATTATTCTAGATTGATTTATTGCCTCAATCTAAATCCCTGAGCCTATTTATAGGCTTGGCCCATAAAAACTCCAATGGCTTGGTCTATAAGGGTCTTAAAGGTCTAATGACCGTTAGCCCCAAATTACATCAAAAATGGCCTATAAATTAAATTATTTGGTCGTTTCTGAAATTTTGATCTTTTAATGTCACACAAATGTCCGTTGAGGCAAAGAACGTCATACGGAAGAAAAAAAAAAAAATTTCGCAAGCGTTTCGCTCATGGGCATTTTCTTTTTTTTTATTATTATTATTTAAAATTTTTTTCTAACAAGAATCGGACGAGCAGGTGAAGATTAATGGTTATTGGAGGTGGATTATTCCTACTGGCGGCGGCTGGATCACGACCAGGAGCCAGGCAAAAGATATACGGCACCTCCAGGAACGCTTCTGATAGAGGTGGCAGGAGCGTCCGACGCGGTTTGAATATTGGCCCCTTTACCGCGAGTCCGGCTCAACTGTCTGTTGTTGCTTTTTGTAGCTTAGTTCAGGTTCGGCGTCCCACTTTTTTTTCTTTTTGGGTGAATCTTGACTTGATTCCCAGAAATGGCTGGCCTGAAGCGACGTGGAAGATCACGAGATAATAAAAATGTGAGAATAATGATGAGCTTCCCTCCATCTGGTACTTTCCTGGCTTTTTTGACTTTGCTCTCCGGTATTATCCTCGTGGCTTAGAGATCAATCGTCGCTGGATACTTTCAGGGACATAACCATCTTTCTTCGCTGCTATTTTAGTTTTTAAATATAAGAAATAATGATCATTTGAATTTTTTTTTTAAATTAGATGCTTTTAAAAAAAAAATCTGTTCCAACCAATTGCTGTGATGTTTGATGCGGTAAAATCAATGTTTTAAAAATCGATAAATCGACTTAACATTTGGATCATGAGTCAATCGGTTCAACCGGATGGATCGATTTGATCGAATCAAATAATTTATAATTAATTTTTAATTTAATAATATAAAATAATAAATATAAATATAATTCAAATTAAAAATTAAAAAAATTAAAAAATTAGATTGGATCGATTCGAAACCGACCAATTCAATGAATTTTTTAGGTTTTCATCCGGTCATATAAAAATTAATTTTAATAACAAAATCAGACCGAATTAATGATCATTTGATTTTTATCGGATCATATAAAAGTTAACTTTAATAATAAAATCAGACTAAATTGATGATCATTTGGTTTTCACCTGATTATATAAAAGGTAATTTTAATAATAAAATTGGACCGAATTAATGATCGATTTTTGGTTGGACTGATTAGACCAGCGGTCTTCAAAACACTAGATAAAACCTCAAAAAAAAAAAAAAACCTATCAGCCTGTTTTCTATGGAAATAAGGTGCCAACTACTGGAAGACAGAGAGATGGTGGTGGTTACCGTCGTGACAGCGGTGAGGAACGGGGAAGAAGAGAGGGTGTTATTGTTAAAAAAATTGTTTTAATTTTTGCAAATATTTTTTTATAAAATACTAGAAAATTAATCTAAAAAGTAAATTCAAAATATAAACTAAAGTTAAAAAGAATCAAAATGATCGAGGTGTGTTAGAAACTGCCATAAGAATAAGTTTTCGCCCTCTCGTGCGGGTTATCGGTGATATGTCCCCAAGGTATAATAACCCGGCTCGATCCGATCCTCCTACCGCGAGCACGATCGAGTGAAGGTGCAAACCCAATGATTCTTTAGATGCCCAAATAAATTATAATAATAAAATAGTTAAATACACTTTTTACCACTAGTAGCTTTCACCAGATTGAGACAAACAGGTTGAGACAAACTCCCAACTCCAAACAGCACTTGCAGCAACAAGAGACAAACTCCCAACTCCAAGCAGATAGACTCCCAGCTCCAAGGACAACTCCAAGGATTTGTAGCAATAGGATCTTCTCTAAAATGAATAAATCTTTTAGGATTTAGATTTTTTTTTCTACCTTAAATTTCTTTAGACTATCCATATATATATATATATATATATATATATATATAATATTTTAAGCCGTTAGGCCATGTTACCGCTCCTTTCAAAATGGAAGGAAAAAATGAAACATATTAAATCATGGAACGCTCGCCGAGCATTCCGAGAACGCTTGCTGCGAGCGTTCCCCAACGTCCCACGCGAGCATTCAATGCTCGCGTGGGTTCGTTACCTTTTTTTTAACTTTTAACTTTTTTTTTTTTTAACTAGGTCCTTGACTCAGACTTCTACTAATCACACACACAGCATGAATCAATTGGGTTTAAACGATCAGCGCATATTAAAGGCCTTGCGCTTAGTACCTTGATTTTTCATGAGAATTTCTTAAGGTTAACCCAAACCTTTAGTCACGACCTCATATGACAATTCTCATATAGGTGAATCCTCCAAGGGTATTTGTGACTAATACCATGCAGATAACCTATCTCGGATCCATGAAGAGAATCACTCAACCTTACACAAATTTACTTTGTCACTTTATAAGAGCACTCATCATAGGGATGGGTTGAAATTTTTTTTTCAAAATTTGTGCTCTAACAAGATCACTCAATCAGCTTCGTTTCTACTACATTGAACCTCATTCATGGGATCTCCAATCACAGAGGTTGGGTATCCACTGTTGGTGACCAAATAATGGGCTTAAGCCCCATCCCCCTCGATGAATCTAGGACTCCACTCTTAGATAATCCCTTGGTTAATTGATCTGCTAAATTCTTCTCAAATTTGATAAATTCCAAAGAGATAACATCATTTTTTTATGTTGTCTTATAGACTTATGACGTATATGGCGATTCATCTTTTTATTGGTACTCTTTTAATTTGTCAGTTCAATTGCAGCCTTATTATCACAATGGATTGATATAGTTGGAACTGGCTTAGGTACCAAAGGTAGCTCTGATATTAGATTTTTTATCCACTCTACCTCATTGCAGGTGGTATCCAGAGCTATCAACTCGGCCTCCATGGTGCTTCTAGAAATAATAGTTTGCCTGGTGGATCCCCAAGCAATAGTAGCACCACCAAGAAGAAAGAGATATCCGATGGTTGATTTTAAATCATGAGAATCAGTGACCCAGTTAGCATCACTGTAACCCTCAACCACCTCAGGATAATCAGTGAACATCAGGGATTGTTCCCTTTAAATATCGGAATACTCTGTTTAAGGCTACCCAATGAGATTGATCAAGATTTTGATTATATCTACTAAGCCTTCTTACGGCATAGGCAATATCATGTCTTGTCCTGTTTGCTATATACAAGAGAGATCCTATAATTTGAGAATACTTTAATTGATTAATTGGATTACCTAAATTTTTCTTTAGGTGAAAGCTAGGATTAAAAGGAGTAGATATTGATTTAAGATTGGAATAACCAAACTTCTTGATCATTTTTTCTATAGAATGAGAAAGAGAGAGAGCTATCCCTTCATGGGACTTGATAAGCTTCATCCCTAGGATTACATCCGCTTCACCTAAATCTTTCATATCAAACTTAGAAAAGAGGAAAGATTTAACACTTGAAATAATTTCAAGAGATGTTCCAAAAATTAAAATATCATCGACATATAAGCAAAGAATTACACAATCATTGTCGATAATTTTAGAATAAACACACTTATCATGATTATTGATTTGAAATCCAAAAGATAGAATAATTTGATCAAATTTCTCATGCCATTGTTTAGGAGCCTGTTTAAGACCATAAAGGGACTTGATAAGTTTACAAACCTTGTCTTCTTGTCCCTTTACAAAACCTTCAGGCTGTTCCATATAGATATCCTCCTCAAGATCTCCATTTAGGAACACAGTCTTCACATCCATTTGATGAATGATTAACTTATGAATGGAAGCAATGGCAAGAAGTGATCTAAGGGTTGTTGTTCTAGCTATAGGAGAATAGGTATCAAAGAAATCTAACCCTTTCTTTTGGTTATACCCTTTGGCTACTAATCTAGCCTTATACTTTTCTATTGAACAATCAGGTCTAAATTTATTCTTAAATACCCACTTACACCCTAAAGGTTTGCTTCCAGGGGGTAAATCAGATAAGATCCAAGTTTCATTTTGTAAGATTGAATTAAATTCAGAAAGAATAGCTTCCTTCCAAAAAAGAGCATCAGGAGAAGACATCGCCTCTAAAAAAAGAAGAAGGTTTACCTTCGACTAGGAAAGTAAAGAAACCTTCACCAAGGTCTTTTTCTTTCCTTATCCTTGAACTTTTCCTAAGTTCAGAAGGTCCACCTTCAGGATTAGATCTTTTTCTTTTCTTGACATATTAGAGGACCCAGCTTTAAAAGAATCATGAACCAAGAAAGGATTAGAAGAAAGTTGATTTGATACTTAGTTCTTGAAAGGAAAAATATTTTCAAAATAAGTAGCATCTCTAGATTCGATAAGGGTATTATTTGAGATGCCACTTATATCAGAATTTATCACTAGGAACCTATTTGTACTGCTATCTAAGGAATAACCTATAAAGATAGCATCTACGATTTTAGGTCCTATTTTCCTTCTCTTAGGTTCAGGTATTCCTACCTTGGCTAAGCATTCCCACACTTTAAGATAATCTAGTCTGGGTGTTCTACCTTTCCAAACTCAAAAGGTGTTTTAGGACTATCTTTAAAGGGTATCCTAATTAAAATATAACATGCAGCTAAAAGAGTTTCCTCCCACAAGTTCTTGGGTACACCTGAACTTATTGACATTGAATTAACCATATCAATTAATGTACGATTTTTTCGTTCAGCTACATCATTGTACTGAGGAGAGTATGGTGGTGAAACTTCATGAATAACCCCATATTCTTGATAAAATAGTCATTTTATTTGAGGTATATTCTCCATCGCGATCTGACCTAAATTTCTTAAGTTTTTTCTCAGTTTGGGTTTCAGCTTCTACCTTATAAATCTTAAACTTATCTAATACTTCATCCTTAGATTTATCAAATATATGTAACAATATCAAGAGAAGTCATCAATAAATGTTACAAAGTAACGACTTCCTCCCCATGTAGGAAATTTGGTAGAGTCACATGCATCACTATGAACTAATTCAAGAAGTGTTGAACTCCTATTTACTGATTTAAAAGGTTTTCTTGGCATCTTAGCTTGAATTCAAAACTCACATTTCAACTTTTTATCAATGTGAGCTTTAGGAATTAGATTAAGATTTGTCATGTAATGAATACGATCAAAATTTATATGACCAAGTCTACTATGCCAAACATTTGAAGATTCAACATTAAAAAGAAGAGGACTTTTATTTGATAACTTAGAGGATACATTTAATTTAAAAAGACCTTCACATACAAAGCCTTAACAAACTCATTATTACGAGTAATTACAACTTTATTTGACTCTAGAACAATTTTATATCCTCTAGATATAAGGAAAGATCCACTAATCAAGTTCCTTCTAACACTAGGAACTAACAGCACTTCATGAAGGATCAAGATCTTCCCAGATGTCATCTTTAGATCCACTTGACCTTTCCCAAGTACTTATGCTGAAGAGTTATTTCCAAGTGTCACACCTCCTCCACTTGATTCCTGAAAGGTAGAGAACCAGGAGCGATCAAAACAAACATGAACATTAGCTCCTGAATCAAGCCACCAATCACAAGAAGATTGGGTTGAGTTAATTAAGAATTTTGAATTTACCAACCTGAAAGAAGGCTCAACACCACTCTTAACCATGTTAACTTATGGTTTAGATGATTTCTTCAATGGTTCAGTCTTTCGGTGGTAACAGTCCTTCGCCACATGATTTGTCCTTCCGCACACAAAGCAGAATGTGCCTTTATAATTCTTTGACTTCTGATTCAGTCGGTTCTAAGGAGGTTTGTATGATTGGTTGGATCTAGATTGAAATTTCCTCTTCTTAAAATTCTTTTCCTTAGGTTTGAATTGATTTGGAGTTGGATTTGACTCGGTCAGATTGATTTTAGGTCCAAGGTCGGTTTTTTGATTTTGATTGAGCTTAAGCCGGTGTTCTTCTTCAATCCTAATAGAATTAATCACTTCTGTTAGGGTCAAGCTACCTTGCTTATGGCTTAGCTCTCGAGCAAAGGATGACCAAGATGGTGGAAGGGCATCTACTAAGACTTGGACCTTATAGTTTTCAGAAAAACTACAACCAGTTAATTCTGACTTTCTAAGAAAATCTTGGAATTCATGAATTTGAATACTAATGGGTTTGGAATCTACCATTATATACTTTCGATATTTTGAGATGGTGAAACGATCTAGACCAGCATCAACCATCCCATATTCAACCTCAAGGGCATCCCAAAATTCCTTAGCAGTTTTAGTAGGAAGGTAGACATCATAAAGATTATCACATAGGGCACTTAAAATTCTATGTCTACAATAAAAATCTATTTTTTGGGGTATTTTGATGTTGATGAAGAGGAAGTATCAACTATACTAGAAGAACCTTGTTGAGTGTTAGATTTGGGATCTGATAATTCTATGGCAGAAAATAAACCTAAAGTGGTAAGCCAGTATTTTACTTGACTTTGCCACCTCCTAAAGAATGATCCATTAAATTTATCAGGTTTGATTGCACTAAGATCATCAGAACCCATTTTGAAAAGGTTGGTTTCTTAATTCGTTCTGCACAACCAAAAAGTATTTAAATTTTTAAATTAATAATTTTTTAGATATTTCTAGATTTTAAATTTGAATTCAAAAGAATTGAATCTAGAAACTACTCACAATAATAATAAAACCATTAAGCAAAAATTATCTCAAATAATTCAATTTTGAATTTGAGTTTTAATTTTTTTCAATTCAAAATTTGAATTTCAAATTTGAATTTTAAATTTTAAATTCAAAAATGATTTTAAGGTTTCTGAACAGATTTAAAAATAAGAATTTTTTTTTTAAATTACTTATAATAAAATCTAGCACTTTCTAATGATAGAAAACTTGTCCTTAGCTGTTAGAAAAATTGTTTTGATTTTTGTAAATATCTTTTTTAGAAAATGCTAGAAAATTAATCTAAAAAGTAAATTTAAAATATAAACTAAAGTTAAAAAGAATCAAACTGATCGAGGCGTGTTAGACACTGCCCTAAGGATAAGTTTTTGCCCCCTCGTGCGGGTTGTCGGCGATATGTCCCCAAGATATAATGACCCGGCTCGATCCGATCATCCTACCGCTAGCACGATCGGGTGAAGGTGCAAACCCAATGATTCTTCATATGCCCAAATAAAATATAACAATAAAATAGTTAAATACACTTTTTACCACTAGTGGCTTTCACTAGGTTGAGACAAACATGTTGAGACAAACTCCCAACTCCAAACAGCACTTGCAGCAATAGGAGACAAACTCCCAACTCTAAGCAGATAGACTCCTAGTTCCAAGGATAACTCCAAGGATTTGCAGCAATAGGATCTTCTCAAAAATAAATAAATCTTTTAGGATTTAAACTTTTTCTATCTTAAATTTCTTTAAACTATATATATATATATATATATATATATATATATATATATATATATATATTATTTTAAGCTGTTAGGTCATGTTACCGTTCCTTCCAAATAGAAGAAAAAATAGAACATATTAAATCATGGAACGCTCACCGAGTGTTTCCGCGTTAACTTTTTTTTTTTTTTTTTTACTTTTAACTTTTCCTTTTTTTTTTCCCCTTAAACGGCAAAAGTCAACAGTTATTGATCAAGGTGTGAAGAGAGGGTGTTATTAATGAGGTGGGTGAGAAGCCGTCAGAAAAATGGATCAAAGGACTGATAAGGGGAGTAGTGCTCTTGCTGGTGCGGCTTACATATGGAGTTCGCTATCATGGGAGGAGATGGTGGCTTCGATGGAAGGGGAGCCTTGGGGCATGGTAATTCTAGTGGCCGTGAGGGGATGAAGGGGGGCTTAGAGTAGAGGATTTGTCTCTGTTGTCACGGTATATGGGCGATGGTCCAAAGAGGCGGAGGACCCTTGACATGATAGACGTACGGTGGCTCTAATGGAAGCGAGGCGTGGGAGGGGGGACTTGGAGTAGAGGATCTATCTCTATCTCTGTTGGCGCAATGGAGCTGTGGGGCTATAGATGCTCTTGTCAGTGTGGCCACCTTTGTGAAGATGGTTATTGCAATGCGATCATCAATATAGTAAGTAACAAGATAGCGGATGCAGTGGGTTTACGAAAGCTGGTAAATAGCAGCTTAGGTGGGAAGGCTTTCGATCACATCCTCGAACCAAGGTGATTTGAGTAGGGGCAAAGGGAGGAGGATAAATTTGAAGTAGAGGATCTATTTCTATTGTGATGGTTGTGCTGTTGATGTTAGACTTAATTTAAATATATTGATCACTATCAGATATGCGAAAACATGTGATCAATATATTTATCATGAGAATAAAGCAAGTCAAGATCGATAAATACCTCTAGCCATTGCTGTTGATTTTCTTCCAAATAAGGGTAAGGATCTTGATCTTCCTCTCGATCTGAATCAGCTGCACCTCTCGAGATCTTGATTACCGCTTCGAAAACCTTGATTGAGTGCTTGATTGAGTACTTTCAATCAATGAGCTATCACACACGATGGTGTATGCCCTTAGGATATGCTCTTGATCACGGACCCAATCTCTCTAGCTTCTTTTGGTTTTTTTTTTCTCCCAATGACATTTTTTTTCCTCTGTTGTTGAACTTGAACAGAAACAGATGCACAACATTCCATATGCTTCAGCTGTTGGAAGCTTAATGTATGCTCAGGTTTGCACAAGACCTGACATTACATTTACAGTAGGAATGTTGGGAAGATATCAGAGTAATCCAGGTTTAGACCACTGGAGAGCTGCTAAAAATCATGAGGTATTTTCAAGGGACCAAGGACTACATGCTCATGTATAGACGAACTGATCATTTGGAAATAGAGGGTTACTCAGATTCGGACTTTGCTGGCTGCGTTGATTCTCGGAAATCAACATCAGGATTTATATTTATGCTAGCTGGTGGAGCTATATCATGGAGGAGTGCAAAGCAGACTTTAACTGCTACCTCTACTATGGAAGCGGAGTTCGTTGCTTGTTTTGAGGCTACATCGCAAGGTGTATGGTTGAAGAGTTTTGTCTTAGGGCTTAGAATTGTTGACTCTATTGCTAGGCCAATTAAACTGTACTGTGACAATTCAGCTGCTGTATTTTTGGCTAAAAACCACAAGAGTGGTAGTCGAAGTAAACATATCGACATTAAGTATTTAGCCATAAAAGAACGTGTTAAAGAAAACAAAGTGGTCATAGGACACGTTAGCACTGAGTTGATGATAGCTGATCCTTTGACTAAAGGCATGCCAATTAAGAATTTTAAGGATCATATGATACGAATGGGAGTTGGTTCCATGATATAATTGCATGGATAACCGTTTGTACAAAGAAACTCTTATTTCAATTATTTATTTATTTCTCATTCAGGTGTACACATTATTTGACTTTCGAGAAATGATAAAATTTTCTTTTGGACTCTGAATAAACATATGGTTTATTCATTATGTTATGTTGTCACATTTGGAATAGTGATAAAGAAATTGAATGCATTGTAATACATAGAAGATAATACTCAATTATAGAGGACCTATCGCTATGATTCATGTATTTGGTTTCTTGTTTAGTATTGAGAATTATGGATTAAGATAAAATATACGGAGCAAGTGGGAGAATATAGTATCTGTTTAGTAGATGGTCCTATTTTATTGCAATATAGCTTAATCGTCGGATAATTCTCTATGCCATCCACTAGTTAATAAGTGGTAACGAAATCTCTTAAATAGTGTTAAACGCTTAAACGCCTACTTTGATGGGAGTAGGCGGTGGATTAAATAGTGTTAAACGCTACTTTGATGGGAGTAGGCGGTGGAAGGGAGTTAAGATATCTCTTTAAATAGAGATCCCTTCTAAGGCTTCGATAACAAAAAAAAATGTCATCGGGAGAAAAAAAATCAAAAAGAAGCCAGAGATTAGGTCCCTGATCAAGAGCATATCCTGAGGGCATACACCATTTTGAGTTACATCAAATGGATATGAAAACTGCATTCCTTAATGGAGATCTAGAGGAAGAGATTTACGTGAAACAGCCTGAAGGATTTTCCTCTGGTGATAGTGAGCATTTGGTTTGCAACCTTAAGAAATCCATATATGGATTGAAACAAGCTTCACGCCAGTGGTATTTAAAATTTCATGATGTGGTCTCTATGGTCCATCATGCTGAGTTTTGGATATGAAACCAGAACGACCTCTGTTCTCTAGCACTTAAGTAAATCTTGTATTCTGATTTTTCTAGATTGACTCATACTAGGTTAGTGTGATCATCCATTTGTATCAAAAAAAATTATTTACTAGACCAATAATTTTGATTTATACATATTTTTAAGATTTATAATTGTGTTGATTAATATTTTCACATTCTGACTGATGGAGGAGAACCAAAAAAGTGTAAAGGGAGAGAGAGACCCACAACTTACTATGAATATGTGAACACTAAACATTTAAAGATATTTAAATTCATTTTTTTTTTAAAAATCATGACCTCAAAAGTTTGACTAAATTATATTATCATCCTCAAAAAAAATTTATTTTCAAAAATTCTAAAATTTTCATGATTTATTATGTTTATTTGCCCCTTACACTAGGCTTCTAATTGACATGTTGATTTTGATCTTATGAAATAAGGTGAAAAGGTTATCTTGATATTAACAAAGGATTTGCTACTTGCTAACTATCACAACAAATATGAACAAAAAAGTTCTTTGCATATCAAAACCGAAGTTTTGAGTCTTTGATTTATTTTTTTAATCAATGAAATGCCGAAATAGGATATTACTGCTTGGATAATCAATAACATGATATATTAGAATACATTTCTTAAAAAGTTTTAGGATATGTTTGATTTTTGAGAATAATTTTATTTTTATTTTTATAGAAGATAAAAATTCTTTAAGAATATGTTTTATGATCAAATAAAAATATTTTTTTAAAAAAACATAACTTTAATATAGAAGAAAATTGAAATTAGCAAAAAAATGCTTTTATTATTTTTAACCAAGATAAAGATGAAAATAAAATACAAAAGTAAGCAAATTCAAAAAGCTGGGGTGACAATTCTTTCTTTTTCTTTTTGCACCTCTCATTGTCAGCAAATAATTTTTATTCTCATTTATCAAATATATTCTTAAAAATCAAAAATAAAATAAAATTATGTTCAAAAAAAAAGAAATAAAAAATAAAACATATTTTCAAAAACTAAATGCTTTTTTTCCCCCTCCCTCCGTGCATCAAAACAAGTCTTTAAGCTTTATCTCAGTTTATTGCATGACACATTTGATTCCATGGAAGAACTTCACACGTCAAAAGTTTTTCTGTTAAACCAAATACCTGAAAGTTGGCATCTTTCGTCAGAACCCGGCTGTCATCTTTATATTTCAATCATACGACGCCAACGGTTTAACATTCAATCCACTCAGCCAGGTTCTTTCGAGCAGAGAGAGAATAAACGTACCAAAAATTTATCTGTGGACCGAAGAGGGAGCCAAATTGCAAAACCTTGGTCTGTGACAAGAGGTTAATGTCCTAGGAGAACAGAATGTTCTTAAAAAAATTTGCTTCTTTTGTTCCAAAAGTATGAAAAATTAAACCAATGTTCTTTCTTTTGCTTTTATTAGATATTTACTTTTGTTTCATAATAGATTTTGGTCAGATTCTTGTGGAAGAACAATTAAACAAAAAACAATGAAAAATATCTACAAGGAATAATGAATGACATTTACAAGGAATGGTAATATTATTATATAAGGAATTGGATTTTGATACAAGGATTCAATGCTGTACTGAATTACTTCGAGTTAGTTATTGATGCAACAATGTTATCTTCTACCAATATCTACTTGCAACTTATACGATCCTTACACAAAAAAAAAATGCAAATTAATTAAATTAACAATTCATTTAAGATTGCTTGTTTTTAATCTTGCAAATTGGATAGTAAGATGGAAACTAATCGTTCTCTATTACTTTAAGGTTCAAGAAGGAGAATTTTAAGGATTGTTTTTTTTAAAAAAAAGTCCTTGTATTTTTGTATTTTTGTGCAGTGATAAATTGTCTGCTTATCATCCAATCTATAAGAATCCTTTAGAATTCTTTTATGTCTTGCGTAAGAGCCTAGATTCGGAGCACATTGGTTGGATGCTTCGGAAGCACGACATTCCAAGGCTAGTATAGTTCAAATTAACATTCTTAAGGATCCAGAGTAGTTCTTCTACTGGATGGACTAGAATGCATGATAGACTTTCGCATCAACATTGGGCTCATGATTTGTTTGCTTATCTTTGAAAAGTTTTATCTGGATCAAACATAGGATATGATTGATTATGGAAGTGTCTGAGATTGCTGGAGTTGACTTCTTCAAACTGTTTTCGTGTTCCATTCTTTCAAACCAAAGTTAATACTTCCACACTCACTCTTTGCCATGAGAACAAAATATTAATGGAGAGTCCGATGTCTACAAAGGAATGCTCGAGGAATATAGGCGATGTCACATTGACGATCCCGGTGGAACCTCCGCCAAGTGTTTGAAGAAGAACTCTTCGGCCTCGGACCTGGAGCCCCCTTGGCCTCGGATCTTATGTCCCCTCGGTCTCGAACCTAGAGCCCCCTCGGCCTCGGACCTAGAGTTCTCTTGGCCTCGGACCTGGAGTCCCTTCGGTCTTTAGTTGCGGGTCCTCTCAGCCTCGGACTTCATCCCTTCGGCCTCCTACTGCGGATCCCCTCGGTCTCGAGCTTCAAGTCCCCTTGGCCTCGGACCTTAATCTCCCTCTACCTCGAGCCGCCTGATAGTATCACGTGGCCCACCAACCGTCTGCAGCTGCCACGTGGCCCACTAACCGTCTGCAGCTGCCACGTGGCCCACTAACCGTCTGCAACTACGCATGGACACTATCCGTAACGGCGCACGCATGACATGACTAGACCCACCTACCATCTGTGACGCTGCGCCTGGCAGGTGGCTGGCGGAGCAAGACACTTCTGACATGCGCAGTGATGGTTGTGACCTGTCTATGTCAGCCTGGCCACCTATCCGCTATCGGATAATAGTATCTCGGAATTAGCCACCTTTTGAAAGCGGAAAAGGGGACTTTCGAACAAGTATAAAAACCTACACTCACAACGAGAGAGGGATCTGCACTTAAGCTCTCTAGCTATTTTCTACCAGCTCTTTTCTTTACTGTTTCTGAGTCGCTTACTTGAGCGTTGGAGGGTCTCCACCGATGTAACCAATCTTCGGAGACTTTTTTATAGGAGCTTCTTCGAGGAGAAGGATCTTTATTTTCCTGATGTTGAAGGAACGTTGCTTGACGGCAACATATTACATAATGTCATGCTAGCACAAGAGATCTTGTACTCATTTGGGAAAACATCCAGAAGAAATAGCATGATGGGACTATATAGGGTGGTGTTAGAACGGTTTGGCTTCACAGAGGAATTCATTAAGTGGGTAAAAGGCAGTGTTGCCCATCCAACAATTGTAATCCTTGTCAGTGGTGAGCCAACGGATTAGTTCTCATCTTCCAACAGGTCTATGCCAGGGTTGTCCCCTATCTCCCAGTTTCTTCATATTGTGTGCTGATATGCCATCATAAGCGATCCACAAAGAAGTCCAAAGTAGATCTCTAAAGGTTCTCCAGCTAGGGAATATTAGGCTTCAAGCATCACATCTTTTCCCTACAGATGACTATCTCTAGTGGTCAAAGCTACAATTTAAAATACTAGAACAAGAGGTAGAATGTGACTTATGTATAGGTATAACTGAGGATATAGATCATATTTTAACCAAGTGTGTTAAGACAACTCAGGCTTGGAATTGTTTTAATGATCGATTAGGCTTACAGTTGTGTAGAGCATGGTGTGGTACTCCAAAGCTTAAATCCTAGGATGGAGGTTTGTAGGCTCCATAGGGTTAAGGCCAGGTTGTTGGGTCTTGAGAGGCTAGTCTATCATTGGGCTGGGTTTGGGCCCAAGGTGTGGGTTGGTCCAAGGGAGTTTTTTAGGTTTATTATCCATATAATAAGGCACCGGTTCATGTGTGGTGCTGGTTTTATTTTGGTGGCCGTCATGGGGACGAGTTATATATAGTCATGTAACGATGATGATTAGATATAAAGGAAAGAAACCTTTTCTCCCTAGAATAAGCTATCCCTTCTCTTCCTCCTCCTCTCTTTCTCACATATAGATGCCCTAGGTTTCTAGGGTTTTATTGCTGCCATCTCTGCCCTAGCCATCTTCTTGGAGCCGCCTCTCTCAAGGAAGGAGAAGGAAGAAACCCTAGCAGTACCTTCTCCTTGGGCAGCGTCTCTTGATTTTCTGGATCAGATCTGAAGGTTCACGTGAGGAAAAAGAGAGGCCACAACCCTCTCTTACAATCTTGGGGCACAAGAAACCAAGGAAAATCCTAGTTGCTAATCAATCTGGGAAGATTACCAAGATCAAGATCCAAAATTCTGCTGCAGAAATTTCAGCAGGGATATCATCTCGCTTCCGCATCTCCACACGACTTGGGGCTGGTCGAATGCGTGCTATGCTCCAAGGTTAGAAAGAGGACGATCCACTCTTCATTTGGTATCAGAGCCTCGGTGATTTGGTGGAGAAAAGATTGGATCTTGGGCGTTTCTTGGTAAGATATCAAACCAGAAATTTCTGCAGCAAGTTTAATTTTCTGTTTTTGTTGTGTGCATTGTTTCTTGGTTGGATATGGCATCTAGTAGCTTTAAATTCGATTTTGAAAAGTATGATGGCAAGGAAACTTCACCCTATGGCAGCAAAGGGTGAAGGATTTATTGGTACAGCAAAGGATTTATAAGGTCTTGGTGAAACAAAGACCGGATAATGTAAGTCGTGAGGATTGGAGGAGTTAGAGGAGATTGCATTTAGCACAATCAGGATGTGCTTGGCTGATCAAGTCTTGCCGGAGATTTGCACGCAGACCACGGCAAGGGGGCTCTGGGAAACTTTAGAGAACACTTACATGGGAAAGAGCATGACAAACAAGTTGTGGTTGAAGAAACAGTTGTACAGCTTGAGAATGCCTGAGGGAGGAGATCTTGTGGCCCATATTCAGAAATTCAATCAAGTGTGCTCAGAGGTGATGAGCCTTGATGTGAAAATTGATGAAGAAGACAAGACCCTCATCTTGTTGTGTTCGCTACCCAGTTCCTATGATGGTCTGATTACAACCTTGGTGTATGGGAAGGAGACCCTGAATTATGAAGAGGTTGTGGGGGTGCTGAGATCAAACCAGCAAAGAGAAAAGATTCGCATGGGAAACTCTAACACAGAGGTACTTGCTGTGAATGAGAGGCAAGGAAGACCCTGGGAAAAGGTTAGAGGCAAGTCCAAAGGCAGATCTAAGTCTCGGGGCAAGCAGAAAGCATGGAAGTGTTACAAGTGTCATCAGATTGGTCACCTGAAGAGAAATTGCCCACTTCTGAAGAATGAGAAGGGGAAGGGCATTTCCAAGGGAGGTTCAACCAGCAATGGTGGTGCAAATTCATCTGAAGACAGTGAAGATGATGTACTGGTAGTTTCAGATGGGACCAAGAAGTGTGATAGTTGTTGGACACTTGACTCAGCCTGTTCTCACCATTATACTTCGCATAGGGAGTGGTTTGCAACTTATGAAGAATCTGATGGAGGGAGTGTATGCCTTGGTGATAATCATCCTTGTAAGGTTGCTGGAGTTGGAAGCATAAGGGTGAGGATGTATGATGGGGTTATAAGGACTTTGACCAATGTCAAACATGTCCCAGAGTTGAAGAAGAATCTAATTTCTTTGGGCTACCTGGAGAAGCATGGGTATGCTTTTGGAAGCCAGCCGGGGAGTGGATGTTTGAGGATAACCAAGGGTGCATTAGTGGTGATGAAAGGGAGAAGGTTGAAAATAATCTCTATCAGATGGAAGGCTCAGTGGCCATAGATGGTGCAGAGGTGCTAGCAGCGGCACAGGAGGAACAGTTGGTCTATAAACTGTGGCACTATCGAATGGGACACATGAGTGATAAAGGGCTTATAGAACTCAGCAAAAGAGGTCTGATTCCAGCACTTAAGAAGGAGGACAATGACATCTGTGAGCCCTGTATTTATGGCAAACAACATAGGGTGAGATTTGCCAGCAGTTCCAAGCAGAGTGAAGGTATTCTGGAACTAGTTCACTCAGATGTATGGGGACCGGCCCCTGTGTCAGCCAGAGGTGGGGCTAAGTATTTTTTGACCTTCATTGATGACTACTCCAGGAAGGTATGGGTATATCTGATAAGAGAAAAATCAGAGGTATTTGCCCGGTTTAAAGCTTGGAGAGTTGGTGTTGAAAAGGAGACAGGAAAACCAGTGAAGTGTTTGAGATCTGACAATGGAGGGGAGTATACAAGCAATGAATTCAGAAGCTACTGTGAGGAAAATGGGATCCAACGCCATTACACAGTGAGGATGACTCCCCAGCAGAATGGTGTGGCAGAGAGGATGAATCGTACATTGACAGAGAAGGCTAGGTGTTTGAGGCTGCAGGCATCACTGCCCAAGGTCTTTTGGGGTGATGCAATTATGTTCTCTGGTTTTCTTGTTAACAGGTCCCCTAATAGAAAACTTGATGGAGGCATTCCAGAGGAGATCTGGAGTGGGAAGAAGGTGGAGCTTGGACACCTAAGGATTTTTGGTTGCCCAGCCTATGCACATGTGGAGGCAACTGAAAGGA
This sequence comes from Calamus simplicifolius, assembly GCA_900491605.1. Taxonomy (NCBI): domain Eukaryota; kingdom Viridiplantae; phylum Streptophyta; class Magnoliopsida; order Arecales; family Arecaceae; genus Calamus; species Calamus simplicifolius. The sequence goes on along the minus strand of UESW01002147.1, from coordinate 124,162 downwards.
GCAAGCTGGACCCAAAATCACAAAGGCTGATCTTCATCGGGTATCCACAGGGAGTTAAAGGCTATTTGCTATGGAGTTCAGATTCACAGAAGTGTATCATCAGTAGAGACATTATTTTTGATGAGAAGAGCATCTTGAAGAGGTCAGAGATTGCAGATGGAGCTGAAAAGGCTGAACAGGACAGCAGTGGACAGCATTGGCTGACAGGTGATGTACCTTCTACTTCTACTTCAAAACATGCTTCTTTTGAGGTGGAGTTTGGTATGAATGTTCCAATACATGTAAAGGATCAGCCAGAAGAGCCATCAATCCAAAAGGAGGTGCAGGTGGAGTCACACACTTCAGCTTTGAGAGATGATCAAAGGGGTGTGGCACTACACAAGGCAAAGCGTACCATCATCAAACCTGCTCGGTATCGCATTGATGACATGATTTCCTATGCTCTAATCACTGCAAATGAAGATCCAGAGACCTTCCAAGAAGCCATGGAAAGTTCAGAAAGAGACTCATGGATGCAGGCCATGATGGAGGAGATGGAGTCCCTGGAAAAGAACAAGACATGGCAGCTAGTGGATCTACCTAGAGATGCTCGGGCCATTGGTTCAAAATGGGTGTTCACAAAGAAGGAGGCACCTTCAGAGCAAGGTGGAGTCAGATACAAAGCAAGGCTTGTTGCTAAGGGGTTCTCACAGAGAGAGGGAGTGGACTACACAGAGGTATTCTCTCCAGTGGTACGTCATGCTTCAATTCGTGTGTTGTTATCTCTCGTAGCACAACATGGTATGGAGTTGCAGCAGATGGACGTGAAGACGGCTTTCTTACATGGGAGTCTAGAGGAGAGGATATACATGAAGCAACCAGAGGGTTTCAAGGAATCTGGATTGGAAGAAAAAGTGTGTCTACTAAAGAAATCGCTCTATGGTTTGAAGCAGTCACCCCGTCAGTGGTACAAAAGGTTTGACACTTTTATTTTGGGCCTTGGATTTTCTAGATGTGAACATGATACTTGTGTCTATGTGAAAGATGTGGATGAGGATGATGCACTGTATCTCCTTCTGTATGTGGATGATATGCTCATTGCCAGCAGGAGTGTTGAAGCAGTGAATGGACTGAAATATGCATTATCAACAGAATTTGAAATGAAGGATTTGGGGTCAGCTAGGAAGATACTTGGGATGGAAATTTACAGAGATAGGACCAAGGGAATTCTACACTTGTCATTGGGTGGATATATTCACAAGGTGTTGGAGAGGTTTGGGATGGATAAGGCCAAACCAGTTGGAACACCTTTGGCTAGTCACATGTCTCTTTCTAAGTTACAGAACCCCCAGACAGATGAAGAGAAAGAGTACATGGAGAGAGTTCCATATGCCAGTGCCGTGGGCAGCATTATGTATGCTATGGTGTGTTGCAGGCCTGACATAGCATATGCAGTGAGCCAGGTGAGCAGATTCATGGCGAACCCAGGGAAGGAGCACTGGAAGGCACTCAAGTGGATTTTGAGGTACCTTCAGGGAACTCGTGGACTTGGTCTAATTTTTGGGCAGCAAGATGGATCTAAGGAGAAATCTAATATCCCAAGTAAGTCATTAGGTCCATTGGAAGGATTTGTGGATGCAAATTTTGCAGGTGATCTGGATACAAGAAGGTCTACCACAGGGTATGTGTTCAGCATGTATGGTGGATTAATTTCTTGGAGATCAACCCTTCAACCTATTACAGCTTTGTCTACAACAGAAGCTGAGTATATAGGGATTACAGAGGCTGCCAAGGAGGCTCTTTGGTTGAAGAGACTCATCATGGAAATGGGGGTGAAGCAGGGTACAGTATTGTTACACAGTGATAGTCAGAGTGCCCTGCAGTTGGCTCAGAACCCAATCTATCATGCACGCACAAAGCATATAGATGTGAGGTATCACAGGATCAGAGAATTGGTGGAAGAAGGTGAAGTGGAGCTGGTAAAAGTTCATACAAAGAAGAACCAGGCAGATGCACTTACGAAGACTCTTCCACGGGATAGCTTTCTCTCATGTGTGACACTGATGGGTCTGAGGGAATGTGCAGATTTTTCAGCAGCTTTGAAGCACCAAGGTGGAGATTGTAGAGCCTGGTGTGGTACTCCAAAGCTTAAATCCTAGGGTGGAGGTTTGTAGGCTCCATAGGGTTAAGGCCCAGGTTGTTGGGTCTTGAGGGGGCTAGTCTATCATTGGGCTGGGTTTGGGCCCAAGGTGTGGGTTGGTCCAAGGGAGTTTTTAGGGTTTATTATCCATATAATAAGGCACCGGTTCATGTGTGGTGCTAGTTTTATTTTGGTGGCCGTCATGGGGACGGGTTATATATAGTCATGTAACGATGATGATTAGATATGAATGAAAGAAACCCTTTTCTTCCTAGAATAAGCTATCCCTTCTCTTCCTCCTCCTCTCTTTCTCACATATAGATGCCCTAGGTTTCTAGGGTTTTATTGCTGCCATCTCTGCCCTAGCCATCTTCTTGGAGCCGCCTCTCTCAAGGAAGGAGAAGGAAGAAACCCTAGCAGTATCTTCTCCTTGGGCAGCGTCTCTTGATTTTCTGGATCAGATTTGAAGGTTCACGTGAAGAAAAAGAGAGGCCACAACCCTCTCTTACAATCTTGGGGCGCAAGAAACCAAGAAAAATCCTAGTTGCTAATCAATCTGGGAAGATTACCAAGATCAAGATCCAAAATTCTGCTGCAGAAATTTCAGCAGGGATATCATCTCGCTTCTGCATCTCCACACGACTTGGGGCTGATCGAATGCGTGCTATGCTCTAAGGTTAGAAAGAGGACGATCCACTCTTCAAGTTGAGCTTTGATCACATTGATGCTCACTTTTGATACTTATGTAGCCCCGATCTATCAGATTTCAATAGAATAGCTTTCTGCCATATTGGGTAGAACCTTTGGATAACCCAGAATGAGAGACTCTTTTAACATAAAACCACCTCAGCTCAGCTCAGCTCGTGGTTGATCAAGCTATATGCCTGCTAATAGAGTTCCTTCGCATCACAGATTCTATGGAGACAACAGCACTCGGGCAGTGGGCTCCAGCTTAGCTTCGATGGAGCAATGGTCAATGGAATTGATGATGCTGGTTTTATTGCAAGAGACTTAAAAGAGAGAATGCTGATTTATACTGGAACTCGATGGATGTATACCAATAGTGTCACCATGGAGTTTGAGTTACTTGGGAGGCTTTATGTGTACCATGCTCCAAGATTCAAGTTGATAGAGTTCTGATCGAGGGAGACTCTATAGCTGTGATTAAGTAGCTAAATCATCCTTTTTCTTCCAGACTACTATCGTCCAAATTTAAGCCATGACATCGCCCAAATCAAGATGAAACTACTCCTGTTTCAAAGCAGTGTATATTTATGCGAAGGAAATCAGCCGGCTAATTTTCTTGCCAGTATGGCCGATTGCAAGGGGGATCACCCCTTTCAGAATAGTTCTTCCATCCCCCACGTAGCTGCAAATGTTAGTGGAAACTGATGGCTGTGACTGAGAGTTTAATAAGGATTGAATTTCTTTGGTGGTATTTCCATTCTGCTCCGTGTCTGTTTTGCAACTTTTTTTTTCCAAACCTAGCATTGATCGTCAAGTCAATTATAATAACTCTTTCCACTTCAAATAGATTTGGGTAAGATTTCAAAGCAATATCTATCATATCTATAATTGACGCTGGATTGTAATTTTTTGAAAGCGGTAACTCTTTATATGATATATGTTTTGGCAGTGTTGGACGCTAAAACAAAGTAAAGATTTTCTTTTTAGATAAAATTTTGGTTAGATACATTTCTAGATAGGGGAAGGAGTGAGATATACAACATAAATAAATAATAATAATAATAAGATATCAAAGTTGAGATATAGCTTAGCAAGATTTTAGCTTTTTTATTTTTTATTTTTTTTGCACTCATAAAATCATTTATATGAACGCATACATGCATAAAATATTTTGAAAAGTAACAATGGTATCTCATAATTATATATAATCAAGTTTTTTTTATAAAAAAAAAGAAAGAAAGGAAGAAAGAAAGTACATATAAGTATGCAAAAATTGTATTATAAGATAGTAATAATTAGTTAGCATTAATAAGAATAATATATTTTTTAAGAAAAGTGAGAAAAAGAGGCTCATTACAAATTTATTAAGATTAAAAAAGTTACAATATTAGAAAGAAACAGGGATGGAATGAAGAAATTTATAAACAAAATGATGAGTATCACTCAATTTGTTGGAGCCAAGGTTGTCCCACAAGTTAAAGAAAAAAATGACACCACAAAGAATCGAAGATAAAGATGCCTTTTTGTTAAAAAAAAATATTAGAGTTTCTCTCATATTAAATATACAACATAAATACCATTACTAATTACTAGAAACTTTCTTCAATCTCTATGCTGACCGTAAGTAACAATGTAAACAGGTGATCATTTTAGCCCATCAACAAGGACAATATAACAAATTAGTATGTATCCTTTGCTAATGAATTATTTTTTGTGACTATAAAATTTTTTAAAAAATTGAGCTATAAAACTTTAGGGTCTAAATGCATAAGAGTCATGATAAACAAGACTAATCAATCTTGCAGCCGTTCTCTCACGCCATATGGCCATCAAATGGTAATGAGATATATTTATAGACATGAACTCATCTACCGTACTTTTATAATATTTTTTTTTCGATAATGAAACTTCAATCCCATTCATTTTAGGCAACCATTTAAGATCTTGAGCCTTTATTCCGTGCCTTCAGACCTTCCATTATGGAGAACACCATCGATGTAAAGCTAGAAGCTTAGTAGCAAAAGTATACAGACATAGATACCGTGTGTTCAAAAATCTTTATTCTTGTTTTGATTGATTGTTTGCACTACAACTGAAAAATTATCATTTTAAAGCAACGGATCAGTGGAGGAAAAAACGAGAAAAGCAAGGGTGAGAGAAGCCATGTTCTGGAACTAGATGCTAATGGGCCATAAGTGTACAAATTGGTTGAAGATCGGGCCTAAAAAGTTTGTGTTTGGACTTAGAAGTTAATTTCACAATGAAAACGGCTTTGTGCATCGCCCCAAGTGCATGAACGCGTGCATCAAGCGTGGCTATTGACTGCGCGCTTGTGCGGATGCGCGTGCCATGATCAATGGGTCATGGCGCACCCCGCACGTGCGCCCGCGGGGCGCGCGGCCAATGAGCGCGTTCGGTGCACGCTTCCTGCACCGAAGGCAGTGCGGAAAGACTTTTCCATCCCATAATACTTTCGTCCTGGTTTAAGGCCTATGGAAAAGTCCTGCACTGCAGTCAATTGCGCGATGCACAAAAAGCTTTCCTGATGCCAATTTTTCTAAGTCCACTGCCATCACCACCACAAAAAGATAATCCTCATAATATCCTCATGCTTAAACCTAATAATTCTCACACTAATCCAACATGTTCACATGAACATGCTGTCATGGCCATACATGGGCTGCTCATGAGGTGCAAATGGAAGGAATCCAAGTAGCAGTTTCAATGCATTAAGCAGGAACTTTCATGTGCACATGTAGTGAAGAGATTTATTCAACATCCTTTGCTAGGAATAATTTTGAATTTGTTATGCATATATTCAGCATCCTTAGAAATGTGACCGTAACATCTTTATTGGGATTTTAACATAAATGTTTTGAATTAGTTAGAGTTAAGTTATATGGTAAAATTGAGTTTAATTCACGCATTTGGATGTTCAAGATGATCAAATGACCTATAAATTAGATCTAGCAGCTAAAAACAGAAGTGGTGTTATCAAGTAAGAATTAAATAAATGATAAAATAAAAAATATTATGCTGCAACAACAATGATTAAACTCTTCTCTGCAACAATAATGAACATGATGGGAAGTAATTTTAGTAAAAAAAAAAACTTAAACCCAATGTAATATGAACTATTTTCTATGTTAGTCTAGCCCATCATGAGATTCTAACTATAATGATAACTATATGCTAGGCTAAAAAATCCTACATGAATGGGCTTTAATTAAAGACCTTTTTCTTAATGAACTTGGCTTTATGCATTGTGCCTTATGAACTGCGCTTTAGATTTTATAAAATATGAGTTGTTGGTAGGACACTAATAATTTCGAGCGCTTTTGATGCTCCTTTGCTGGACCAGCGGTTTGATTTCTGAGACTCATCATCCTCACAACATTGCAATTGGTGTGCAAGGTTCGAATTCCGATACGATCAAGAAATTTTCTTCAACTAATCACAACCATCCATGATCTAATGGATTCTTAAAGCAACACTTTTCATGACTCGGCCCCGAGTCCACAGCTGCGTCTCCATGACTACAACTATAACAATCGCCAATAGAAATCGGGCCTGGTAATTTATAGCCCAGTAGGATCCGCAACAAAGAAAACTCTTTCTGCACAAAACGTGACGCAGGAACATGCGCACCATGCGCGATACTTGGCCGTGTGTATCACGCATGCGATGCAAAAAAACCAAAAATGCCCTTGATACATGTGCAGTCACCATGTGCCGCGGCACGGTGTGTGGTGTGCAAAGATTTTTTCCTAGACAAACCTATTGTGTGGTTTGAGCTCACACTGCCCGGGCCAGTACGTAGGATGGGCCTATAGGTCCAGCTTCCTCTAAACAGCCCAATCTTTATAGCAGGATAAGAACGGCTTTGTGCACCGCCCTCAGTCCAAAAATGCGTGCACCAAGCGCGGCATAGACGCACGGCTAATGGATACGCTCGATGCACGCCTGCATCGGAGGCGGTGCTTAAAGACTTTTCTAGCGGAGTAACTACGGAACCTAACTAAAGAAAGTTAGTATTCGGAGGCGTTTGGTAGCAAGTAATCTATCCAGATTATCGGTAATTTAAAAGGATCCATCGGATAACTGTGTTTGATATGTATTTTGAATGGGAATCTATTCTAACTCATGAGAGGTAATCCAAATTACCTTGCGAGAAGGTAGCTATCCACACTATTGGATATATTGTAATAAATAAATAAAATTACCCCTTCCTCTTTTGAAAAAAAATTATTTTTCTTCAAATAAAATAATTTCCTTCTTTTCTCTCTTTTTAATATCTTGCCGTTGCTATCTCTTTTCTTATATCTCCAAACAAAAATAAACCACGGTATTATTCGTCCAAAAAATCGAATAGAAAAAAAACATAAAAAAAAAAAAAAATATAGTTATAAGAAAAGTCTAATTGAAAAAAAAAAAAAAAAAAATTTTTAATTACTATTTTTTAAAAATAAAAAAAAAAAAACTAATTAATTAAAATTAAAAATAAAAAAAAATTAAATTAAAAAGGAAATTAATTAAAAATTATATTAATTAAATTTATTTTTTAGAAATTAAAAAAATTTAAAAAAAAAAAAAAAAAAAAAAAATAAAATTAATTAAAAATTTAAAAATAAAATTAAAACAAGGAAAAATTATTTTTAAAAAATTAAAAAAAAAATAATTTTTTAAAATTAATTTGTTTAATTAATTTAATTAATTAATTTAAATTTTAAAAACATAAAATTAAAAAAAATAAACTATTTTAAAAAAATTATTTTTAAAAAATTAATTAATATATTTAAAAATATATTTAAATTAAATTTATTTTTTAAAATAAATTAATTTTATATTTTTAAATTAATTAAATATATTATTTAATATATTTTTTTTTTTTTTAATATATTTAATTTATTTATTATTAAAAATATATTATATAAATTTATTTATTTATATATTAATATATTAATATAATTAAAAAATAAATTATATAAATGAATAATATATATATATATATATATATATATATATATATTTTAATTAAAAATAAATAAATTAAAAAAATAAATTTATTTTTTATAAATGAAAAAATTAATTTATTTTTTTATATTTAAAAATATTTTAAAATAAATTAAGTATATTAATTTAATTTTTAATTTATTTTTTTAATAAATTAATTAATTTAATTTTTTTATTACTACTATTTTATTAATTTAATTAATTTAATTAATTAATTTTTAATTACTATTTTTAAATTAATTTTTTTAAAAAAATTAAAAAATTAAATATTATTTTTAAAAATTTTTCTTTAAAATAATAGTGTTCATAGCAAGGTCTCTTTGACAATGTAATAATTTAAAATTGACAATGTTTAATTATATTAGTTTTTAAAATTTAAAAAATAACTTATATTTTGCTATCAACTAATCGATCCATTCATATTATCATAATGTATAAATTATTTTATTAAGCTTAATAAATATATATATAAAATATTAAAAAATAAATTATTTTTAAAATATAATAAATAAATTATGATAATTGAAAGTTTAATAATAAAAAAATTGAATAAATGTTTAAAGATTAAAAATATATTTCAATCTTAAAAAAATAATTAAATCTAGTATCTTCTACTTATATAAATACTTTGATTTAGGGTATTTGAAGTATTTTAATTTTTTTAAATAGATTTGATTTAGTATATAAATTTGATTTAGGGGTATTTGATAATTAATGTTATGTTTGTCATACCAAATATAGTAACCAATGTTACTGTAATATTTCTTGTGTATACCAAACATAGTAATTAATATTACTGACAATCCATTCGGTGATAATCTATCTTATAGATAATTTATATTACTATTCAGAATTGCTGGCAATGCACCAAATGCAACCTAAATATAATGCAAATACTTAAAACATCTTAGATGGCTGAATGGCGACCAGACATCTCAAATCTCCTCAATTATCCGACGACCAAAAATTTCTACAGTTATTGTGCTGGTAAAATCAAAACTGAGAGCTTCAGTAACTGGTTGGTTACTGTTGCCGTGGAAATCCGTTCTCCAACTCGGATGTGCCTCTGGCTCCTGATCCGGACGCTGATCCCGCTGCCTCGATGGAACATGCAAGATAGTCTGTACTCAGGGGATGTTATGGGGGTTGCCCTCTGCGAAGGACCCTTCGATGCCCAAGTCAGTGGAGATTCACAGCAAACAGATGTGAGGAGAAGACTCTCACAGAGGAGATGTTCCTTAGGGCTCTTGTGAGAGCTCTAATGGAGTCTGGAGTATGAGATTCAGTAAGTGAAAAATGAATGCATAAGGGGTTATCTCAGAGTTTTCATGCGTACCTGAGAGGTTGGAAGGCTGTGGTATTTATAGGTGATCACCTGATTCCTTAGACATGCCCTGTATGGGGTTTGAAAACTGTTAGGATTCGAATCAAGTTTGTTACGAGGCTAGTGGGATCCGTATCTTGTCAGTTAAAGGATCAACGGCTGGGAAAGCTGGTTGATGCTCTGAGGCTCAATGATCACACAGACCTAGGCCACTCTTGGGCATGATTCGCCGCATGGAATCTTATTCAGCTATAGTGGATTCGAACTTTCCCATACCGGATTTCGTAGAGGTATTTTAAATATTTCGTTTTGGTTTGGCTGAGGAATAACATGGTTTTCCGAGGTATAAGAAGGCTCGGCTTAGACGGCCGAGGAATAGCTTAGGCTACCGAGGTATAAGGATAGCTCGGGTTACCAAGGAATGACTCGGCTCAGATGGCCGAAGCATAAAGGTGGTCGGGTTGTCAGGGTGACCCGACTTCGCCAAAGGTGATTTGGCTTCGTTACTAGGGTGTCACGCTAGCTGGCCAGCTGGCAAGCAGGGCGTTTGGATTGGGCGCGACCCCATCGCCAATGTGAGTGGTCAATAATGCAACAACGATTTTACCCCTCATCACATGCCTCCCACTCCCTAGTCCAAAGTGTAATTTCGGATATAGGAAGTAGAATTCTGGAGCAATCTTATTTGGGGGATTCAAAAAGGTGGGCAATGATGATCTCGTAAATGATGGGCCGCTGATTCGTCATCATTTTTTGCCGCAGCTCGAGGAGGAAACGCCTCGCTTCCAACAAGTCGTGATAGCGGAAGCTCCACGTGGCGGGTTATCCTTTATTTATGGCGCCTGCATTGGGATTTTTAGTGTCTAGGGCTTTCTTTCTGAAGTGCTTATTTAAAGAGGGCTGGGGCAGCGTTCTTTCTGCAACGCCCTTTTGTCCCTACTACAGAGATTTTTCGCTCCCTCTTTGGGCTCTTACTTGTCTGTTCATGTCTTACCCCCTGTTCATCCAATATGAGTGGTCCAGGCAATGTTGCTTCTGAGGTAACCCTAGACATCTGGATAGGATCTGTCGCTATTATAGAGTTCCTCTGGATGTAGCCCTATGGGTGCCAAGGACCGAGCACCGGATTTCAACCGAGTTGAGCCGGGGAGTCTTCTTCTATGAGGAGAGCTTGAGGGCAGGTCTCCGATTTCCTCTTCACCCGTTGATACAGGAGGTGATGAGGTTTTACAATATATGCCCGACGATGGTGGCTCCGAATAGCTGGCGCAATCTCGTTGGGTTTATCTCGATGTGCAGTCGCATTGGGGTGACTGCGACTCATCCTTTATTTCGAGTTTGTTACAATCTGGTTTCCGGAAGGAGTTCTGAGTGGCCTTACATTGGCCCTCGGAAGTCATTTAAATGATTTCCGATAATCCTTCTTCGATAAAGGGATGGAAATCCTGATTTCTCATCGCCGAAGGGAACATTGGCTCAGACTTTCTGAAAGGATGGGCCAGTTATGTAAAGGATCCGGAGGCGCGTTTGGAATTGAGCAGGCAGGAGAAAATGAATTTGGCTATCCTTCGCAGTGGTCAGGAGGTCTCTGCCAGCACCTTGTTAGCGAAGGTGCCCTTTTTGCCGCCGAGCTTAGCTCTGTCGACCCTCAGGGTGAGTCTCTATTCTAATGGTCATCACGCTTATACGATCTTGCCATTGTTTAACTAAACATCTGCTGTGTTTTTAGCCGAGAGGTCCGCATTTGCGGGTCAGATAAGGAGGGAGCTGGGCAAGTGCCATAGGGGCTCCGGCTCTGGGGATAAACATAGGTTCGAGAAGAGGGCTCTCCCTTCCGAGTCTCGCTCAAAGGAGCTTAGAAAAGATGGTGTCGACCGCCGCTCTTCAGCCTCAGAGAGGGAGGAAGTGGAAACACTATCTGTGACCAATAAGCCCTCCCTGCCGAAGGGAGGCGAGATAGCAAAGGGAGCCATTGGGGGAAGATCGGAGAAAGCCATCGAGGTTTCCCCCCTCCAGATAGTGGTCGTATTAGACAACACCGAGGAGATGTTGTCGGTATGTCCGGCTATCCTTCCGCCAGATGTCCTTCAGCTACTGATGGTGGAGAGTCCAGGTGTATGGAAGAGGCCCCTGCTCAGGCGAAGGGGCCGAAAAGGTAGTGGCGGCTACCGAAGCTCAAGTGGAGCCGCCTGTTAAGAGGCTGGTGAAGGTCGTGGTTCCCCCCGCTGAGGACCCTCTCCCGTGGTTCTCGGGGACGCTGCGAAAGAGGTTGACACCAGTTGAAGAAGAAGAAGAAGAAGCGTTGAATGAAGGGGATGTTCGGGCCGAGGGTCCTTCGGTCGGGGCCGAAGCATTCGAGGCCTCGCAGATTAGAGTTCTGGCGGAGGAGGTCGAGTGGATGGTTTCTCGGGCCGAAGTTCCTCAGGCCAGCTCTTCGGCTATGAGCTCTTTTATCCATAGCCCGGAGGTGGATGATATGCTCACTGCCTTGATGAATCCGTTTTGTGCGTGGGGGAAGTTCCTCGATGGGCGAGCCCATCGCTGAGGATATCGTTGAGGCGGCCTTCGATCGGCTCGGGGCGCCGAAGGATGTTTTCCTTCTGCCAGAAATCAATAATGCTACTCTCATAATGATGGCTTCAAATTACATCTCCCGGGTAAGTTATTGTTCCGAGGTTGTAATTCCTGACTGGTCGGTTGGGCCATGGTTTCTTACTGGTTGTTTTTTTTCATAGAATGCTTTGGTCACAAGGGCGCTGACTTGGCGCTTGAAATTGGCCATTGGGGCCTGCGCTCAGGCCAGGAAGGAAGTGACCGACCTTCGGGTGAGGGTGGATTCGACTAGCCAGCTTTCCGGAGCCCTGGCATCCGCTAGGGCGGATCTTGAAAGGGTGAGCGAGTCTTACCGACTTGCAGCCGAAAGGGCCTCTCGATTAGAGGTTCAGGTCAAAGAGCTCCAGGATTTTCATGAACAATCGGATAAAGCCTGCCTAGAGTTGTCCCAGATTAAGGCTAAATACGACGACAAAATCAGTGCTATGCAGCAGCATTTCAATAAGAGGTGGGGCCAGTTGAGGGCCAGTCATGCTGAGGAGAAGAATAGTTGGAGCAAGAGGCTCGAGGAGGAGGAGCACAAGTGACAGTGGCAGCGGGATCAGCTTGCTGATTTAAATAAAGAATTTGCCGATATGGAGAATTGGCTGAAATGGCAAAATGAGCAGATTGCTCGGCTCACCGACGATCTCGATCAATCTCGGCAGGAAGTTGGGGACAAGCAGTCCCGAATTAACGACCTCAAGTAGGGTATTCACCAAAATAAGGCGGCTAAATTGAAGGCCTTGGAAAAGGTTCAAGAGCTGAGCGCTAAAATGGCTCGACGAGAGGAAGAGGTGCGACGTCTTCCTCTTTATTCGTTTTCAGTGTTTTTCTTTTGCTTGTGAGCTCAAACACTCTGATTTTTTGCAGATGGGTAGAGTTGGGATCGAGACGCAGGAGCAGTTTAAAGCTTTAAGGACGGAGTTATCCAAGAGTCGTCGAATGAACCTCGAACTCTAAAACTAGCTTACTTCGGCTGTGGAGGAGTATAAAAATTCTGCGCAATTCTCTGAATAACGTAGAGGGGCTTGTGCCGATGTATTTCAGTTTGCCGAAGAGGAGACTCGAGCGAAGATCTCTCAGGCGCATCTCGAATGGGATTTATCTTTTTTGGATGCCGAACATTTTGTCGCCTGTACCCCGGGGCTAAAGAAGCCGAGTATGAGGATATTTCAGACGTCAACCTTGACGCTATTTTGGGCCCTAGTGAGGCCGTGGCCTCCGAAGAATGTCCTTAGTCTGCTGCCGAGGTACCTGAAGCTCTTCCTTCGGCATTTGAAGTGGGTGAAGCGAGTCAAGCCCCTTCGGAGATTGTCAAAGAGGTTCTTGGGACGAATCCGGACCCTGATTCTTAAGAGTTGCTTGTGTATTTTTTGCCTCCCATATTTGTAATTTAGCTGAGACTTTAATTAATAGATCTTTTGTCTCTACTTGATTGCCTTTTTTGGATGATCTTTTTGTCACAATTTTTTCTTGATGGCGAGCGAATCAATTCATGCTCTTAGGTCGGTATATTTTCTTTGAATTGAGCATCCTGCTTATTCGGAGCTGGACCGATTCGCTTTGCTGGTGTAAGATAGTTAGGCTTGAGCTTAAGGAAATGTCTCGGTCGAGGCCGAGGTTAGGCGGATAGTTCGGTTTATCCGAAGTAAGAAATTGGCTTGTTTGGCTGAGGCATAAAATGGTTCGGCGCGAGGTGACCAGAAACTGCGCGAGTACCTCAGCCAAGACTTGGCGGATAGTTCGTCTATGTAAAGTCGTCTCGTTTTCTGCCAAGGCGGATCTGTAATTCGCTGAAGAACGCTTTGTTTTTTGCGTAAGACATTTATCCCGTTGTCCTATTCCAACACGAGTCTTTTTAACGTATGCGATAAGCACTCGATCGCCATTAGATGGCGTCGTTTTCGCAAGGCAATTTCCCAGGCCTGCCCGTATCTCAAGGATTAGCGGACGATTTTCTGCATTTAAGGCTCTTGATTCGAGATCAGAGGAAAATCTTTTGTCGTACGTCATGACCTGGGAAATGCATTTGGCGCACTCTGAAAGGCACTCTCTTATCCTAAACCACCACGTGGTAACGTGGCTAGGGCATTTTGAATCCCGGGGCTTTCTGTTTTAATGGTTGCTCCCGGTCTGTTTGTCTATAAAAAGGGGCAGGGAGCAGACTGTGCTAGGCCATCCTTCAAAAGTTTTCTTTCCTGTGACTTGCAAGGGCTCCCATGGCGTCCGTTTCATTGAAGCTAAGAGTGGAGAGATTGAACTTTCCTTTTGAAAGCTGGTTCATCCCAGATAGTTGAGGTGATGCAGAGCTGCTGAAGAGCGAACAGTCCTCAAGGGAGGAATTCTTGGAGGTCATATGGAGAGCGCACGGGAGGCCCGCAGGGGTCATATGGGGAGCGGACGTATACGCTTCCCATGTGTCCTTTGTCACTTGCCACGGGGACCACAGGAGGTGCAAAGCATACGTACCTCCTGTGGCTTACATGAATTTTTCCTCCTCCCTCAGCTTGAATCCCTCAGTTCATCCGCCTGAGGGATCTTTTCCCATGTGAAGAGGGAGGAGGGATGTGTGGGTATGCTGGTTCCCTGCCTATGTGCTTGGGCAGTGGCTAGCAGACTAGCATCCCACTTGGAGGGATGCTTCATTGGCATAAACATCCATGGGCCCTTGGCCTGGTTATGATCCCTTCATGTGTTCATCCGAGGGATTCGTGGATGGTGTTGATCCAATTGATGATTTTGATGATTAACAAAACTAATTGAGTAATAATTTTGAAGGCTCTGATGATTTTGATTTAGTGTTTCAGCCTATAAGACTATTGAAAGATCAAAATCAGAGTTACAATGTGTTCTGGATCGAATCTAATGTCTAGGTAAGAATTGCAGACATTAGAGTCGACTCCGAGAATCACAGAGCCGACTCCGGAACTGGCACGGTCATTAGAGTCGACTCCGAGACTGTTAGAGTCGACTCTCACAGACGAAGCAGAAAGTCGATTTTTCTGGCTCCAACCTAGAGTCGACTCCGGGTAAGTTAGAGTCGACTCCGGAAAAGTTTCTTGTCGACCCCAGAAAAGCCAGAGACGACTCCGGAAATATCATTTTAAAACGCCTCGAGCTAGAGCCGACTCCAGAAAAGTTAGAGTCGACTCCAACCCACCTGGAACGAAAAACGAAGTTGCCAGATCAGCTCTAACGGTAACTTTTCTATTTTTACTCATTTCTAACGGATATATTTTGATAGAAGGTACACTCCAACGGATAGTTTTATTCCAAAAGAGGTGTAAAAGAAATCTATAAAAAGGGGAGTCTATTGTTCAAAAAGAGAAGAAAAAGAAAAATCTGAAAAACAAAGAGAAAATCTGAGATAGACAAATCCCATTTCAAAAATCCGTGAGCTTGAATCTTGAAAGGAAAACCTTCTAGCTCAAATCCACTCCACTCCAAAAGGCTCAAGAGGAATCCAAAGCGTTCAAATCAAAGTCTTGGAGGATTTCCCAACTTGGAGAAAGGAGATTCATTTCTTGCTTTTCAACCCTTCTCAACTGCTTCAACCACGAAGAATCGGAGCTGAGGCTTGATTCAATCCAGCAAGGAGAAGAAGAAAAGAAAAGAAGAAAAGATCAAAAGCCAACCTATCTCAAATCAGGCTTTTCTAAACCTTATTATTCTTAATTTGTATATTTGCTCATTGAGGAGCTTTGTATTCACACACAATACTTATCTTATTTTTGCCTAGTTCAATCTGGGGGATTGAACTAGAGGAGGTAGTTTTACCTCGGGTTAAGCTTGTTTAAGCTTGGGTTAGTTGTGAGCCCGTGAAAAACAACGTGTAGGGTTTTGTGCTGGTAAGCCCGAGTAAAACCAGCTGGGTTCGTTGTGCACCCGGTAAAACAACAAGTTTGAGTTGTGAGCTTGGAAAACAACTCGGCTGTAATCTAGAGAGATTATAGTGTGGACCCAAGTGAATCTTGGGAGTGGACGTAGGTGTTGAATACACCGAACCACTATAAAATCTTTTGTGTTTGCAGTGTCTCATTGTCTCTTTATCTATCTCTATCTTACTCACTGCACTTTATAGTTATCTTGCATTTGCCCTCATTAATCTCAAGCAAACTATTTTAAAAAGGGCTAATTTTTTAAAGAACCCAATTCACCCCCCCCTCTTGGGTTGCCATCTGGGCCAACAATTGGTATCAGAGCAAGTGCTCATTTAGAATTTGATCTCACGATCAAGGGCTAAAGATCCTTATGGCAACACAAAGTGGTTCATGTTTTGCTGAAGGTCATTCTACGAATAGACCTCCTTTATTTAATGGAACCAACTATTCATATTGGAAAGCTAGAATGAGAATATTCATTCAAGCTTCGGACTATGAATTGTGGGGAGTAATAATAAACGGACCTAGTACACCCACACACCTTATTGATGGCACTATTGTTCCTAAACCCGAAAGGGATTGGAATGATAATGATAGGAGAATGGCACAACTAAATGCTAAAGCCATTAATATCTTATATTGTTCCTTAGACTCTAATGAATTCAACCGAATCTCAACATGTAATTCCGCAAAAGAAATTTGGGATAGGTTGGAAATAACTCATGAAGGAACAAACCAAGTTAAGGAATCAAAAATAAATATTTTGGTTCATAAATATGAATTGTTTACAATGGAACAAACTGAAACCATCACATGCATGTTCACTAGATTCACCGATATTGTGAATGGTTTAAAGAGTCTTGGTAGAATTTATTCTAATGCTGACCTTGTGCGCAAAATTCTTAGGTCACTACCAAGAGCGTGGGAAGCAAAAGTCACTGCTATCCAAGAAGCAAAGGACCTCAATGCACTACCTTTAGAGGAGCTTCTAGGATCCTTAATGACCCACGAGCTGACGATGAAGCAGCATGTTGAGGAGGAAACAAAAAGAAGAAAACTCTTGCCCTCAAGACTGCAGAAATGGAAGAGAGCAGCAGTGAAAGTAATGATGAGATGATGATGAAACTGCTCTCTTGGCCAAAAAATTCAGAAGGTTTATGAGAAAAAGGCCATTCCATAAAAAGAAATTTGGAGCAAGATTTGATGGAGAAAAAGATAAGAAAAAGGACAAGGAGAAAGAAAAAGAAAAAGAGCCCTTAGTATGTTATGAGTGCAAAAAGCCAGGGCACTTTAAATATGATTGTCCTTTGCTGAAAAAGGCCTACAAGAAAAAGAAGAAAGCATACATGGCAACATGGTCTGATGAATCTTCCTCATCGGAAGAAAATGAACAAAAGGAAGTTGCCAATATCTGCTTCATGGCCAACAACGACGACAACGACAATGAGGTAAGTTCTGAAAACTCAAATGATGAATTTACATTTGATGAAATGTTTGAAGCTTTCAATGAATTGATGATTGATTTTAAATCTTTGAAAAAGAAGTATAAGTTTTTGAAAAATGAATATTAGCTTAGCTAAAAGTAAAAATGAATTAGCTTTAGAAGTTAAGAACTTAACTAATGAAAAAGAAGAACTTAGGAAAGAAAGAGAAAATATTAATCAAGAAATAGATTTATTGAAATCTGAAACTAAAACTCAACAAAAGATTTAAAAGTTCAATTAGAAACCTTAGCTTTAGAAAAGAATCAATCTCTAAAGACAATGATTTATTAAAGAAAGATGTTAAAAAGTATAAAGACATTGTTGAAAAATTTACTCTAAGCTCAACAAAACTAAATATGATTTTAGATAGTCAAAAAGCTTTTTGACAAAGCAGGTTTAGGGTATAACACATTAAGGAAACAAAAATCTTTAAAGAATATTTTGTAAAAGCCAACCAAAGTAATATAACTTGTTTCAAATGTAATGAAAAGGGTCATAAATCATTTGAATGCAAAACGTTAAATAATAACAACAAGTTAAATATTAAAGCAAAAAATATGGGTTCCGAAAGGAACAATTTTTGTTGCTACTAACCATGAAGGACCCAAGAAAGCTTGGGTACCTAAACATAAAGTTTAAATTATGTTGCAGGAATGTCTTGTAGCCAAAAGATCAAAGAAAAAGTGGTACCTTGATAGTGGCTGCTCAAGACATATGACGGGTGACAAAGATGAATTCATCACCCTGGAAGAAAAGAAAGGTGGAGTTGTGACGTTTGGCGATAACGGTAAAGGTCAAATTATGGGCCTTGGTAAAGTTCGCATAACTCCATCTATATTATTGATAATGTACTTTATGTTGATGGTTTAAAGCACAATTTAATTAGTATAAGCCAACTATGTGATAAGAACTTTAATGTTTCATTTAAATCTTCTATTTGCATCTGATTCCATTAATGATAGCATTGTTTTTACTGGTTATAGACATGGCAATGTGTACTTAGTTGACTTAGATAAATTATCTGAAAGTAGTCATTGCCTAATTGCTGACAATGCTAACATAAATGATATTGGATGGTTATGGCATCGTAGATTAGGTCATGCAAGCACACACCTTATTTCAAAACTAATTAAAATGGATTTAGTTAAAGGTTTACCTAAGTTAGATTTTGAAAAAACAAAATATGTGATGCATGTCAATTTGGAAAACAAACTAGAAGTTCTTTCAAATCTAAAAATGTTGTTTCAACTTCTAGGGCTTTAGAGCTACTTCACATGGATCTTTTGGACCAACTAGAACCACAAGTCTAGGAGGAAAGAAATATGGTCTAGTGATTGTAGATGATTATTCTAGATATACTTGGGTAATGTTTTTAGCTCACAAAGATGAGACTTTCTCGATATTCCTGAAATTCTTCAAGAAAGTCACAAATGAGAAAAACACTACTATAGTATCTCTAAGAAGTGATCATGGAACAGAATTTGAAAATCACTTATTTGAAAATTTTCTGCACTGAAAATGGAATTAATCATAATTTTTCAGCCCCTAGGACTCCACAGCAAAATGGTGTAGTTGAAAGGAAAAATAGGACTCTAGAAGACATGGCCCGTACCATGCTATGCGAAAGTAACCTACCAAAGTACTTTTGGGCGGAAGCTATTAACACAGCATGCTACATCTTAAATCGAGCCCTAATAAGACCAATCTTAAAGAAAACACCTTATGAATTATGGAATGAAAGAAAACCAAATATAAAATACTTTCATGCATTTGGATGTAAATGTTTCATTCATAATAATGGTAAAAACAACTTAGGAAAATTTGATGCTAAATCTGATGAAGGAATTTTTCTAGGTTATTCAACAACTAGTAAAGCTTATAGAATCTTTAACAAGAAAACCTTAATTGTTGAAGAATCCATACATGTAGTGTTTGATGAATCTTTAGCAACTGGATCTGAAAAGATTGATGATGAGGAAGATACAAACATAATTGAAAAAGATCTTGAAAAACTTAATATTGAAGTATCTTCAGATCATGAGCAAGAAGCTAAAGATGATGATTCACATAAGGACGATGATGTCAATATTGATCATAATGATATAGATCTTCCAAGAGACTGGAGATATGCCCATAGTCATCCCAAGGAATTGATTATAGGTGATCCATCTCAAGGTATAAGAACTAGATCATATATGAGAAATATAGTAATCATCTTGCATTTGTATCACAAATTGAACCTAAAACTATAGAAGATGCTGAAAAAGATAATAATTGGATGTTAGCAATGCAAGAAGAATTAAATCAATTTACAAGAAATAATGTATGGACTTTAGTTGAAAGACCTAAAAATCATTCAGTAATAGGATCAAAATGGGTTTTTAGAAATAAACTAGATGAAAATGGCATAGTAATTAGAAACAAAGCTAGATTAGTTGCAAAAGGATATAATCAAGAAGAAGGCATTGATTTTGATGAAACTTTTGCACCTGTAGCTAGATTAGAAGCTATTAGGCTATTACTAGCATTTGCATGTCACATGAACATTAATTTATTTCAAATGGATGTTAAAAGCGCATTTTTAAATGGATTTATAAATGAAGAAGTTTATGTAGAACAACCACCTGGTTTTATAGATCACGAATTTACAAATCACGTTTTTAAATTACACAAAGCATTATATGGTTTGAAACAAGCACCTAGAGCTTGGTATGATAGGTTAAGTAAATTCTTAATTGAAAATGATTTCACAAGAGGAAATGTTGATAAAACATTATTTTTGAAAAGAAAAAGTAAAGATTTACTTGTAGTACAAATATATGTTGATGACATTGTTTTTGGTGCTACTAACGATTCTCTATGTCAAGAATTTGCTAAGTTAATGCAGGGAGAATTCGAGATGAGCATGATGGGAGAACTCAACTTCTTCCTTGGACTCCAAATCAAACAAAGCAAAGAGGGTATCTTTATCAACCAAACAAAGTACACAAGAGAGATTCTAAAGAAATTTGGTATGGAATCAATTAAACCCCTCGGAACACCAATGAGTCCTTCATGCAAGCTGGACAAAGATGAAGAAGGTAAAAAGGTTGATCAAAAGTATTATCGAGGTATTATCGGATCCCTTCTTTATTTAACAGCAAGTAGACCAGATATTATGTTTTCTGTATGTTTATGTGCTAGATTTCAATCAGAACCTAAAGAATCACACTTAATAGCTGTTAAAAGAATACTAAGATACTTAAGTGGAACAAAAAATGTAGGTTTATGGTATTCTAGAGACTCCACATTAAATCTAATTGCATACTCAGATTCTGATTATGCCGGATGCAAGTTAGATAGAAAAAGCACAAGTGGTGCATGCCAATTTTTAGGAAGTAACTTAATCTCATGGTTTAGCAAAAAGCAAAATTCGGTTGCATTATCTACTGCGGAAGCAGAATATGTTGCAGCAGGAAGTTGCTGTGCTCAAATCCTATGGATTAAGAGACAACTTGAAGACTATGGTATCACACTTGATAAGACACCCATAAGATGTGATAATACAAGTGCAATAAATCTTACTAAAAATCCAATTCAACATTCAAGAACAAAGCATATTGAAATAAGATATCACTTTATAAGAGAACATGTAGCCAATAATGAAATTTGTCTTGATTATGTGAATACTGAAGAACAACTTGCAGATATATTAACAAAACCCTTAAGTGAAGAAAGATTTTGTTATCTTAGAGGAGAATTAGGAGTTTGTGATCCTTTGGAATAGTTTTCTGAAACTCTTAAGGACATCTATCTAGATTTCATCATTTTCTTGAAAAATCTTGATATTTCAATAAGGAAATCTATCTAGATCTTGATTCAATGTTTCCCCAATTGCTAAAGAACTTTAATCTATAATTTGATGATTAATTTGAATAGTTTCAAATCTTGAAACTCAATTTTTTATCTCTGAAACTGTTAGAGTCGACTCTGACAGTTTGCGGAGTCGACACCTGAGTTTTTGATTTTCTGTCTAAGTGATTAGAGCCGACTCTGGCTTTTGTGGAGCCGACTCTAATACGAGCGCTGACAGACTTTCTGGCTCGGAGCCGACACCCAGTTTTCGGGAGTCGACTCTAAGTCGAGTTAGGTCAAAAATAAAAAGGCGGAGTCGACCCCCAATCATTCCAATCGTCTCCTAAACCGTTCCTAAGAACTCCAAAACTTTTCCAACTTCCCCAAATCCACTCAAAACCCTGATTAACCTTCCAATCCTCTCAATGGCACCAAAGAGGCGCGGATTCGTCGCTGGAGCATCCGTTCCAACGAGAAGACGCACGGTTCGAAGGCAACCATCGCCTTCTTCCTCTTCGGCCACTCAAGAGGATTCTCCACCTTCACCCTCATCTCCTAAGGTTGATCAATTAGCTGGTAAGACCATTACCACTGGGAGAAAAGTTAATTTTGATTTATTTGAATCGGAGGGTTTCTCTATTGGAAGAAATTTAAGGGATATGGGATGGGAGAAAGTGTGCTCACTAGATTTACCCACATATCCAGCATTGGTAAGGGAGTTTTATAATGGATTAAGCAGAGGAGAAGGAGGATTGATAGCACAGTGAGAGGAACTAGGGTTACGGTAACAACTGAGATTCTTGGAACCCTATTAGAAATGCCCACTGTTGGTTTAATGGAATGTCAACTTAATGACAGAAGTGGTGCACTATCAAGGATGCTAGGAAGAGATGTGACTGAGTTCGAAGAGATCTTTGCAAATCAGTTAAACCTAGAACTCAGATTATTGCATAATATATGTGGTAGAATCTTTTTCCAAAAATAGGGAGATTCGAGTATGTCTCGGAGCGAGACGTTCTGATGATGGACTGCATTATAACTGGAAGGCCAGTCAATTTAGCTGGCATGATGATAGGATACATGGCAGAGGCAGCTACTAAGAAAAGATCAACACTGCCATACGGTATGATTCTGACACTAGTTTTTAGAAGCCAGGGTGTGCTCATAATGGAAAATGAACCTTTAAGAAAACTGAGACACACTGATTATTACAGCATTTCTACTATTCATAGAATGGGATTTAAGAAAGTTAATGGTGTTTGGATGAGGAGAGAGGAAAGAACAGATAGGGATGGTGCAGAGGGAACCAGACTAGAAGAAATCCCGGGACCATCTACTGCGGGACCATCAGTCCCTGATTCATCTTTTGCGGGACCTTCGTCTGCTGGACCTTCGGAGGCCGGACCGAGTTCTATTCCATCACCTCCACATCAGCCTATAACAAATTCTGGAGGATTTTCTAATGAACAACTTGATCAGTTAAGAAGCTTACTTGCTGAGTATGACAGTCACAGGTCAAATGAAATTAATCAATTGAAAGAAGACTTTAATCAGTTAAAAGAAGAATTAAATTCGAGACTGGACATGCTATCCTTTACCTTAGGCAGTTCTGTAGAATCCTTTGGAGCTGAGCTTCACAAGATCTTCGAAAGGATGGAAGGCATTGCCGATGGATCAGGATCGTATGTTCATGCAACGGGTCAATTGAAGAAGGATATTGACCTTGCAGTCTCTCAAATCGAAGCCTGCCTTGAAAATTTTAAGAAAGTCACAAAAAGATGATGTAATGGAGATAATAGGTCATCTAAAGAAAATTGTATTCAAGCACATTTGATCTTGTTTTTGAGTTTGATAGCTTGTACTTAGGAAGTTTTTGATTATCCAATGTATTTCATTTTGAAATGTAAATGAATCAACTGATGTAATGGTTCTTGCATATGAAATACAATTTCACTTTTTCAAATTTTGATTGATTGGATTCCTATGCTTATTGAGATTATAAATTTTTCTTTACTCTCCTTATTGCTAATAACAAAAAAGGGGGAGAGATAGTTGTGTATATGCAAAGAAAGAAGATTGAATAGAATATTGAATATATATGCATAAAGAAAGAAAGAAAGGGGGAGAATTAATTGTTTATGCAAAATGAATTGAAATGATTAATCTGTTACAATTTGATGTTATATATAAGAGGAGCTACTCAATGCAGGGGGAGCTTAACAAAAAGCTCATTTACAATCTTATGCACATTAAGTTTAACAATTCAATATTGATGGATTATATTGAACTCATGTACAATTTTAAAGTTTACATTGAACATTGGCATCAAAACCTTAATTTCAATGGTTTAAAGTTAAAATGACTATAATCCTTAGTTTGATTGAATTTTTGAATGCATATACTCAAAGTTTTTGTTATCATCAAAAAGGGGGAGATTGTTGACC
>UESW01002147.1:0-92446 GCA_900491605.1 Calamus simplicifolius | reverse complement strand
GCAATCTCAACTTCCTTGCTTCCTTATGGTCGGCTGGGAGTGACCCTTCTTTAAGATATTTTAATATTGGGTCGAACCAGGACCTCGACCTCTGCATCACTCGTCCGCCTCCGCGATGCTAGGTTTTTCCAAGATTTCCAGGGGAAACTTTTTCTCGGCACTCATCGACTCCATAGTCGCAAGTCGGGATAACAGATCGGCACAAGCATTTTTGGATCTGGGGATCTGGATAACTTTGAATTAGAGAAGTAAGAAAGCAAGTCCCGCACCTACCGGAGTATTGAATCATGTTTGGCTCTCGGGCCTCGAATTCGCCCCGCACGTGACCGGCCACCAACTGAGAGTCGGTGAAGGCATTCAGCCTCTTCACTTTCAGATCATGGGTGATTCGGAGTCCAGCAAGCAGGGCCTCATACTCGGCTTATTGTTGGAGGCTGGGAAGGAGAATCGAATGCCGTACTCAAAGGTCGTCCCCTCGGGGCTAGTGAGGATCAAACCAGCACCATAGCCATTGGCATTGGAGGATCCGTCGACGTGGAGGAGCCATAGGGCGTCAGATCTTGGATGCTCGGGGGAGTTCGGAGCGGAACCATCTTCCAGGATGGTGCACTCAAGGAGGAAATCAGCTAGAATCTGAGCTTTGATGGGGCGAGGTTGATAACGATATCATGCTCGCTCAACTCAACGGCCCACTTAGCCATTCTTCCTGATGTCTTCGGACGATGGACCACCGCCTTGATGGGCTGATCGGTAAGGACCGTCACAGAATGTGCTTGGAAATATGGTCGTAATCTCTGAAACCGATATTATCAGGGCCAAGACCAGCTTTTCGATTCGAGTGTACCTTGTCTCGGCCCGGAGAAGTTTGCTGACATAGTAGATCGGCTTCTGGGTCTTCTTCTCTTCTTTGACCAAAACCGAGCCAATCGCGCCTTCAGAGACTGCCAAGTACAGAAATAGCATTTCTCCCGGATTGGGGCTGCTGAGGAGGGGTGGCAAGCCAAGATATCTCTTGAGGTCCTCGAATGACTTTTGGCACTCGGGAGTCCATTGAAAATTCTTGGCAGATCAAAGAGCTTTGAAGAAAGGAAGGCTCCTCTCGGCCGACCAAGCCACAAAGCGGTTGAGGGCCGCAATTCTTCCCGTCAGGCGCTGGACTTCTTTGATAGATGTTGGGGGCGCCATTTGCTGAAGCGCTTGAATCTTTTACGAGTTGGCTTCGATGCCTCGCTGAGAAACCATTAAGCCCATAAACTTCCCCGAGGTGACACCGAAGGCGCACTTCGTTGGATTGAGCTTCATCTGATACCTTCAGAGTGTTGCGAAGCTTTCAGAAAGATCCCCAATATGCTGGGATGCTTCCTTGCTTTTAACCAGCATGTCATCGATATACACCTCCATATTCCGGCCGATATGCTTCTTGAAGACTTTGTTTACCAGCCTTTGGTAAGTGGCACCTGCATTTTTCAGACCAAAGGGCATGACACGGTAACAGTAGGTACCTCGATCGGTTATGAAGGTTGTCTTTTCTTCATCTTCGGGTGCCATCCGAATCTAGTTGTAGCCTGAATAGGCATCCATGAAGGTCAACATCTGATGGCCGGAGGTGGCATCCATGAGCTGGTTGATCCGGGGGAGAGGGAAGCTATCCTTCGGGCATGCTTTGTTAAGGTCGGTGAAGTCGATGCAGATTCGCCATTTACCGTTCAACTTTTTCACCATAACAAATTGGACAGCCAGCTTGGATAATTCACCTCCCGAATGAAGTTTCCTTGATGAGCTTGTCCACCTCTTCTTCAATTGCTCTCTGCCGGTCAGGGCGAAGCTTCTTTTCTTTTCTTCACGGGCCGGGACATCTCATCTGCATTAAGACGGTGGACGAGGACGTCCGGGCTGATCCCGGGCATATCGGAAGCTGACCAAGCGAAGACATCAGCATTTCTTCGGAGAAAGTGATTAGCTCTAGTCGGGGCTTCCCTTTCAGTAGCGACCCGATCCTTATGGTTGGTCGGGCCGAGCCTCATCCAGCGGTACCTCCTCCAGCTCTTTGGCTGGTTCTCCTCATTGCTCGGCGAAATCCTTCCGAGCGTCTAGTCTGTCAACCTCGGGCAATTTGGATTGCAGGCTGATGACGAAGCACTGCCGAGCTATAGTTTGGCTTCCTCGAATTACACCAATCCCTCGTTGGTCGGGAACTTCATAACAAGATGTGGGATGGAGATGGTGGCTCTGAGAGACATCAAGCCAGGTCTTCCCAAGATCGCGTTGTAGGGCGACCGGAGTTTGGTCACCAAGAAATCTGCATGCATAGTGGCGACGGAAGGCCAGGTTCCTGCTCGGACCGTCAAGGTCATGACCCCCTCCGGGGTGATTACATCGCCGGTGAACCCCATTAGGGTGGAGTCCACCGCTCGGAGATTCTCATAAGAAGTTTCATCTTCACAAACACATCGAAGTACAAAACATTGATGGAGCTTCTACTATTAATGAGAATTCGGCTTACATCATAGTTGTTCAAATTGAGAGATACAACCAGCTCATCATCGTGCGGGAACTGTATTCCCTGGAAGTCACCGCTGGAGAAAGAAAGCTCGTCAGTTCGCGCTTTCTTTGGCACCGAACCTTCTTCATCGTCCCTCCCGCCTGAAGGACCACCGACCGCCTCAATCACATTAATGTGGCCAGTGACCGGAGGATTTGGGAGAGGAAGGAGTTGCGGCTGGGGCTCAGGCCGGCGATCGCCCCCGTTTCTTGGCTCGGGGGCTCCCCTGAACCGATCCAGTCTACCCGATGGATGAGCCTTTCGATCTCATTCTTCAGTTGCCAGCACTCTTCAGTGTCATGGCCATGGTCACGGTGGTAGCGACAATACTTGGCGGGGTCTCTCCGGGCAGCATTTCCTTGAAGAGGAGGAGGTCGAGGGAGTTGGCGCTCGATTTTCATAAGGATCTTCGCTCTTGGGGCAGTGAGCGGAGTAAATCGATTGAGCCTCCTAGGCGGGCTCCGGGTGCGGTTCCTTGGCGGTGGCTGAGGAATCCTTTGGCGGCGAGGCGGGCTTAGCTGACGGGCAGGTCAGCGCTTATCTGAGCCTTTGGGCTCCGTCTTCTTCGTAAGCTCGGCTCGGGCAGCTCTCCGTGATTCTTCGACTCTTGCATATTTGTCTTCCGAGCCATCATGTCGGAAGGTTCGGAGGGTAGCTGACCTCCAGCACCAGGTAAAAATCACTTTCTTTCAATACTCCGCCCGCTAGGGGACATGGCCACCTCATGATTAAGGTGGTCCACCTCTAGCATGGCCGTATTGAAACGGCCGAGATACTTCTTCAAAGACTCCCCCTCTCTCTGCTTAACCTCAGAGAGGGAGTCGGACCTCCGTCTGTGACGGCAGCTGCTGACAAACTGGCTGATGAAGAGGCGGCTCAGCTCATCGAAGGAATTAACGGAACCTGGTTTCAAAGCATTGAACCAGGTTCGAGCAGATCCCCTGAGGGTGGAAGGGAAAGCGCAGCAGAGGATCGCATCTGATGCCCCGTGGAACATCATGATCGATCGGAAGCTGTTGAGATGATCGTCGGGGTGGAGGAGCCATGATAAGGCTCGATGGCAGGCAGCTTGACGTGGGAGGGAATCACTTCCTCCATAATCTTCTTAGAGAAGGGGATGCCCTGCTCCACCTTATTCTGAAGCGGATGGGCCTGCTTGGCGGCGTCTAGCTCTTGACGCATTTCTTGGAGCTGGCGGCGGATATCCCTATCAAGAAAAGCAGAAGGGGTAGAACAAGGAGGATACTGAGATGGTGTTGAATCATGGCGAGAGAACACCGGGGAGAGGGATCGGGCCCGCCGAGATTTAGGGAGATCTCTGCTGCGGACTCCTTGGGGAGCTAGCTCAGCCTCTCTAGGACGGCGAGGGGGGTCCGCAACCTCAAGCGGGCCGGAAGAAGAGGCCGCTAGATGAGCGGGGCTGCATCCTCCTTAGAGGGATGAGGGGCAGGAGCAGCCGGACGGGGGGCTTCGGGGCGCCCCTGAATCAGGTGGGCTAGTGCCTGGACTTGCTGGACCAATAAGGCAAACTGGTCCTGGGTCATCGGGGCCACTAGTGGCGATGGAGTCTCGACTGGCGGTGGCGGCGGCGCAACACTGCTCACCAGATCAGGCCTTTGGGAGGCGACATGATTTCGGGCCTCGGAAGTAGCTTTTCTTCGGTTGGCCATGGGAGGGGTTCTCTTTCAGATCGAGATCCTTATCTCCTGGATCACAAGTTTATGAGACTTGAGGGCCCTTCCTCTAGCGCCAATCTATTGCTGCCGGAATCTGTCCTCCAACTCAGGTGCGGTCGGGCTGCAGCGCAGGCTCTCCGCCTAGGTGGACCTGCAAAATAGTCCTCACACGAGAGGCGTTGGGGGTGGCCCTCTGCGGGAGACCCTTCGACGCTCAAGTCAGTGGAGATCAGCAATCAACATAAATAGAGAGAAGGCTCTCGCTGAAGAGTCCCTCCAGGGCTCTGAGCAGAGCAGAGCGCTAATGGCGGAAGCTAAGGTAGAAGAGAGAGGGTTCTAGTGAGCTAGTGTGCGCGTACCTGAGGAGTCGGTAGATGACTCTATTTATAGAGGATCACCTGATTCCCTGGGGGCGTCGTGGGTCCGAAAGTCGTTAGGATCTGAATCCAGTTTGTTATGAGGCCGGTAGGATTCGTATCTTATTGGTTAGAGGATCGACGGCTAGGAGAGCTCGTTGATGTCTCGAGATGTGGTGAGGAGATAGGCTCCAGGGCCTTAGGCCACTCTTGCGGGTCCTAGGTCACTCCCGAATATGATTTCTATTTGGAATCTCACGAATTCGGGTTCTCCTGCGTCGAATTCCGTAGAGGCGCAGATATCGCTCGAGCTAGGCCGAGCGATGGGAGAGATCAGCTAGAGGGGCCGAAAGATGACATAGCTCGGCTGGGGCCGAGAGGTGATATAGCTCGGCTAGGGCCGATAGAAGATATAGCTCGGCTAGGGCCGAGAGAAAATATAGCTTGGCTGGGGCCGAGAGAGGATATAGCTCGGTTGGGGCCGAGAGACGATATAGCTCGGCTGGGGCCGAGGGAAGATATAGCTCGGCTAGGGCCGAGAGAAAATATAGCTAGCTGGCTAGGGCCGAGAGAGGTGGTTTGCATCTTGGGAGTCCTTGGTTCGGCGAGGGGCTAAGGCGCCCCAACTCATCGAGGCTGACTTATCTCGGGGGGCATCGCATAGTGGACAGGAATCAGGGCTAGCCCTAGCCATGTGTACGATTATTGACACATAGTGATTTTACCCCTCAACACATACCATACCTTAAATACTAAAATATTTGTGCAATGCAAAACGTAACTAAGTCTCAGTGGGTTATGGGTTAATACTCTTTTATCTTCCAGATTTCGATGAAGATGGGATTTGATTTCAAGCAATTGATACGACTACGAAAGACTTCACCAGCTCAATGACATTTGATTCAAGGCCTTGACCATCGTGGAAACTTTCTAATGGGCTGGCAAAGGCAAACCAAAAAGGAAAAGACTTTATACATCGCTTTCGATGCAGCAAGTCCTACGTGGACTGTATCGTTCCTTTTTATTGATCCACATATGCACGATATTCATTAAAAAATCTTTACGATATCCGAGGAAAAAACTTACGATACCCTAGTTTTAAACTTACGACACCGTAGTTATAAAGTTAAACATCTGTTCAAAAAGCAAAAAAAACTTATGATATCCTAGTTTTAAACTTGCGACACCCTAGTTTTAAACTTAAGACACCCGTTCAAAAAATGTGTCTATAAATATTCTAAAAAAAACTGAACGGATGTTAATGCATGTCACGTGACACCCATTAAGAAAAAAAAAAACCTTATGACACCCTAGTTTTAAACTTACGACACCATACTTATAAAACTAAGACACCCGTTAAGAAAGCAAAAAATACTTACGACACCCTGGTTTTAATCTTACGACACCGTAGTTATAAGATTACGATACTCATTCGTCTGTACACAAAATTTAAAAAAGCTGGTATTAATGCACGTCACATCAAAATTAAGACACCTATTAAGAAAGCAAAAAAAACCTTACGACACCCTAGTTTTAAACTTACGATACCGTAGTTATAAAACTAAGACACCTGTTAAGAAAGCAAAAAATACTTACGATACCTAGTTTTAATCTTACGACACCATAGTTATATATTACGATACTCACTCGTCTGTACACAAATTTCCAAAAAAAGCTGGTATTAATGCATGTCACATCAAAATTAAGACACCCATTAAGAAAGCAAAAAAAACCTTACGACACCCTAGTTTTAAACTTACGACATCGTAGTTTTAAACTTAAGACACCCGTTTAGAAAAGGTGTTTGTATACAAATTTCAAAAAAAGCACATCAAACAGTTTTTTTTTTTGGAATTTGTGTACAGATACCTTTTCTGAACAGGTGTCTTAGTTTAAAACTAGGTGTCGTAAGTTTAAAATTAGGATGTCATAAATTTTTTTTACTTTCTGAACGGATGTCTTAACTTTATAACTACGGTGTCGTAAGCTTAAAACTAGGGTGTTGTAAATTTTTCCCTCGAATATTGTAAAGATTTTTTAATAGGTATCGTGCGTATATGGATCAATAAAAAGGAATGATGCAGCACATAAGACTTGCTGCATCGAAGGTAGTGTACAAAGTCTTTTCAAACCAATCCAAATAACACCCGGCTAAAAAAGCATCGGTCTCATTCAAGTCCATTAAAGTAGCAGCAGATGCCTTGGGCGATCGGCCAGCTCCCTCCGGTCGTCAATCAAAAAGTTTATCGGAGAGCATCCACAAAGCCCCGATAAGGAGAGACCACCACCTTTTGGCCGGCCTCGATGGAAACCTCTGGTCCCTTTAATCTCTTACCCGCCAGCGCTATATATGGTATGCTTTTTGAACCCCATATCTACCGCTCGCGCTTTTTAATCGTCGAAAAGTGGGCAGTCCGGCATGCTAGCCCGCTTGATGTTTGTTGTTTTGAGCCTTTGGACTCTCGATCTAGTGACGTGCTTCCTAAAAGTAGTGTTTTACCCCACAGTGGGCAGGTTGCATGGCTTCGTGATAGCTATGGTCGGCACACGGTTGTTAGCTTATCTCTTTCATCCTTTCTCTTACGTAATTAATTATCTGGTATGAACTGTAGACAGAAATGGATTTATAAAGAGAAGATTAACTTATCTCAATTATGATGCCTCTTTTGTTTCCCATAACCTGAATCAGGTTTCAGAATTAAAACGGGCTGGCATACGATTATCTAGTCTATTGCAACTTGGTCATAATGCTACGAATCTGTACAAACTTATGGAAAAAAAGGATGCAAGTTTATCCTCTCTGACCAACTTTCAACTCTTGCTTTTCGGGATCATATAGTTTATATCTCGTATTCTACATATTTTTTGCTTTAAATTAGTTTACATTGACTACATTGAGATGCAAGTTTATCCTCTCTGACCAACTTTCAACTCTCGCTTTTCGGGATCATATAGTTTATATCTCGTATTCTACATCTGTTTTGGCTTTAAATTAGTTTACAGTGACTACATTGAGATGCAAGTTTATCCTCTCTGACCAACTTTCAACTCTCGCTTTTCGGGATCATATAGTTTATATCTCGTATTCTACATCTGTTTTGGCTTTAAATTAGTTTACAGTGACTACATTGACTTGGTTTGTTTTACATTGTGCTGTTCAATCCCAAAAGAGGGTCAAAGAACTAATTGTTAACCTTATTGGCTTTCGGTGCCGGTTCGTCTCGTGGCGAGTCGTTCGTTCTTATCCAATAGCCAAAACTTCTAGAGCCGTGAATAAAACCTTTGGTAAGAGATAAAGGGCAAGGAATTATAGCTTGTCTACATCTCTTTTTCCAACCTCCCCACCCAGAAATTAATCTATCATTTGCTTCTGGGTGGGCATCTTTTCTTTGGCACGCTGAGCAGTGCACACCCTCATCCAATACCAGATTCCCTCTAACCAGACTCACTGTCGAAGTGGGTGTGCAAGGCTCGACCTATCTTGGGCTTGCACTAGCCCAATTGCTTCTCTGTGCAAGTTTCCACCCACTCACTTGTAATCATCATTAGGGTGCCACTATACTCTTATTGCACAACCAAACTTCCATGGCTCTACTTTTTTCCTTCTTTTTTGCGGCTAAGTGCCAACTTTACATAAGAGATTTTGGATATATAGAAGTGACAAATTTTTAACCACACCTATGGACAATGCTATGAATAAAGGTGGTTGGATGTATGAATGATATCAAGAAACCCTAAATTATGATGATTACCTTAGCCATCAAACCTATACTAATTTGGATTGGTGTGTCAAGAGTCCTAATCCTCTGATCATTACATCACAACAACCATTAGTGTCGACTCAACATGTTTCACATGTATTTAAGATATCCATTCCAAATTTCTTGCGGTAACATGCCTCATGTTATATTTTGGAGACATCTTTGCTACTCATTTCATGTTAGTGTGTCATGCATGATCACTTCTCCACCCATTTCACAAAAATGTTAACCATGATTGCCACCACTCAGGGAACGTCAATAGGATCTTGGGACCCACTGAACAATTTGCTCCCCTGATGGAAAGCATGTTGTCCTTCAAGCATATATATATATATATCCCTTCTGTACGTGTATGAGATGATGGGCAAATTGAAATTATTTATTGAAGTTTTTAAGTACAGCCTTCTTATTATTAGTTGAGTCTGGTTGCCATCCTATATTCCCTGTGGAACCCAATGTGCAACATGAAATCTAACCTTGCTCTTTTAATTTGTATTTGAGTGTTCTCTACATTATCAAATGATCAGAGAAACTTGTAAGGAAGGCTCTTTCTTTATCCAAGAAGATTTCCTTTCTAAAAGCCATGGGACCAAAAGATAGTCCTTCTGGCATATGTAGATGCTTAATCTTCTGGGACTGCCAATGTTTTTGGATATAATTAAACTGCTCCTCTGCGACCTATAGTTGAAATGTTATATTATTTGTCCTGATGTTCATGGATTCAAGCTACCATTTAGAAAGGCTTCTTTGTTCAGAAATTCTTGGGTCTTGTGACACAATAGATTTCTCATAAACTGGTATGATGCATAGGCTTTTCTGCTTTGTGTCATGATTTGTGTTTGTACCGCATGAAAAAGAGCAATATTGTTGTGCCAACTCAAATACAAACTTAATTACATGACAAATCGAGACATAGCTTGGCATCCAAGAGCACACAATATCATGTGTGTTAAAAACTGGAAGATGCCTTCGAAACAACACAGAAACTTCTCTTCAAAGATTTTAATTTGTTTTAGAATACTGCAAATTTTATTTTAGAATACTGAAGGATTGTCTGCCTTCTACTGTCATAGACGAATGTTTCAGCACATCTACTGCCAGATCCAATTAACATGCTAGGTTAGATACGATATTAATTAGAGATCACCAAGGTTGCAACACGATGGGCTTGTCTATTGCCTTGTCTAAATAATAACGTCATGTCGATGACTCGAGACCTATACCGGTCAAAGCTCAAATCTTTGTTAAATAAGCCAGCCAAGCATATATCTTTATCGGCATCACGGTCATTGTTGTTGACCAATCCTTGATGTTCTTTAATGGTTCATGCCAAGACGTGGAAACCTACCTAATATGCCAAGTCAAGCCAAGCCCAGCCCAGCCCAGCCCAACCCAACCAGGCCCAGCCCTTTTCAATTCCTGAATCCCGATTCCCGAAGAACACGCGCCACCCGAGCGTCACAAGATGGCGACGGAGATCAGGGTGGCACCAATCATCGGCAAGCATAAACCTGAAAGCCGCTTTTCGTTAAAGGCATGCACAACTTCTCCTCATGCAAGCAGCTTTATATCATTCTGGTGCTCGCCACTGCCATGATTCTCCAGCCATCTCACATTAACAAATACATATATATATATATATATATATATATATACTGGAGCTCCTCTCAACCCCCTCCCATGAGACCACTGGCCACAAACGCCACCAACAACGGTAACAATACCACCATGAGTCTGCCCTCAATTCTCCTCATCCTCTCCTTCCTCCCTCTCACGCTCTCCCTCCAAGCCAGCAGCACCCTTCAGACACAAGCCACCTTCCTTTCTCTTATGAAGGACTCCCTCTTGGGCCCCTCCATGGCTCGCTGGGACTTCGCCGGCGCCGTCGGTGATGGCCCCTACTGCAACTTCTCTGGAATCGCTTGCGACGAGCGTGGATATGTTGTGGAGATCGACCTGTCCTCATGGAAACTTGCCGGTGACTTCCCATCTGGAGTGTGTTCTTACCTCCCAATGCTCCGCGTTCTCCGGTTGGCCGATAACAGCATCGGCAATGGCTTCCCGAAGGACCTCCTCAACTGCTCCTCCTTAGCAGAGCTCAACTTCAGCTACTCTGGCCTCACTGGTACTGTGCCCGACTTGTCTCAGCTTCAGTCTCTCCGCTCGATCGATCTCTCCGACAACCATTTCACTGGTGAATTCCCTTTGTCCATCATCAACCTGACCAACCTCGAGGTGGTCAACTTCAATGAGAACCCCGGCTTCGATGTGTGGCGGCTGCCGGAGACGGTCACCAGGCTGAAAAAGCTCAAGGTTCTGATCCTTTCCACAACCTCCATGCGAGGAGAAATCCCACCTTGGATCGGGAACATGACATCTCTTGTAGACCTTGAATTCAGTGGGAATAAACTTGTGGGTCGAATTCCAGCCACCATTGGAAAGCTCGAGAACCTGAAATTATTGGAGCTTTATTATAACCAGCTGAGTGGAGAAATCCCTGATGAGCTTGGGAACCTGACACAGTTGGTCGACCTGGACATGTCGGAGAATCGGCTGACCGGCAGGATACCGGAAAAGCTCTGTGCCATACCGGGCCTTGGGGTGTTGCAGCTCTACACCAACAGGCTCACCGGAGGAATTCCTCGGGTGCTCGGGAACTCCACGGCGTCGAGCATCCTGTCACTCTATGGGAATTTCCTCACTGGGGAGTTGCCATCGGACCTTGGCCGGCACTCTAAGTTGATTGTTTTGGAGGTGTCTGACAACCAGTTGTCCGGCCAGCTGCCTGGAGATGCCTGTGCTGGTGGTGAGTTGCTCTATTTTCTAGTATTGAACAATCGCTTCACTGGTGAATTGCCAGATACCTATGCGCAATGCAACTCTCTGCTCCGGTTTCGAGTTTCTTACAACCAATTGAATGGTTCCATCCCTGAAGGGCTTTTCGGCCTTCCTCATGCATCAATCATTGATCTGGGCTTCAATCGCTTCGAAGGTACCATCGCAAAAACCATTGGGAATGCGATGAATTTATCAGCATTGTTTTTACCAAACAATCTGATTTCTGGTGCTCTGCCACCTGAGATCTCATGGGCTGCTAATCTAGTCAGGATCGATCTCAGCCATAACCTCTTATCTGGTCCAATTCCCTCTGAAATAGGCATTTTGCATAAGCTGAACCAGTTATCATTACAGGAAAACAAGCTAAACTCATCCATTCCATTATCTCTCTCCTCACTCAAGTCCCTCAATGTTCTCAACCTCTCCAATAACTATTTGACAGGGGAGATCCCTGATAGCCTCTGTAACTTGCTGCCCAATTCGCTAGACTTCTCGAACAACCGGCTTTCAGGGCCTGTCCCCCTCCCTCTGATAAAAGAAGGCCTGATAGAGAGCGTGTATGGCAATTCAGAGCTCTGTGTTCCCTTCCACCTCAACTTGACCAAACCTGGCCTTCCTCTCTGTCCAGAGCCCAACATCCGAAAGGGAATTGACAATATCTGGGTCATCGGAATCTGCGTCGTGCTTTCAATCCTTGGAGCTCTCATGTTCTTGAAGCGCTGGTTCAGCAAGAAGAATGTGGTGATGGAACAAGATGGTCTTTCATCTTCTCGTTCCTTCTGGTATGATGTCACGAGCTTCCACAGGCTAAGCTTTGATCAACATGAGATAGTGGAGGCCTTGATAGATAGAAATATTGTGGGTCATGGGGGTTCAGGGACTGTGTACAAGATTGCTCTGAGCAATGGTGAACTGGTTGCAGTGAAGAAGCTATGGAGCAGGAAGACAAAGAACCCATCACCTGATCAACTGTACCTTGATAAAGAGCTCAGGACTGAGGTCGAGACATTGGGGAGCATCCGTCATAAGAACATCGTAAAGCTTTATTGCTGCTTCTCGAGCATGGACTGCAAGCTCCTGGTCTATGAGTACATGCAAAATGGAAATCTTTGGGATGCTCTTCACACTGGAGGAGGCTTCTTAGATTGGCCAACCAGGCACAGGATTGCGCTTGGAATAGCTCAAGGACTCGCTTATCTGCACCATGATCTCTCGTCTCCAATTGTTCACCGTGATATCAAGTCTTCCAACATACTCCTTGATGAAGATTTTGAGCCAAAGGTGGCTGATTTTGGTATTGCAAAGATCTTGCAAGCAAGAGGAGATCACGAGTCATCGGCTACAGTCATTATAGGCACATACGGTTATTTAGCCCCAGGTAACTCCATGTTTCTAGTCGTCGGTTCAATCATTCATTCATCTCTACAACATTATTGCCATTCAGGATTTCTTTAAAGTTTAGTCTTCGGTTTAATGTTTTGAACTCTTCTACAACAATAAGCTCACAGAATCAATTGTTTCTAGCGTAGGTTATATCTCCTTTCTCATTTGATATGTGTTAACCATTTGCACTCCTGGCTAGTTTTCCTTCAACAATTTGATCATTACATATGGCTCAATTGTAATGACAGAGTATGCTTATTCCTTCAAAGCCACCACCAAATGCGATGTGTATAGCTTTGGAGTGGTGCTGATGGAACTAGTGACTGGAAAGAAGCCGAATGAGCCCGAGTTTGGGGAGAACTCCGACATCATCCACTGGGTCTCAAGCAAGGTA
This sequence comes from Calamus simplicifolius, assembly GCA_900491605.1. Taxonomy (NCBI): domain Eukaryota; kingdom Viridiplantae; phylum Streptophyta; class Magnoliopsida; order Arecales; family Arecaceae; genus Calamus; species Calamus simplicifolius. Next base: position 79,496 of record UESW01002147.1, on the reverse strand, counting down.
GGGACCAAAGAAGGAGCAATGAATGCCATAGACAAGAAGCTATCATGGAGCCCCTTCAAAGAGGAGATGGTCCAGGTGTTGCGGATTGCTCTTCGATGCACTTGCCGCAAACCGGCTTTCCGGCCATCCATGAATGAGGTTGTTCAGCTCTTGATCGAGGGTGACCCTGGCAAGTTTGATGTCACAGGACCATTCAAGTTCAAAGAGTTGGCGGGCCTCAAAGGACAAGCAACCAAGATATAATTGCAAGAAGAGATTTTGGACTTTGGATGAGGGTAAAAAGAAGTGGTTAGGTAGTAGAGTGCCTACTCTTGTTTTAACAATAATCACATAGTCTATTAATAATTTTCTCTTTTTTAAAGAAGAGGGGCATTTAGAACTGTAAAGGTTCCTGCTCTCCATCATATCATTTTCTTTCTTCTTTTTTAGCTAGGATTTTGTTGAATCTAGCATGCTGCTTTGTATTTACGCAGCATCTGGTACCTCTGATGGACCTACATATATACATCTATATCAATGTTTGGCTTCTTTTGGCTATCTCTCTCTCTCTCTCTCTCCCTTGTGTTTTTTGGCTTCTGTCACCGACTTGATGAGAATGATCTAAAAGAAGAGACCAAAAAGGAGGAGAGGGGTTGTAGGCTTGTGATTTGTTACGGTTTTCTTTCTTCCCCAAGGTGGGTTCTCTGATCATTTTAATTGAAAAAGGAGTTGCTGGGACCATTCTTATGCGCTATCCATCAGGGGAGGGATTTGTTAATTACGTGTCCGTCTTTGTCTTAATTGATAGCCAGGAACTTGGAGAAGTACAGGAACATTTCCTTTAAATTACTTTTTTTCCCCTCTTTTTTGATCAAAGGGATTATTTCTCTTTCTCAGAACTCCAACTTTGCCCCTTCTTTGTGACTCTGATTCCTGGGGTAATGGTAAGAAGATGAAGCACTAACTGGTATCTCCATTAACCATACATGGTGCCATGAGTCAGTCCACTTACGAGTGGGAGTTGCTTTTATGATAATTGAAGGGGTCCTCATGGTTCTTTTCTTTTGTGGTTCCCTCTGTGTACGCACATCATGATGGTTTGGACGCCACTTAGGCCTCATTCATCATCCTCAGTGGATCAAGTATAGGCCATCAAGTTCTCCAGTTGATGGATATCCCTATGGCTGGCAATGGGCATGGCAAGCTTGGCATGCTATCAGAAGTGGCCTCATATATTTCACTATCTGATTATATTTGGTCCTAAGCTGGAGGATCATCAGCCATGTGATAAAATAAATAAATAAAATTGTATGATACTTTTATCCATTTATAAAATAATGTTGTATAAGACCATGAGAATACTTCATAGTGTCATTAAAGGATTCGGTTTTAAACTTTATTTTTAATAAAAATATTAAAAAAAGCATGATAACTAAATTCAATAAAAAAATTGCAAATAAGTTTAGCTCTTCTACCTCACTTGAGCTCCTACAACTTTAAATCAAAACTCTATAATTCGATGTTCACTTCAGACCGATATTATGGTTTCATTATTGCTGATACTCTAATAGAACATATGATAATTTTTTTTTTTTAAAAAAACAATCATTTCACAATATCATGTTGAAGAGTAATAACATCTATTTGTCCTGCTTTTTTTTTTTTTCTTTTAATGAAATAAGTTTCTATTGATGATAATAACTAATAACTTCTGAATATATGTTTCTATCGTAAAAAAAAAAAAAGAAAGAAAATCTAAATAAGTGTCATGGTCCGACAACGAAACCTACACTACTTGGGGAATGTTTGACTGCCGATAGTTGATAAATAGTAGTTGCAATCGACTGCAGTAGAATTACAGGTGTCCAGAACAAGTGTTGTCAGCCACAAGCTATATTTCAACCAAAATCAAAGCAAAATAGTAATATTACTAAATCTTATAATTGAGAAAGTTCTTTAACTGCTCTTTCTCTGTGACATCTCCTCATTTTATGATAATAGTAATACTATTATATTATCATCACTGAATTAATATTATAATGATATAATACTATTATTGTTATATGATTAAATAATAATAGCAATATCTTGTTATTATAATTTTTGAAATTATTATTTTTTTTGAAAACCAAAAAATGGATAAGTTCCTACTTGTACAAGAGATATATTCGCAGTTGAAAATTCCAAACCGTATAAAATATATATAAACCGTCGAAAAGAGCATATGAAAGTTGTCTGGAGAATTCTTTCAAGTTGGCTTGTAAAAGATTCACCACCCATGAGGTTCCAAAAAAATGACAACTACTGCAGCGGCAAAATGATTCCCCCATGTACAATGGATTGACCAAATTCTTCGTAGTCGAAAGGCTAAAGATAGCAGGTCGGGCACAACGCTCCAAAACTGATAAAAAGAAGAATCAGCTATCTGTATGGCTGGAACACTGGAAGGGAGGCGTGGGGATAAATGCGAGGTATGATGGGTATTGCCATTGTGAGGGCCAGGCACTTGGTAGCTCGATCTTCGTTCAAATTAAGAGGTTTTGTGAACTTTCGGTTGGCTGGGCGACTTCAGAATCTCTCTTTGCATTTCAGTGGGGTCCTTCACTTTTTAAGCACTTCTTTATACTCTCTGGCATATTATTGGCTCTCTGCAAGTCCAATGCATCCATGATTGCAGCGTTCTCATCATGTCCAAGAAAATGTTCTCCTGAGTACCATTTACCAGGCCCATATTTGTCAGCATATGCGTGTGAAACTTCTTGGTAAAGCAATGTGGCTGCATCATGTGTTTCACGATTGTCTAAAATTTTATCTTTTCATTTGTAATAACATACGGACCATGCGATCTTTATATGTCCTTGAGCCAGGCAGATATGACAGATGATGAATTATTCCTATAATGTGGGTATTTCAGGATCCCTATGCTCCCTCTTCTTTCTTGATCTCCGGAGGGCCTCTTAGCATAAACGCGGTCTCTGGGCGATCACGGCTTATCAGATTTGGATATCGAGGAACCAACTCATCTTCTCTGATGATGTTACCTCTCCACATCGGCTTGTTAGGAGGATCAGATCTTTGTCTGCGGAATATGCCCAAGCTTTTCATGCTATTGGTCTTGACTCCTCTGGCCTCTGGGGTTCCCCTGCTGCTTCGGCAGCGAACCGGCATACGGTTTTCATTTCCTAGGAACCCTCCCACCAGGATTTATCAAAATCAACTTCGATGGAAGTGTCTGTGGCAGAGCTGCTGGTTCTGCGTTTATCATCCGTGGGCCTCAGGGTGATATGCTGGCTGCGGATGGCTTTGGCACCCTTGATTCCTCTGTCCCTATGACAGAACTTTATGCAGCATGGGCAGATATTTCTTACGCCTCTCAGCACTTCCATGCTTATCGTCTCGTTATCGAGGGTGATTCGATGACGGTTATTCGATGGCTGAGAAAGGAGAATATTTTCGACGGTCCCAGTATTCCTATTCTCAGGGACACATGGTCTATCTTACAGAGAGTTGGTTCTATCCGGATTCGACATATCTACCGTGAAGCCAACTCGGCGGTCGACTGGATAGTAGCTTCTGTGGCTCAGCACGCTGGTGGTTGGATTTGGCGGCTGGGTGACCCCTGCCCCTCTGTCTTACAACAAATTTTGTATTCTGACATATCTGAGATAATTCGTACTAGACTAGTATGATTATCCACTTGTACCAAAAAAAAAAAAACTTAGAATCTCACCTAAAATGTTTCGATAAGAAATTATTGTTAAGGTTCAATCCTTTTTATAGGCATGTTTGATATCCGATCTAGATTGAGGTGGGATTGAAAATATTAGAATAACTCAACGGCTTCCCAATCCAATATGCTCGTGGATCCAAACCTTTTAGGTATAAAAAACTAAGGCCATATTTGGTTCGTGATTCATTTTAAAAATACAGATTGTATCTAAAAATTTGAGTTATATTATGTTAATTTTTAGTGTTCAAAAATACGTTTGGTTGATGTTTTTAAAACTATTTTTGAACTTAAAATCATATAAAGAAAGGTCGTGAGAAGATAAAAAAGGGTAAATTCATGAGTTTTAGACGTTTTAAGCAAGAAAGGATAAAATTTAGAAAACATTTGAGATGAATCTAAAAAAAACGTTGCTTCGACGTTTTTCGTTTTTCAGTTTCATTCAAATTTTTATGATCATTTAGAAAAAAGTATTTTCAAAAACGATCCGACCAAATGTGTTTTTGATGTTATGGGTTGAATTCCTTATTTTCAGAAATAAAAAATTTAATCCAAATCGATTACCAAATGTATCCTAAGCCTTTGTTTGGTTCGTGATCCAAAATAGCTGTTTTCAAAAATATGGATTGTATCCAAAAATCTGAGTTGTATTCTGAGCTATTTTCAAAAATATGGATTGTATCCAAAAATCTGAGTTGTATTCTGTTGATTTTTAGTATTCGAGGATATGTTTGATTGGTATTTTTTAAAACTATTTTTGAACTTAAAAAAAGGCCGTGAAAAGAACGAAGAGGGTGAATTCGTGAGTTTCGGACATTTTGAGAATGGATAAAATCTGAAAAACGTTTTAGATGAATCTGTAGAAGAAGTGTTTTTAAAAACGATCCGACCAAATGTATTTTTCATGTTATGGGTTGAATTTCTTATTTTTAAAAATAAAAAATTTAATCCAAATCGATTGTCGTTCCTAATATTTTGATAAAGTCTGTGGCATATGACTTTCTTTTTCTATTCTCCAAAATATTGGACTGGATTAAAAATTTAACCCAGTCCAGTGATCTAAACGAGGTCTATAAGTACGAATACATGACCTCACTCAAAATAATTATTATTTAGGTAGTGTTTGATAGCCCAAAAGCTATCCCTATATAAATGTACATGATAGCATTTATCCAGAGAATAGCTGAGAGAATAAGCATCTTTTTAAAATTACAAGTCTGCCATCAAGGTATAACTTTAGTTGTTCCTTGGTTCCCTAGGGAATAAGTTCAGTGGATAACCCATGGTTAAACATGGGTTATCCCCTCTGATTAAACTTTTTCAGACCTATTCCCACTAGTTATAGCATTTGAAAATAAAAGGGAATATCCAGAGGATATCCCCATTTATTCCCCATATCATATACTGCCTTAGGCTTCATGATCCTATATCAGAATAAAAAATATGGGGGCTTCATGATCCTATATCAGAATAAAAAATATGGGATCATATATAATTATTAACCAAAAAATTATTATTAAGGCTTCATGATCCTATATCAGTATAAAAAATATGGGATCCTGTATAAGTATTAAAATATAAAAATAGATACTCATTAGCATGGACTTTTGTATACTTTATTCAATCTCTAGCATTCTTGCTGTTAACGAATAGCTTGCCGTATAAGAGAGCCTTAGCTGTTCGTTAACAGCAAGCTGGCCCGAATAAGGTATTAGTCTTTCGGCCGTGCCTTTTTTTTTTTGGCTCCATTTATTGAACCTGTTGTGCTAGGACACAAGTCCAACACAAAGCTTGGCCCAACTTGAGTTGGAACAAACATCATGGTTAGATTGGATTCTCTTCTTTATTAGTAAGCGAGATTGGCTTTCCTACATAGAAAAGAAAATGGGAAGAAAATCAAAAGTGTCTCAATTTGATTTGTTCATTAAATTAATTATTATTATTTAATAATTAAGGTAGGTGTTAATTCAGTAATTGCTAATAATCCATTCAATCCTTTCATTTTTCATTTTGCATTTTTCCATTTCCTTCTTATAAGTAAGCTCTGTGAGAAATTAAATCTGAATCTTTGGTAAAAACCATCACCATGAAGCCCAAGAATCATTCATATTCAATCATCAAGAATTAATAAACATAAATGGAAGCGTACCTAAATCCATATTGCTTGATTGCTCTTCAGAGTCCTGCGTTTGGCCTTCAGATTAATACATGTTCCCAGAGAGCCCTTTAGAATTTTTTCTAGGCTATTCTTTGTGATGATGAGATTCAGAGAAGAAGGTCATATGTGCGATTTAGGGACCATAACCGCTATATATAGATAACTTCATCATTATCTTTTGGTATTTTTATTTTAGCCCATCATAAAAATAGAAATAACCCCTTAGGTCTCTACACATTAAAGGGCTACACCTTATCATATATATTAAAGCTCAAATCACAGAAACCTTAGCTGATCACTATTAATTGGGCTTAACCTTATTTGACAATCTGTAACACATAATTATTTCACATATAAGCCCAATGTTGGATTAATAATCCAACAATCTCCCACTGGGCTATATGTGTAACATTATAATTATGTTTTGCAAAAAAAAAAAAAAAAAACCGAATGAGCTCAATTGTACTGTCATTACCAAAATGTATTTATAACCAATCCAGTCCATCAATCATACCAACATAGGATCAAAGCGGCCTTTGTTATATCTATCATAACTCGACCCATCAATGGTCACATATGTTGATACAACTGAATGACATGGATCATGATATGGATGTGTAGCATAGAAATTACATATAATGTGATTTTAACATGCCTATTTCCAACTGGTCCTTCTTAAACTTGAGTGAGATCAAAACTTTAACATAATTGTACAGAGTGTACTGAACTGAATAAAATACTTTATTTCTGATCAGAAAATATCCAAACACATAAATATGCACAAACTAAATATAAAGTATAAAATAGAAGCAATACAAACTTCCACTAAATCTAAGCATCATCATGCTCTATAACACCCATGTGAGCAGTATGCTCATGAAAGACCTTGGGCGGCACACCCTTTGTAAGGGGATCTGCAACCGAGTTTGTCTCTATATGTTCTATAGAAATCTGACCACTATGTACTCTTTCCTTTACAATTAGAAACTTGATGTCAATATGCTTTGACTTGGTCAAGCTCCTATTGTTATTGGAATATAATATGGCTGACTTGTTGTCCCAAAATAACTTTAGCAATCTTTCAATTCCTTCCAATATGCGCAGTCGAGTGATAAAATTTTTCAGCCATATCCCATGATTGGATGCTTCATAACATACTATAAATTCTGCTGCTATGGTAGAAAAAGCTATGAGTGTCTGTTTTGCACTTCTCCAAGAAATAGCCTCACCACCTAATAGATATATATAGCCCGAAGTGGATCTTTTACTATCTTGGCATCCCACAAAGTCGAAGTCAGCATACCCAATGATCTCAAAATGATCTGATCTCCTATATGTAAGCATGTAATCTTTTGTTCTTTTTAGATATCTCATAACCCTTTTGACTGCTTTTCAGTGATCCATTCCTGGGCTGCTTAAATATCTGCCTTGCACTCTAACAATGTACGCAATATCCGGATGCGTACAAACTTGAACATACATTAGACTCCCTACAACCGAAACATAAGGAATCGTCCGCATCTTTTCAACTTCAAGGTTTCCTTTTGGGCACTGATTAATACTGAATTTGTCTCCTTTAGCGACTTGGGTATCATCTGGTTTGCAATTTTGCATGACAAATTTCTTAAGTACTTTATCGATATAGCTCCTTTGTGATAATCCAAGGATACTCCGAGAACAATCTCGATATATCTGGATTTCCAATACAAAGGAGGCGTCACCAAGATCTTTCATTTGAAAATTGCTTGATAGAAATCTTTTGATTTCGTGCAACATGCCTATATCATTTGTGGTAAGCAAAATGTCATCCACATACAAAACCAGAAAATTGTATTTACTCCCACTGAACTTGTGATACGCACAATCATCAACTGCATTCACTTCAAAATTAAATGAGAGAATTACTTGATGAAATTTGTGGTACCATTAACGAGAAGCTTGCTTTAACCCATAAATGGATTTTGTCAATTTGCAAACCATTTTCTTTGGGCTCGACACAAAGTTTTCTAGTTGCACCATATAAATTGTCTCATCAATGTCTCAATTGAGAAATGTCGTCTTGACATCCATTTGATGGAGTTCCATATCATACTGTGCAACAAGAGCCATAATTGTCCTAAAAGAGTCATTCGATGAAACTGGAGAGAAGGTCTTTTTAAAGTCAATCCCTTTCTTTTGAGTATAGCCTTTAGCCACAAGATGAGCTTTATCTTTCCATATTACCCTTTGAATCCCTTTTAGTCTTAAAAATTCATTTGCAACCAATGGGTTTCACATCTTCTGATAATGGGGCAAGTTCCTAAACTTTATTATCTGTGTAGACTTATACTCTTCTTTCATTGCTTCAATCTACTTTTCTGAATTGAAACCTTGTATGGCTTGAAGGAAGTTGATAGGATCATCTTCCATCACACCATTATTTTTCTCAGTGGGGTCCTTCACTTTTTAAGCACTATTTATACTATCTGGCATATTATTGGCTCTCTGCAAGTCCAATGCATCCATGATTGCAGCTTTCTTATCATGTCCAAGAAAATGTTCTCCTGAGTACCATTTACCAGGCCCATATTTGTCAGCATATGCGTGTGAAATTTCTTGGTAAAGCAATGTGGCTGCATCATGTGTTTCACGATTGTCTAAAATTTTATCTTTTCATTTGTAATAACTTAGAATCTCACCTAAAATGTTTCGATAAGAAATTATTGTTAAGGTTCAATCCTTTATAGGCATGTTTGATATCTGACCTAGATTGAGGTGGGATTGAAAACATTAGAATAACTCAACGGCTTCCCAATCCAATATGCTCGCGGATCCAAACCTTTTAGGTATAAAAAACTAAGGTCATATTTGGTTCGTGATTCATTTTAAAAATACGGATTGTATCTAAAAATTTGAGTTATATTATGTTAATTTTTAGTGTTTAAAAATACGTTTGGTTGATGTTTTTTAAAATTATTTTTGAACTTAAAATCATATAAAGAAAGGTCGTGAGAAGAAAAAAAAAGGTAAATTCATGAGTTTTAGACGTTTTAAGCAAGAAAGGATAAAATTTAGAAAACATTTGAGATGAATCTAAAAAAAACGTTGCTTCGATGTTTTTCGTTTTTCAGTTTCATTCAGATTTTTATGATCATTTAGAAAAAAGTATTTTCAAAAACGATCCGACCAAATGTGTTTTTGATGTTATGGGTTGAATTCCTTATTTTCAGAAATAAAAAATTTAATCCAAATCGACTACTAAACGTATCTTAAGCCTTTGTTTGGTTTGTGATCCAAAATAGCTGTTTTCAAAAATATGGATTGTATCCAAAAATCTGAATTGTATTCTGAGCTGTTTTCAAAAATATGGATTGTATCCAAAAATCTGAGTTGTATTTTGTTGATTTTTAGTATTCGAGGATATGTTTGATTAGTATTTTTTAAACTATTTTTGAACTTAAAAAAGGCCGTGAAAAGAAGAAGAAGGTGAATTCGTGAGTTTTGAACATTTTGAGAAAGGATAAAATCTGAAAAATGTTTTAGATGAATCTGAAGAAGAAGTGTTTTTAAAAACGATCCGACCAAATGCGTTTTCATGTTATGGGTTGAATTTCTTATTTTTAAAAATAAAAAATCTAATCCAAATCGATTGTCGTTCCTAATATTTTGATAAAGTCTGTGGCATATGACTTTCTTTTTCTATTCTCCTAAATATTGGACTGGATTAAAAATTTAACCCAATCCAGTGATCTAAACGAGGTCTATAAGTACGAATACATGACCTCACTCAAAATAATTATTATTTAGGTAGTGTTTGATAGCTCAAAAGCTATTCCTAAATAAATGTACATGATAGCATTTATCCGAGAATAGCTGAGAGAATAAGCATCTTTTTAAAATTACAAGTCTGCCATCAAGGTATAACTTTAGTTGTTCCTGGGTTTCCTAGGGAATAAGTTCAGTGGATAACCCATGGTTAAACATGGGTTATCCCCTTTGGTTAAACTTTTTCAGACCTATTCCCACTAGTTATAGTATTTGAAAATAAAAGAGAATATCCAGAGGATATCCCCATTTATTTTCCATATCAGATACTGCCTTAGGCTTCATGATCCTATATTAGAATAAAAAATATGGGATCATATATAATTATTAACCAAAAAGTTATTATTTAGGCTTCATGATCCTGTATCAGTATAAAAATATGGGATCCTGTATAAGTATTAAAATATAAAAATAGATACTCATTAGCATGGACTTTTGTATACTTTATTCAATCTCTAGCATTCTTGCTGTTAACGAATAGCTTGCCGTATAAGAGAGCCTTAGCTGTTCGTTAACAGCAAGCTGGCCCGAATAAGGTATTAGTCTTTCGGCCATGCTTTTTTTTTTTTTTTGGCTCCATTTATTGAACCTGTTGTGCTAGGACACAAGTCCAACACAAAGCCTGGCCCAACTTGAGTTGGAACAAACATCATGGTTAGATTGGATTCTCTTCTTTATTAGTAAGCGAGATTGGCTTTCCTACACAGAAAAGAAAATGGGAAGAAAATCAAAAGTGTCTCAATTTGATTTATTCATTAAATTTATTATTATTATTTAATAATTAAGGTAGGTGTTAATTCAGTAATTGCTAATAATCCATTCAATCCTTTCATTTTTCATTTTGCATTTTTCCATTTCCTTCTTATAAGTAAGCTCTGCGAGAAATTAAATCTGAATCTTTGGTAAAAATCATCATCATAAAGCCCAAGAATCATTCATGTTCAATCATCAAGAATTAATAAACATAAACTGAAGCGTACCTAAATCCTTATTGCTTGATTGCTCTCTAGAGTCCTGCGTTTGGCCTTTCAGATTAATACATACTCCCAGAGAGCCCTTTAAAATTTTTTCTAGGCTATTCTTTCTGATGATGAGATTCAGAGAAGAAGGTCATATATGCGATTCAGGGACCATAACCGATATATATAGATAACTTCATTATTATCTTTTGGCATTTCTATTTTAGCCCATCATAAAAATAGAAATAACCCCTTAGGTCTCTACACATTAAAGGGCTACACCTTATCGTATATATTAAAGCTCAAATCACAGAAACCTTAGCTGATCACTATTAATTGGGCTTAACATTATTTGACAATCTGTAACACATAATTATTTCACATATAAGCCCAATGTTGGATTAATAATCCAACAATCTTCCATTGGGCTATATGTGTAACATTATAATTATGTTTTGCAAAAAAAAAAACCGAATGAGCTCAATTGTACTGTCATTACCTAAATGTATTTATAACCAATTCAGTCCATCAATCATACCAACATAGGATCAAAGCGGCCTTTGTTATATCTATCATAACTCGACCCATCAATGGTCACGTATATTGATACAACTGAATGACATGGATCATGATATGGATGTGTAGCATAGAAAATATATAATGTGATTTTAATATGCCTATTTCCAACTGGTCCTTCTTAAACTCGAGTGAGATCAAAACTTTAACATAATTGTACAGAGTGTACTGAACTGAATAAAATACTTTATTTCTGATCAGAAAATATCCAAACACATAAATATGCACAAACTAAATATAAAGTATAAAATAGAAGCAATACAAACTCCCACTGAATCTAAGCATCATCATGCTCTATAACACCCATGTGAGCAGTATGCTCATGAAAGACCTTGGGCGGCATACCCTTTGTAAGGGGATCTGCAACCTGCATGGAGTTTGTCTCTATATGTTCTGTAGAAATCTGACCACTGTGTACTTTTTCTTTTACAATTAGAAACTTGATGTCAATATGCTTTGACTTGGTTAAGCTCCTATTGTTGTTGAAATACAATATGGCTGACTTGTTGTCACAAAATAACTTTAGCAATCTTTCAATTCCTTTCAATATGCGCAGCCGAGTGATAAAATTTTTCAGCCATATCCCATGATTGGATGCTTCATAACATACTATAAATTCTGCTGCTATGGTAGAAGAAGCTATGGGTGTCTATTTTGCACTTCTCCAAGAAATAGCCTCACCACCTAATAGATATACATAGCCGAAGTGGATCTTTTACTATCTTGGCATCTCGCAAAGTCGAAGTCAGCATACCCAATGATCTCAAAATGATCTGATCTCCTATATGTAAGCATGTAATCTTTTGTTCTTTTTAGATATCTCATAACCCTTTTGGCTGCTTTTCAGTGATCCATTCCCGGGCTGCTTAAATATCTGCCTAGCACTCTAACAATGTATGCAATATCCGGACGCGTACAAACTTGAACATACATTAGACTCCCTACAACCGAAACATAAGGAATCTTCCGCATCTTTTTAACTTCAAGGTTTCCTTTTGGGCACTGATTAATACTGAATTTGTCTCCATTAGCGACTGGGGTATCATCTGGTTTGCAATTTTGCATGCCAAATTTCTTAAGTACTTTATCGATATAGCTCCTTTGTGATAATCCAAGGATACTCCGATAACGATCTCGATGTATCTGGATTTTCATACAAAGGAGGCATCACCAAGATCTTTCATTTGAAAATTGCTTGATAGAAATCTTTTGATTTCGTGCAACATGCCTATATCATTTGTGGTAAGCAAAATGTCATCCACATACAAAACCAGAAAAATGTATTTACTCCACTGAACTTGTGATACGCACAATCATCAACTGCATTCACTTCAAAATTAAATGAGAGAATTACTTGATGAAATTTGGTGCCATTGACGAGAAGCTTGCTTTAACCCATAAATGGATTTTGTCAATTTGCAAACCATTTTCTTTGGGTCTCCCGACACAAAGTTTTCTAGTTGCACCATATAAATCTCATCAATGTCTCAATTGAGAAATATCGTCTTGACATCCATTTGATGGAGTTCTATATCATACTGTGCAACAAGAGCCATAATTGTCCTAAAAGTGTCCTTCGATGAAACTGGAGAGAAGGTCTCTTTAAAGTCAATCCCTTCCTTTTGAGTATAGCCTTTAGCCACAAGATGAGCTTTATACCTTTCCATATTACCCTTTGAATCCCATTTGGTCTTAAAAATTCATTTGCAACCAATGGGTTTCACATCTTCTGATAATGGGGCAAGTTCCTAAACTTTATTATCTTATATAGACTTATACTCTTCTTTCATTGCTTCAATCTACTTTTCTGAATTGAAACCTTGTATGGCTTGAAGGAAGTTGACAGGATCATCTTCCATCACACCATTATTTTTCTCATGTTCCTGAAGAAACACTATATAGTCATCTGGAATAGCATTCTTCCTTTCTCTAGTGGATCGCCGCAAAGGCACTTGTTCTTAATGTACTTGTTCTTGAGGTTGTTGAGTTTGTACCTCTGAGGGTTGAATAATAATTTCTTGTTGTTTTGGAATTGTAACTTGATCATTATCAAAAGCAATTATAAGAATAGGAACTAACTGCTCTTCAACAAGAGTAGTAGGATCCAATTCCTCCTCAAAGACAAAGTCTCTAACTTTATTTCTTCTCTCAAACTCAATATCCTCAAAGAACGTTGTAGTTCCCATCTCAAAAATTATCCTTGATTTGGGATCATAAAACTTATAACCCCTAGATCGCTCAGAATACCCAACAAAGTAGCTACTCATTGTCCTGGAGTCCAATTTCTTTTCATATGGCCTATAAGGCCTTGCCTCAGCTGGACATCCCCAAATATGAAAATGCTTTAGACTAGACTTTCGTCCTATCCAAAGCTCATAGGGTGTTTTAACAGTTGCTTTAGTTGGTACTTGTTCAGAATGTAGGCTGTTATCTTTAGTGCCTTTTCCCAGAGTGACTCTGGTAAGGTAGAATGACAAATCATACTCCTTACCATATCCTTAAGAGTCATTTTCATCTTTTAGCTACACCATTCATACTAGGTGTCCTGGCATGGTATACTGTGGAACGATTCCACACTCCTCTAGGTATCTGGCAAATGGTCCTGGACGTTGTTCACCTGATCCGTTATATCTACCGTAATATTCACCACCACGGTCAGATCTGACTCCTTTAATCCTTTTGTTGAGCTGAAGCTCAACTTCAGCTTTAATGATTTGAACACATCCAAAACTTGGGACTTTTCATGAATAAGAAATAGGTATGCATATCTTGAATAATCATCTATGAATGATACAAAATATTGTTGACCATTCCAAGAAGGTGTAGGAAATGGTCCACAAATGTCTGTATATATCAACTCTAAGACTTTCGTAGTTCTATGTGCACCCAATTTCTTTGTTTTGGTCTGTTTGCCTTTAATGCAATCAACACAAACATTAAAGTCTGTAAATTGAGGGAATCCAAAATTCCATCTGACACAAGTCGTTCAACTCTATTTCTAGAGATGTGACATAATCGCTTATGCCATAATGTTCCTGAATTTTCATTGCAAATTTTACGCTTAGTACCTCTTGATTCCATATTCAAGGTTTCATTATAAGAGCAACAATATCAAGCAAATATAGATTGTCATACACTATAAGAGAACCAGTTCCAATAATATTTGAATTTAACGAAAGACTAAACTGACTATTTCCAAATGAACAACAATATCCTAATTTGTCCAAAGCTGAAATAAAAACCAAATTTTGTCTAAACGACGGTACTATAAAAGTGTCTTTCAAATCCAAATAATAACCAAAACTTAATAACAATCTAAAATGCCCAATTGCCTCCACATCTACCGACTTTCCATCTCCTACATAAATGCGTCTTTCAGCATCAGTTGGTTTTCGGTAGCTCATGCAATCCTGCATTGAAACACTGATGTTAGTAGTAGCACCAGAATCTAACCACCAAGTGTTTCTAGGTACTGAAGCTATATTCACTTCAAAATAGACCAAATTAAGAAATGTACCTTCTTTTTACGCCATACATGATACTTGGAACATTCCTTTCTTATATATCCAGACTTCTTGCAGAAGAAATAACTTTCCTTATCCTGATTTTGTTTCTTTTTTACTGAACCTTTAGCAGCCTCATTCTTCTTTTCTTGCCTTTATCCTTGCTCTTGTCCTTAGAGGTACTTACCAAGTGAGCACTTTCAGTCTTCTCTTGCTTCAATCTCTCTTCCTCTTGCACACAATGTGAAATGAGCTCATTAAGAGCCCATTTCTCCTTCTGGCAGTTGTAACTGACCTTAAATTGAATGAACTGATTATGTAAAGAGATCAATACCAGATGCACAAGCAAGTCTTCTGATATTTCAAGTTTTAGTCCTTAAGCTTTGAAACAAGATGAGACATTTCCATAATGTACTCCCTTATTGTTTCCTTTGCCCTTATACTTCATGAAATCAAGCTTTTCAAGATTGTACTTATTTCCGCCTTATCGCTTTTGGCAAAGCGCTTCTTAATCTCAGCAAAAAAATCCTTGGCACTGATAATCCCTTTGGATATCGCACCCCTAAAAGCTTCAGGTATGCCGCACTTGATGATCATAAGACTCATGCGATTAGAGCGATCCCATTTCTCATATCTGTTCCTCTCATAAGAGGTACGGGATGCTGTAGGAGGAGTGGGTTGCTCAATTCTTAGTACAAGGTTCAAATCCATGCAGCCAAGAACAATAAGAATGTTCTCCTTTCAGTCCTTGAAGTTAGTACCATTAAGGATAGGTACCGAATTGAGGTTAGCAAAAAATAGTAGCAACATTAGCTATAAAATAAAAGTAATACATAAATAACATGCTCATATTAATAATTTATATATATATATATATATATTGGTTGTTTTCTATCTATGTATAAGTTATCTCAAAAATAAAAACTTATCTATTTTAAAGTCACCTTTGTAACACACAAAAAAAAATTTAAATCAATAGATAAGATTTTATTTTGTGAAACCATGAAATCGCATGGAGAAGGTTGCTCACACTTACGAAACCAAATCTATTTCTCAATCCCGTGTGAGGCATGAAAAAACCGAAAGCCTGATAACAATGCCTTGTCAACGAAGCCCCCTTTTAAAAAAATCCATGCACTAAATGCCATTAAATGCTTCAATGTTATCCCGTTACACAAGTCCGGCAACAAGAGGATTCGTTCAAAAAAACAAAACGACCGAACGGCCGGCACAAGATTTCTAGCGGAAAAATCAGCCAGTACTCAATTTTCAGAGGAAAAATCGGCCAGTGCATAAAAATTCCCATCCTTTGGGAACCGAATGATCTGTTGGTAATCTTGGGGATATTTACTTATTTATTTTTAATTATAACAATCTGTGCTTTATTTTTTTTCATGAAACTTCATTCTGTTGCCAAGATATATCCCATAATTTTTATGGAACAGAGCCGTGAAAATCCCACGTGACACGTAAGGAGAAGTGATTCCATACAGACTCGCATTCCCTTCCCTTCATGCGAAGCCAGATCCCTTTATAGTTAAAATTAAATCAAATATAAATTTAATTTTATCCATAATTTAGTTTTACTTTATCATATGAAAAAACTTTATCTTCGGATCACGTAAGATTGATTTCATGATGCAGCGAATATCTTTCGCTCTTAACATCAAAATTTATAATCATCAAACTAGAAGTAAAATAAAGTTTTAATGCACTATGAACTTTGTTTTATTTAGAAACTAGATCTACATATATTAATAATATCAATGGCACCAAAATAAAATTTACAATAATGAGTATTTGTCTCACGGTTGCTACTATATGCACAAATAATATGAATATTAATGGCATATGACCCAAAAAATTTAAAATTTCTCAATGATTCAACATGAATAGGGCTTTGATACCGATTATGAGAAATTAAATCTGAATCTTTGGTGCAAATCATCACCATGAAGCCCAGGAATCATTCATGTTCAATTATCAAGGAATCATTCATGTTCAATTATCAAGAATTAATAAACATAAATCATATTGCTTGATTACTCTTCAGAGTCCTGCGGTTGGCCTTTCATATCAACACGTATTCCAAAGCCCTTTAGAATTTTCTCTAGGCTATTCTTTTTGATGATGGGATTAAGAGGAGAAGATCGTAAGTGCGATCCGAACCATAACCGCTATATATAGATAACTTCATTATTATCATAAAAATAGAATAACTCCTTAGGTCTCTAGAAGGCCATACCTTATCAAATACATTAATCATTGAAACCTTACCTAATCACTTTTAATTAGGCTTAACCTTATTTGACCGTCCGTAACACATAATTATTTCACATATAAGCCCATTGTTTGATTAATAATCCAATAAGTATATATATAATAGATCCATAAATGGCCTCCTACGGGTTTTTAACATACATGTGATCTAATTTTGCATGTTTACTTCATCATCCCTTCTACCATAGGCTAATACGTTCAACCTTAATCGATATAGACGGTGGAAATGAACACTTTAACACGAAGTTTTTCTAAATATTAATCAATATAAATAATAAGCTTTAATAAGAATAGAGCTATATAATATTGTTAAAGATAATAAATTGTATTCATGTTTTCCAGGCTTTCATCGTAAATTATTATGCAGGTTTTATGAGAGATTTATGTGTAATACATCCAATTTGTAAAGGGAGTAGTATGTAAGTTGAGAAAGAAATCTTCGTTCCGGATCTAAAGGCCAATTTGGCAATCAATTAATCTTTTACCCTCCCTCTCTCCATTCATTGTTTGATTATTTTCCTTTTCTCAGTTTATGATATCTACAAAGATTGACACTATTAGTATCTATCTTTTAGATCTGTTTTAATTTAGTTTCAGTTATTCTCTTTCTACTTAGTCTAGTTGAGTTCCAAGATTTCTCTCCGGAAAAAGAAAAGGGGCGTTGGATTTTTTTATGGGTTTATGCTTAAAAATTAATAAAAGAAAAGGGACATAACCAGTGTATTATTAGAGTCATTATTGTAAGACTGCAACTTTATTCTGTGCAATTTTTATTGCTCTAGGGATTACTTGAAGTGAAAATTTGCTTTCACTTAACTAGACATTGGCTTGAGGAATGATATCTTAGAGCAAAAAAAATCTAATGTTCATTTAAATTAGGTCTGAGAAGGGACCATGAGTTGCACTTTATTTCAGGTCGGAAATGACTTAGTGCACCACCTCCGGTGCACTAAATCGCGCATCGATGCCCGGCATTGGCGCGCGCCCACACCCGGTGCACTAAGTCGCGCACCGGTGCACGGCATTGGCCGCGCATCCGTGCGGGCGCGCGTGTGAAGCGCACCACGGCCCAATGGGCCGTGACACGCGCGTCCGTACGGGCGCGCGGCCAATACCGCGCGCCGATGCATGCTTCCTGCATCGTCTTCGGTACAGAAAAACTTTTTCATTTCAGGTTTTCTGTATAGCGCTAACCATCTGATAGCGATCAGCTTCTCCTTTGGAGCAGGAGGTTAGGCTTCGGCCTTTGGCCTAGACTGGTTGGGCGAGGCTATGGGCTGTCTCTTAATCAAGCCTATGGGCCAAGTAACAAATTTGCCTCACGAGATTTCATCCTATCTCCTGTCGTTTCGTTTGGATGGAAAAATTTTCGCGAGGAATCTCGTTTCAAGCAAAAATATAAAAATTTTCAAACCAAATTTTTCTGATTGATCACTCCGGAAAATAAAAAAAACTAAATAGAAATATTATTTACAAAAACACCATGATACTTTGATAAATAAAAATATATATAATGACGTTTTTTCATGAATAAATACATGAATTTATTTTGAACTACATTTTTTGGACTCTTTTGTAATAATATTTTTTGGTCTACTTTGTAAATAAATTTATGTTTATGTAAAAGATTTTTTATAATAAATATTTACATTACATTATAAAAATTTAAATTTTGTAAGTTATAATTTATAAATTATAATATTATAAAATTATAAATTAGCAATAAAATTATAACATTATAAAATTTGATTCATAATATACATTATTATAAATTGCTAAATTTTTTTATTATAATGTTATAGTATTTATAAATATTTATGAATTTATTACAAATAGTACAAATTTATAATTTTATAGTGTTATATATGTTTTTAAAAATAAAAATAATTAAATATTATAATAAAATTAAAAAATACTTACAATTTGCTAATTATAATACTTATAATATTTAATTGTGCCAATATTTACTAAAGTTTATGCTGTGTAAATATTTTTATAAGTTTCTAACCTTTATGAATGTAAATAAATTAAGAAAAACTAATTATTTAAAAAAGGTGTAAATATTAAAAATTAATGAAAATGATGAATTATGTACCAAAAATGTGGTATTATTTTTGTAAATATATTTTTGAACTTTTAAATTCTTATTTGTAATTTTATAAACATATTGATGTAGCAAAACAATGAATTTTACAATTCTCAGATAATTTTTTTTGAGAAACAATTATCTACATAAAAAGTTTTATTTTATAATCATAAAATTTCACATTTTGAAATGCTACGTTAGAAAATTCTGTGAACTCAAAAATGTTCTACCCAAATGCAACCTTAATGATTCCCACAGTCAGACTAGTTGCAGTGGACTTGATTGCTTAGATGTTGGTACATCAATAACATTACCTTTTATCACCCAAATACAAGAAATTTGCAGGTGGTGCAAGAGAGGTCAATGAAGTTCATTTTCTTGAAAGTAACTCTTGGCTCAAGTTCATGTTATGAATTACCACTTTGTCATTAGGTGTGGTAGGGCACTTTAATTAGATTTCTATTTGTTACAGACCAGACATCGCATTAGATGACTTCATGCGTGTTTGTTGCTTAGAATGCAAGTGTCTTTTGACTCCCTTTTGCAGCAACCTATCAACTTCTATTCTTAAATCACTGATGTTGATATAAAATTTGTAATTTGGTGTGTTGAGACTAATAGTAGAACAGACAGCATATTCTTCTGCCAGCGCCGTAGCCAGGAGAACTCCTGGTGAACATGAACATGAACTATAGCTTTGGCTTGATTGTGATGCATTATGTTTAGATTCTGTTAACTTACTTATGCATGCAAATAACATCATCATGGACATCACATGGATGCATACACAAAACTTAGCTCTTGATCAACCATGAGAACCGTTTCATCTAAACCCATCCTCCTCCATCCATAATGGTGGGGGGCATGGGCCAGATGGCCCATGAGCCAGCCCGGTAAATAGACCAATCAGTCTAACCACTACAACAGCAGTTGATTAGTATTATATTTTGGAAAGGACTTGTGCACTAAACACGAGTAGAATGTACGTATCATATGCGATAATTGGCTATGCATACTCAAAATATATTTTTATTTTTATTTTTTTTGCATCATAATATGCGCGATCAATCATCCTGTGCGATGTAGAAAAATTTTTCTTATATCTTATATTTCTGATATATATTTGTAGGAAAAGTCTTCCTGCTCCATGAGCAGTGCAGAAAATTTTATACTATCCGCGATCATTGGATCTGTACGAGAAGCCCGCTACATCTGATAGGTGAGTTCTTGGTGCGGGCTCCTTGTGCGAACCTGTAACCACCGTATGGCACAAAAAGAATTATTCGTATTTGTATCCAATGGACGAGGCTTAAACAACTCTTAAAAGATTTTCATTGAGGCTTAAACAACTTCATGCGGGTGCAATTGCGCATGAATTAAAAGCATTTCTGTATTTTTCGTGCTGCATGTATGCACGATGATTGTTATTGGCTTGTTGGCATGCGCGCGCTTCTGCATTACAAGCGGTGCCATGCGATAGTGGCCCTTCATGTAAAGTCAGCTTCCGATCCTCTGCAACTAGGAATGGTAACGGTTCGGGATGATTCGAAACGGTCATACCGTCTCCGTTCCGTTAGAAAAAATGTCTCCATTCCTCGTCGCATTAAGTCGTTATAGTTAACGGACAGGAACGGGGATACCCGGCCGGATAAACCACTGGGTATCCATTTTTCCATTTACATAAAAAAAATAAAATTATTTTATTAAATTTATAATTTATTGAAATAAAAAAAAATTTTTAGGATAAGATGGAGATTAATCGAGAATAATCAAATAATAATATTGATATATAAGAGATTCTCTTGGAAAAAGAGAATGAAAATGATTTCTATGATAAGGAAGAAGAGAACGAAAAGTGAGAGAAAATAACTAACAAATAAAAAATTAGAAATGAAGATTTCAACGCAACAATCGTAAAAAAAAATATATTTTAATTTTAAAAAAAATAAAGAGATTTTAAAAAAAATAAAGAAAAGATGAGCATGAGCAGAAAAAAGGTTGGGCGTCGATGGAGCAACGACGAAGATAGATTACTGATAGAGCTGTTTCGTCTTGTTTTAGTTTAAACTTTAGATCGGCTACGTGAAAGAAGAAGAGCAAAAGTCAAGATTATATTTTTTATTTATTTTTAATTTTTAATATATATATTTAAATATATTATATTAAAGTTAACGAAGAAAGAGAGTAATGAGATGGGCAAAAATATATCATTTTTAGACTGTTTTATTCATTTTATTAACAAAAAAAAAACAAGCTGTTTAGATCCAAAATTTTTTGACCCGTTAAGAACCGAACGAATAGAAGACTATATAAAAAAAAAAAAAACGATACCGAACGAATAGAAAAAAAAAAAAAAAGTCACCCTGTTTGCACCCGGCTTGCACGAGATTGCTGGTTCCGTTCACGGGGCACGTAATACGGCCTGAGAAGTGAGAAGCCCCAGAACATTCAACCCCCACCACCACCACTGCCACACTTGCCACGTTTCTTAGTGCCAGGTTTCGTGCAACCAATTTGTAGACCATCCGAGAGCCCAACGCGAGAACAGGATATTTTTAAAGCAGACGACCGATGAAGCGTCCCATCAATCATGTCCATCTGGTTCACCCGTTACGATGCCTCAAAGTGCAGATTAGCGAGACCGATTCCGATTCTTTTTCTCCCGCTGGATATAGATCAGACGGTATAAGCGTGAATAGCAATTCCGTAGTTTCATGTAACGCTCAGTCCTCTTTGTTGGAACCGAAAGCTACGAAACCGAATACCGGTTAACGGCGCCAGGTTGGTTAGCCTCTTTCTTCGCTGCCAGCCGTCCATTTACTCACGGCTAACTAACTCCGTTTAAGAGATAAACCCTAGTGGCCCGCTCCCGGCCCCGCTCCTCCACCCATCCTCGGTTTCTCGATAAAAGGCCAGGCGAGGCGAGGGGAGAGGAGGCATCGGAAGGCGTCTTCGTACACGCCGGTCCTCAAATCTCTCGTCTTCTTCTCCCCTCTCTCTCGGTCTCTCTCTCTCTCGTTTGTGTGTGTGTGTTTTTTTTTTCAAGTCCTCAGCGAATATGAGAGAGTGCATCTCGATCCACATCGGGCAGGCCGGTATCCAGGTCGGCAATGCCTGCTGGGAGCTTTACTGCCTCGAGCACGGCATTCAGGTTCATTCTCTTGCCTCGATCTGTTCTATTTTCTCTATTTTATGCTATTTTCTTGATTTTGTTTGGGGTTTTTTTTATTAGGATCGCTCGATCTGTTTAGCTTGACATTGGTTTTTTTCTGATTCTTGTTGGATTTATGGCCAGATCTTGGTTCTTGTGATGAAATAGCTGTAAGTCTGTCGGAAATGTGTGTTTTTTACTTTTCTGGAGATTGTTCTTGTGGAATTTGTTTTTTCCATCGATCTCTTCTTTGGATCTGCCACGATCTTTTGTTTCCGTGTTTATATGTGCATTTCCTGATTTTGGGTTTTTGGCTGTGAAATGGCTCGATCTATTAGCTCGAATAGTTATTCTTGGTAGATTTGTGGTCGGATCTAGGATTTTATAATGAAGTAGTTGGAGATCTGTAGGAAATGTGGATTTCAGCGTAGTTAATGGTTTATGTAGCCGCCTTAAATACCTGATCTGGCGGAATGAAGCGTACTCCTTCAGATTTGGGCATTTCATACGGCGTCTAATTATAGCTGTTTATTTATTTATTTATTTTTTTGGCTTTTTTCCGTTTGGGTTCTTGTCTTCCTTTCTTAGCTTTCTTATGCCAGTTTCTGTATGTTAGAGTAATTGATTTTATGTTGTACTCGACCTACATATAATTGGTCTTAGTCTTTTTTTTTTTTTTTTTTTTTTGAAAAAAAGCAAAGATCTTTGCATCCTTTCTCTTTCTTTTGATTGTTGTCATTTTCTTTATTCTTTTTTTTTTTCCCTCTAACTCTCGCCTTCTTTTAGCCTGATGGCCAAATGCCCGGCGACAAGACCATCGGCGGAGGTGATGACGCATTCAACACCTTTTTCAGCGAGACTGGTGCTGGAAAGCATGTCCCCCGTGCTGTGTTTGTTGATCTGGAACCCACTGTGATCGATGAAGTGAGGACCGGAACTTACCGCCAGCTCTTCCACCCAGAGCAGCTCATCAGCGGGAAGGAGGACGCTGCTAACAATTTTGCCCGTGGCCACTATACCATTGGCAAGGAAATTGTCGACCTCTGCCTTGACCGCATCAGGAAACTCGCGGACAACTGCACTGGGCTTCAAGGCTTCCTCGTATTCAATGCCGTTGGCGGAGGCACTGGCTCAGGCCTAGGCTCTCTCTCCTCGAGCGTCTGTCTGTCGATTATGGCAAGAAGTCAAAGCTTGGCTTCACTGTTTACCCCTCTCCCCAGGTCTCCACCTCCGTTGTTGAGCCCTACAACAGCGTTCTGTCCACCCACTCTCTCCTCGAGCACACTGATGTTGCCGTCCTTCTTGACAATGAAGCCATCTATGACATCTGCAGGCGCTCCCTTGACATTGAGCGCCCCACCTACACCAACCTCAACCGCCTTGTCTCTCAGGTCTGCTGTTACTTCTCGTTATGGAAGAGAGCCTACTTTTTGGAAGAGTCTTTGGCAGTTCTCTGATTGGATCTTTTGCTGCTATGCAGGTGATCTCATCCCTGACTGCATCCCTGAGGTTTGATGGTGCCCTGAATGTTGATGTTACTGAGTTCCAGACCAATCTGGTCCCCTACCCGAGGATCCACTTCATGCTTTCCTCGTACGCTCCTGTTATCTCTGCAGAGAAGGCCTACCATGAGCAGCTCTCTGTTGCGGAAATCACCAACAGTGCTTTTGAGCCTTCTTCTATGATGGCAAAATGTGACCCTCGCCATGGCAAGTACATGGCTTGCTGCCTCATGTACCGTGGAGACGTGGTGCCCAAGGATGTGAATGCCGCTGTTGCCACCATCAAGACCAAGCGTACCATCCAGTTTGTTGACTGGTGCCCAACTGGCTTTAAATGTGGTATCAACTACCAGCCACCTACTGTTGTGCCTGGTGGTGATCTGGCCAAGGTGCAGAGGGCTGTGTGCATGATCTCCAACTCCACCAGTGTTGCTGAAGTGTTCTCCCGCATTGACCACAAATTTGATCTCATGTATGCCAAGAGAGCCTTTGTTCACTGGTATGTTGGCGAGGGCATGGAGGAAGGGGAGTTCTCTGAAGCTCGTGAGGATCTTGCTGCATTGGAGAAGGATTATGAGGAAGTTGGTGCGGAGTCTGCTGAGGGTGAAGAAGGTGATGAAGGTGATGAATATTGATTGAGTAGCGGCCTTCTATCCATCCGTTCGTCGCATGTGGTTTCCCGTCATTTCCGTCTTTGTTGTCCGTCGATTTCGCATGTGGTTTCCCGTCGTTTCCGTGTTTGTTATCCGTTGGTTGTATGTGTGCATGTTTTCTTAAGCATGTGGATGCTATCGGATGCTGAAACCTCCTCCTCATTTTGCTTGTAGTATTATATCATGCTATCTTGTTGGGGGCTGTTTAATAATTTCTTGGAGCTCTGCTCTTTGTCAAGTTTGTTTTTTATTTCTTCTTCGTTTTTTTTTTTTTTTTGATGATAGTGTTCTGATGGCTCGTTCTCCTTGAACATGGGTTCTGGTACCTCCTTCGGGAGGTGGAGAATCGAAACTCATGAGCTTGATGATAAAATCCAATCTGCCAACCAGGCTGTAGTTGTTAGCTCGGACGCATTTTTGCGGTACGCGTGTGTATGACAAAAGGGAAACTAGTATTTCGAAGGGATAACGGTGCCAAAGGCCTTAAGATGAATTGATAAATATTACTTCCATTCTCATGGATTGCATGCAACCATAGTCTAGTTCTTTAATTAAACTAGTTGTATCATTGGTCTGATTAAAGCAAATAAATTTCTCTTTCTTATTATTTTAGTGCGAATTGATAAAATTAAATTAATTTTTGTGATATTTATAAAAAATATTTTAATAAATAATACATATAATTTTTTTTTGGCAGCTGTTAAGCTTAAATTTCTCTTTCTGTTGCTTCTTTTTAATCCGCCCAACTCTCTTTCGTATTATTATTTTTTAGACATTTAAAATTAATTTCAAGTTATATAGTTTAAATAACTTAACTTTAAGGATTTAAATTTGGAAACTATCAAATTAGTTGAATTTTAGAAAAAAAATTATTTTTATTTATTATTATGTATCATTTTGTTAATTTTAATTATATTTTAATTATTTATATTGTAGGAGCCGTAAACAAAAAACATAGCTTGTTTCGGCGGTCAGTCTTCGATGAAGAGTTGCGTCAGACTCCTAAGCCACGATGCCGTCTCTTGTAACCCTTGCATCTCACATAAGACACCTTAGATCTTTTAAAGAAGACATACAACCAGTGAAAGATCAACCAAAGGATACAAAGAGTCCCGAAGAGTCTCATGGGACTCTTAGGACTTCGTGTGGGTCACTCCATGCCAACGAAACTCTCAACACTCTACTTGTCCACACAGGAACAATATTTTATAACCTCAACTCTCTACAATATTTTATAACCTTAACTCTCTCAACTTCAGTGGAGTAGGGTGTGCGATCCGATGAAACTCACACAGTGACACATAGTGGATATACTGCATTAAGTTAATAAATAACTAACGCATTCCAATCCCATCTGTGTCTAGAGGTAGGCACTAAATAATTAACGCAACGAATAGGAATACAATCCAATCCCATCTGTGTCTAGAGGTAGGCACTGGACCGTGCCGTCCACGGCACGGCCCAAGCCCACATGGGCATGCCAGGCATGATAAACCGTGTGTGCCGAGCTCAAAAATTTTTTTTCGTTGGCCCTGCATGATACGGCCCATGACAGGCCTGGGTCGGCCTGCCGTGCCTAGGCCAGTGCAGCACTGGTTGTGCCTGCCTAGTCATGCTAGACATAGCCATGCGGCCTAATTTTTTTTTACCGTGCCTGGCACGGCCCGTTTGTTACTGGGCCCGCCAGGCACGCCACGGTAATTTTAGAGGCACGATGGGCCTGGGCCGGGCCGTGCCAGGCATGGCCCAGTGCTCACCTCTATATGTGTCCCAGATAATTTGATCACACCTAATCAAGCACTCTCAATCCTTCAAGAGATCTTTCCTGAACAGCACTTGATAAAACATAAAATCATAATATTTGTATCCATAATCATATGTAACTCATACATATGATTTCGGGCAATGGATCATAAACATAAGGTGTGATCGTGAATAATTTTCCTTGAACACTCTTACCAGTCCATCTTTGTCCAGTTGACTTCCTAGGATTATCTCATGTGGCCGTATCAATTCCATGATCCTGGAGGACAAGGCTAAGGAAGTCATCCTGAACTCCAACTTCATAGTATAGGTTTAAGTCCAAAGACACTACATAGTTGTAAGGCTCACACGGTAACGGAAAGAGAATATCATGTTACCACTTAGATCGACTTTAGCACATGCGACAAAATGCATGCTACGGTGAAGTCCCACTTAAGAGGGAATATATCATGTTACTCCTTACTGGGTCGACTTTAGCACATGCAACATAATACATGCTCCGGTGGAGCTCCCACTTAATGGGCCATGTCATACTCAAACACCATACGAACATAAGTCCAAGCATTACAAAGTTGCCTGACTTGAGCACACACCAATATTCCCAGTTCGGCTATAACAGGCTTAGTACAGATATGTTGATATATCAATATTCATATACTACACACGCATGCATGTACTCCATACTTGACTCTCTTGTCTCATCTCAGTCCAAACTGAGACGACTCTGATTATAATATATTCAATTATATTTTATGTAGCCCATTTTGTAACTTATGCAATCTGCAACTCATGCATTGCTACTCAAGCATCTATAATGGCTACTTTAGTATCATCCTGCCTACTACAAAAGTGTCAGGGCGATCATCCGTGTGAGTGGGCTGATCTAAGCCTATGACATTTATACACATCTGTGCCTATAAATATGAACTCATCATAATAATAAAAATAAATATTTCATAAACTTTAACACAGTCATTGATGTCCACACAATCCTTGTCTGACAACAAAAATAATAGACACAAACTCATACATAAGTTTGAAACATATCTCGGTCTGTTACACTTTATACAGACCTAGACTACTCATATGAGCCTGGAACACATCCCTAGGAATATGCTTCGTTAGAGGATCAGCCAGCATCCTGCCAGTGGAGATATACTTTAGGATAACTTTTCCTTGCTTGACCATATCTCGAATGAAGTGACATCTGATGTCATATGCTTGGTCCTTCCATGGTACTTAGGATCCTTAGCATATTGTAATGCTGCAATACTATCAGAACTGATCTAAATAGCCTCATATGCATTAACTGATATCTCGAATCGCCTCAAGAACCTTCTCAGTTACACGGCCTTCTGGACAACAGCCGAACAAGCAATATATTCGGCTTCCATAGTAGACAGGGCGGTGCAGCTTTATTTCTTACTCAAGTGATAGCTCCACCTCCAAAGATGAACACATATCATGTGGTGGATCTATACTCGTCCCTATCACCAGCCCAATCAGAGTCACAAAAACCCTTTAATCTCAAATCTCCATCATGATAGCATAGGGTGAGATTGGCAGTACCACGAAGGTAACAAAAAATCCTTTTAACTACAACTCAATGAGTAAGTCTTGGATTATTTTGGTATCGGCTAACCAAGCCGACTGCAAAGCAAATATTAGGGCGAGTACACAACATAGCGTACATCAAGCTCCTTACAACACTAGCATAGGGAATCCTGCTCATCTTTTCTCTCATTATCAGTTCTAGGGCACTGAATGATATTCAAAGTACAACCCTTCTCTCTTGGGATATATACGGGTTTAGAATAGTGTATTCGGAATCATTCTAAGATTTTCTTAATATATGTTTCTTGAAATGAACCAAGAAACTTCTTAGTAAGATTCCTTAGGATCCTCACTCCCAGCACAAAATTTGCCTCACCCATATCTTTCATCTCAAAATAGAGTACAACCACTCCTTAGTGGCATTGATCACCCCTATAGAACTCCCAGCTATTAGACTGCCACATACAACACCAAATCAGAATCCCATCGTCTGATTTCTTAATGTACACACAGTGGTCCTCTTCAATCATATCTAAGCCAATTATTGTAATGGCTTCATGAAACTTGAGGTGCCATTGCCTAGATGACTGCTTGAGACTATATATGGATCTTCTAAGGCGGCACACTTTGCCCTCCTGTCCTTTGGTCACAAAGCCCAAAGGTTAATCCATATAGATCTCTTCATCCAAGCTTTCATTAAGAAACGTTATCTTAACATTCATTTGATGTAGCTCCAAATCTAAATAGGCTATAATAGCCAGGATCATGCGAATGGAGGCAAATCTCACCATAGGAGAAAATGTCTCCTCAAAGTCTATACCCTCCATCTGGGTATAGCCCTTCGCTACTAGACGAGCCTTGTACTTATCAATTGACCCATCAGTCTTGCACTTTATCTTAATAACCGACTTGTTTCCTATAGATTTGCGCCCAAACGAAGGTCTACCAAGTCCCACACATGAGTCTTGGCTATCGATACATCTCATCTTCTATAGCAGCTAGCCACTCACTATGAGCAGGTGAAGCGAATGCCTCTTCAACAAAAGCAGACTCATCTGGATCCAACAAAGTGCAAAGAAACACATTCCCTTCAATCCCAAAATGTCATCGTGAAATATGACCACATTTTCTTCTCCGTAACTATGGATCTGGACCTTGAGGACCGCTCTCTGGTGGTGCATCAACCCTCATGGGTGAGCTCCTATTAAGCTCAGCTTGTGCGCTCCCACTATCTGGTGCGGCACTCCCACTAGGCCTAGCATTCCGACTATTTGTGGTGATCTCTGAGATAGATAAAAATCCCCTCCCTTGCCAGAGATAGTAGGAAGGTCCTCCTATAACTCATACAAGGACAGGTCCTTTAATTTCACCAATGCTCAAAAATTCATTCTCTATAAACTACACGTCTCTGGACTCCACTTCAATGAACCCTTTATCAGGATGTGCACCGTACATCACGTAACCCTTCGAATTCTTACGGTACCTGATAAAACCTTTTTGTTGGCTTTTGGACCCAGTTTTCCCAACTTATGGGAGGCATTGTGCACATATCCTGCTGAGCCCTAAGGGCACAAATGATCCACAGAGGGTCACGCACCATACCATAGCTCATGGAGTGGAGGGTACTATTTTACTAGGTACACGATTAAGGATATAGGCTGCAGTCAACCGCATCTCCCTAGAAACTAATTGAAAGATTTGCTTGCGCCATCATCGACCTAACCATGTCTAGTAAAGTCCTATTTTGACGCTCGATAACACCATTTTGTTGCGGTGTCCTAGGAATGGTAAGCTGCCTGCATATTCCCTTTTCCTCACAGAGTCGTTGGAATTGCTCATATAGATATTCATAGCCTTTATCAGTTCGGAAAGTCTTTAAAGACCTTTTCTTTTGATTTTTCACCTCAGCTAAAAATCGTCTAAAACAATCCAGCGCCAGTGCTTCATAGTGATGGAAGATCAAGTATACATACCCGAATCATAAAAAATCATCTATAAATGTGATGAAATAGGAAGCACCACGGCGCAACTTGACACTCATGGGTCCACATATATCAGAGTGAACTAGCTCTAATGGATGAGAGGCCTTAGTAGCCTTACCAAAAGTCTTTCTTGATGCCTTTCCGCTAGACAAGACTCGGACACAGGTAGACTTATCTTGGTAAGAGGGCCCAATAGCCCTACTTTAGCCATTCGTGCCATCCTATCTTGGTCCACATGACCAAGTCTGGTATGCCAAAGAAAAACTATCATCACAGGCAGGAATAGAAGCACAAGAAAATGAGGAATAAGAAGCACATAATTCAACATACAGTCTAAAGAACCATTGTGATAAATATCCATAAAAGAACAAAACACCATCTAAATAGACTGACATACGGTCATCTGAAAAACTAAAAGTGTAACCAAGTGCCAACAGGGCAAGAACAGAACAATGATTATACTGGATAGTTGGGACATACAAAATATTATGTAGGATCAGCACATGTCCATCATGAAGTGTAACACGGTATGCTCCTACACCCAAAACCTGCTTACGCAGACCATTCTCAAGTACGACAAACTGGGTATCTCCAGGTATCCGATGAAAATCCATAAAATCAATTCGTTCTCGCACTATATGTTTTGTTTGCTCCTATATCTACAATCCAATTAGGGAGTGTGTCAAGAACTAATACATATGAACAAACAAAGAGAGAGCTAAATATGGAGCATACTTTCTTTGGCTTAGTGCAATCAAGAGCAAAGTAGCCTTTTGCTCCACAGTTGTAGCACTTAATCTTTGTCAACATCTTTCTTGCCCTCTTGACGTTCTTTTTTTGGTTTGACCACAGTTTTTCCTTTATATCCCTGTGCACTCCTATTACATGTCCTTTCCTTTCTTTTTGTTCTTGGGCCTCGAAGACCCATTAGTAACCACATAGGCTAAAGGAGGGAAGTCTCAATTTGCTCAGCCTCTAACTTAAGGGACGAGCAATGTCCTCAAAAGTCTTAATGTGTTCACTACGAGTCATCAAAGCTTCATCTAACTCCACTAAGGGTTAGGCAGTGAATGAATCACTGCTAGGATCTGTTGCTCATCAGTAAGGTCAACTTTAGCAGCCTTCATTTCCCTAATCATCTTTCCCATCATAAGAAGGTGAGTCGACATGGAATGATTGGGATCCTTGACATATTGCATGAATCTAAGGTTCAAGGCACGTAGCCTTGTGGCTGAAGTTTGACCAAAATGGATCTTGAGCTGGTTTCACATATCCTGAGCAGTCTGGCCATGCTCAAAGTTGCTAATAAGATCATTGTTATGCTGCTCAACATGGTAAAGCATGCACAATGATCTTTCTTGACCCAATTTTCATAGGCTTCCCGATCAAGGCAATGTTACTCAGTAGTGCGAGGCAGTGGTGTCATGTTAGTTGTCAGGGTCTCCAAGACTTCTAATTCATTCAACAGGTATTGAATTTTTTTTTGCCACATTTTATAGTTCTATCCATGTAGCTTCTCACCTTTGTTGAGATCAGCTATCACAGATTTAGAGGCCATCACTGCATTCAGTCAAGCAAAGTATAGATATCAAGCACATATTATTGTATAAGGTTATCTAGAAAAATAATCAGATTACGAATGTTTCTTCTTATAAATGAGATCAAAAACTTTGCTAAGCTCATGATTAAGGATGTTTTGTTGTTAAGTAATAAGTTAAATATAGGGATGAAAGTGAATTACAGATATTTTTTTTTCATTTTCAAACTTCCAATTGATGAATTAGATGATTCTTTTATTTTTAAACATCCAACTGATATCCAGTAGAAGGTAGTTGGTTAAATATAGGTGCGAAAATGGCGGTGAAGGATATAGGGATGAAAAAAATTATGATATACATAGAGTTTCGCCAGTGGAATCGAGGAGTTTAAAAGATCAAAACTAACAGCATTTTCTATGCTGCTAAGATTTTTCATACTTAGAATCTCTTCATTAAGGGAGACTCTCTCACGAACCTCTATTCTATTGTATTTAAACAAATCCTTTTTTCTGACCTATCGGGATTGACTTGTACTAGACTAGTGTGATCACCCATCTGTACCAAAAAAAAATTATAATAAAGGATGTTTTATTGTTAAGTAGAGGGGTGAAAGTAAATTAGATAATTCTTTTTTATTTTCAAACATCCAATCGATGAATTTGATAATTCTTTTTTCATTTTTAAACATCCAATTAATATTCAGTAGATATGGATGAACAATGATCTAACTCATGCGCGTGAATATATCTTTTAAATAAGTGACCATAATTTACCTTACAAACTTATATCCATTAATAAATTAAAAAGATATAGATAAATAATAATTTAATTAAAAAGATATAGATAAATAATAATTCAATCAATGCCCAATTACTCTGTTTATAATTTTATTTAATCTTATATAATGGCCATTAGGGGTACAACAATTCTATTTAATCTATGTAATGTTAGAATCGGGTTGAAATTCTAAAGTTGACCCCATCAGATTGGTTCTTGGTTCAAAGAATTTTTTTACATAATAAAATATTCTTAAAATTTTTAAAAATAAGTATTCTTAAGAAATAAAATATTCTTCAAAATCAAATTAGGGACATTAGATATGTTATCATTAAAGGAATTTAGTATCAACTTGATCAATAAATATTATATATATATATATATATATATGTTGGGGGGTAAAATCGTCATTGCATCAATATTCGTACGAGAAGGCTAAGACCGACTCCATCCCTTCGCCCGCCATGATGTCCCCGAGCTTTCCGTAGCTCGGCTCCCCGAGCTTCCACAGCTCGGCTCCCCCGAGCTTCCATAGCTCGTCTTCTCCGAGCTTCCATAGCTCGGCTCTCCCGAGCTTCCACAGCTCGTCTTCCCTGAGCTTCCCTAGCTCGTCTTCCCCGAGCTTCCACAGCTCGTCTTCCCCGAGCTTCCCTAGCTCGGCTCCCCCGAGCTTCCACAGCTCGTCTTCCCCGAGCTTCCACAGCTCGTCTTCCCCGAGCTTCCCTAGCTCGGTTCCCCCGAGCTTCCGTAGCTCGTCTCCCCCGAGCTTCTCGTAGCTCGGCCTCCCCGAGCTTCCCATAGCTCGGCTTTCTCTGGGCTCCCATAGCTCGGCTCTCTCCGGGCTTCCATAGCTCGGCCCCCCTAAGCTCCCAGTAGCTCATTTTTCCCGAGCGATCCGTAATCCGATACTCACCCCCGCGGAACCTGGTGCAGGAGAGCCTAGACCTATCGTAACAGCATCTCAAGCAAAGAAATGTTGAAGAGTGGTCTAGAACCTAATACGACTACCTGGGACCTACACACCTACCTGATCCCAAGCCATCAAGGAGCTCTCCTAGCCGTCGATCCCTTAACAAACAAGATATGGATCCCAACGGCCTGACTCGATCCATCTCCGTTTCCTAACAACCCTCGAACCTTCCAGAAGGCACTCAAGATCCAGGTGACAACCTATAAATATCACACTCCCAGATTCCCTCAGGTATGCGCTCACTCTCACTCTGGCTCTCCCGCTCTCACCAGCTGCTCGTGTGCTCTCCCCTCTGGAGCTCCCGATCGCCCCTGGAGAGACTCCCCGGAGAGATCCACCTCTCCGTTTTCTGATTGATCACCGATTTCCCCCACTGACTTGAGCGTCGGAGGGTCTTCCGTGGAGGGCCACCCCCAATGCCTCTCGCGTGAGGACTTGTGTGCAGGTCCGCCCCTGGAGATTGACTGCGCCCGAGTCGAAGGACGGATCCCGGCGGCAACAGATTGGCGCTAGAGGAAGGGTCTCAAGTCCCGTTAAAACTTGAAGAAAGGAGATAAGGATCTCGATCTGGAGTAGAACCTCTCTAATGGCCAATCGAAGAAGAACAACCTCTGAAGCCAAGACCAAGCCGCTCCCCAGAGGCCTGATCCGGTGAGCAGTGTAGCGCCACAGCCTCCACCATCCCGGTGACCCAGGACCAGTTCGCCTCACTGGTCCAGCAAGTCCAGGCCCTGACTCACCTGGTTTAGGAGCGCTTCACAACTCCTCCCGCTCCGCACCTTCATAAGGAGGCCGCGATTCCTTCTTCGTCGGCGACTTCCTCCTCCAGTCCGTATGAAGCCGCGGACCCCCCATATCGACCCAGAGGGGACAAACCAGTCCCGCGAGGCGGCTACGATAGGGATCCTCCGAGATCTCGGTAAGCCCGGTCCCTCTCCCCAGTGTCCTCCCATCATGATTCGACGCTGTCCCTACGATCCTCTCGCCCTCCTCCTCTAACCGCTGAAGAGGAGATCCGTCGGCAGATCCAGGAGATGCGTCAGGAGCTGGACGCTGCCAAACAGGCCCATCCGCCTTAGCCCAAAGCGGAGCATGGCATCCCTTTCTCCAAAGGGATCATAGAGGAAGTGATTCCCTCCCATGTTAAACTACCAGCCGTCGAACCCTACCATGGCTCTTCAGACCCGACGACCATCTCAGTAGCTTCCGGTTAATAATGATGTTCTACGGAGCATCCGACGCGATCCTCTGCCGCGCCTTCCCCTCCACCCTGAGAGGATCTGCTCAAACCTGGTTCAATGCCTTGAAGCCAGGTTCCATTGATTCATTTGACGAGCTGAGCTGTCTTTTTATTGGTCAGTTCGTCAGCAGCCGCCGCCACCGACGAAGATCTGACTCCCTCTCCGAAGTCAAGCAGAGAGAGGGGGAGTCCCTGAGAAATTATCTTGGCCATTTTAATAAGGCCATGTTGGAGGTGGACCACCTTAATCATGAGGTGGCTATGTCCGCCTTGGCGGGGGGAGTCTCAAAGGAAGAGACTTCTACCTAGCGATGGAAGTCAGCTACCCCCCTAACCTCTCTGACATGATGGCCTTGGCGGATAAATACGCAAGGGTCGAAGAATCGCGGAGAGTTGCCCGCCCGAGCTGGCAAAGAAGAAGGAGCCAAAGGTCCCGATAGGCACCGTCCCGCCCGTCGGCCGAGTCCACTCGCCGCCAAAGAGTTCCCCCACTGCCATCGAGGAATCGCTCCCGGAGTTCACCCAGGTGATTCGATCGCTACACTCCATTGACCGTGCCCCGGGCGCAGATCCTCATGGAGATAGAATGCCAGCTCCCCCGACCAGCTCCTCTCCAAAGGAACCCAACCCGAAGAGACCCCACCAAGTACTGTCGCTACCACCTGGGAGCACGGCCACGATACTGAAGAATGCTGGCAGCTGAAAAATAAGATCGAGAGGCTGATCCAATGGGGGCGGCTGAATCAGTTCAGGAGAGCGCCCGAGCCAGGACAAGGAGGTGACGCCAGCCCGAACCTCAACAACCTCCTCCTCCACCAAATCCGCCCGTGATCGGCCGCATCAACATGATCGAAGAGGCCGGCAGATCGAACCCCAGGGACGATGGTGAAGGGTCAGCGCCGAAGAAGGCGCAGACCGGTGAGCTCTTTCTCCGACGATGATCTCCAAGGGATACAGTTCCCCCATGATGACACATTAGTTGTATCCCTC
This sequence comes from Calamus simplicifolius, assembly GCA_900491605.1. NCBI lineage: Eukaryota > Viridiplantae > Streptophyta > Magnoliopsida > Arecales > Arecaceae > Calamus > Calamus simplicifolius. Next base: position 44,303 of record UESW01002147.1, on the reverse strand, counting down.
AATTTAAATAACTATGATGTAAGTCGGATCCTTGTTGACAGTAGAAGTTCGGTGAATGTTCTGTACCTCGATGTGTTTGCCAGGATGAAACTACTCATGAAAAACCTTCGAGCCGTGGATTTCACCCTAATGGGATTCACAGGCGACGTCATCATCCCGGAAGGGGTCGTCACCCTGACGATCGCGCGGGAGCCTGGCCCCTTGTGGCCACTATCTACATGGACTTCCTAGTGACCAAACTCAGGTCCCCATACAACGATATTCGGCAGGCCCGGCCTAATGTCCCTCAAGGCAGTTGTCTCCATCCCACACTTATCCATGAAATTCCCCATCGAACAGGGAGTTGGAGTTGTTTGAGGAAGTCAAGCCATGGCTCGCAATGCTTCGTTACTAGCCTTCAGTCTAGAGTGCCGGAGGTTGATGGGCTAGACGCTCGGGAGGACTTCACCGAATAGCGAGGAGAACCAGCAGAGTAACTGGAAGAGGTGCGTTGGATGAGGCTCGCCCCGACCGAACTATAAAAATTGGGTCGCTGCTCAAAGGCGAACCTCAGCACAGATTGATCAGGTTTCTCCGAAGCAAAGCTGACATCTTCGCCTGGTCCGCCTCTGACATGTCAGGGATCAGCCCCGAGGTTCTCGTCCATCGTCTTAACGTGGACGAGATGCATAGGCCCGTCAAGCAGAAGAAGAGGAGCTTTGCTCCGGAACGACAAAAGGCTATTGAAGAAGAAGTAGACAACTCATCAAAGCAAACTTCGTCCGGAGGTAAATTATCCAAGCTGGCTATCAAACGTCGTCATGGTGAAGAAGTCGAACGGCAAGTGGAGGATTTGCATCGACTTTACCGACCTCAACAAAGCCTGCCCGAAGGATAGTTTTCCTCTCCCCCGGATCGACCAACTCGTGGACGCCACCTCAGGTCACCAAATGCTGTCATTTATGGATGCTTATTCAGGCTACAATCAGATCCGGATGGCCCCCGAGGATGAAGAAAAGACCGCCTTCATAACCGACCGAGGTACTTACTGTTACCGCGTCATGCCCTTTGGTCTTAAAAATGCAGGTGCCACCTATCAAAGGCTGGTTAACAAAGTATTCAAGGATCAAATCGGCCGGAATAGAGGTGTACGTGGACGACATGCTAGTTAAGAGTAAAGAAGCATCACGGCATGTCGAGGACCTCTCGGAGAGCTTTGCAACGCTGCGCAAGTATGGGATGAGGCTCAATCCGACCAAATGCGCCTTCGGCGTTAACTCCGAAAATTTCTCGGCTTCATGGTCTCCCAGCGAGGTATCGAAGCTAACCCCCAGAAGATTCAAGCTCTCCAACAAATGGCGCCCCCGCATCCATTAAAGAGGTCAGCGCCTAACTGGGAGGATAGCGGCCCTCAACCGCTTCGTGGCGCGTTCGGCCGAAAGATGCCTCCCCTTCTTCAAAACCCTCCGGTCGGCTAAGAACTTCCGGTGGACCCCTGAGTGCCAAAAGTCATTCAAGATCTCAAGAAATACCTTGGCTCGCCTCCACTCCTCAGCAGTCCAAGCCCAGGCGAGACCCTATTCTTGTACCTGGCTATTTCAGAAGGTGCCGTCTGTTCGGTGCTAGTCAGAGAGGAAAGCAAGGTCCAAAAGCCGATTTACTATGTCAGCAAGCTGCTCCGCGATGCGGAGACAAGATATAGCAGGATTGAAAAAATGGTGTTGGCCTTGATCACCTCAGTGCGGAAGCTGCGGCCGTACTTCCAGGCACATTCTGTGACGGTCCTGACTGACCAACCCATCAAGGCGGTGGTCCACCGCCCCGAGACATCAGAAGAATGACCAAGTGGGCCGTCGAGCTGAGCGAGCATGACATCCACTTTCAGCCTCGCCCGGCCATCAAAGCTCAAGTGCTAGCCGATTTCCTCCTCGAGTGTACCATCCCGGAGGACGGTTCCACCCCAGACTCCCCCGAGGAGCCAAAATCTGGAGCCCGGTGGCTTCTCCATGTCGACGGGTCATCTAACACTCATCGCTCCGGTGCTGGCCTGGTTCTTACCAGTCCTAGAGGGGGCAGCCTTTGAATACGGCGTTCGGTTTTCTTTCCCGGCCTCCAACAATGAAGCTGAGTACGAAGCCTGCTAGCCGGTCTCTGAATCGCCGCAACCTGAAGGTGGAGAAGCTTAATGCCTTCACCGACTCTCAGCTAGTGGCCGGCCATGTACGAGAGAATTTGAGGCTCGGGAGCCGAACATGGTCCGATATCTTCAAGAGGTGCGGAGCCTGCTTCCCCATTTTTTCGAGTTTGAAATCACTCAGATTCCCAGGTCCGAGAATGCCCGTGCCGACCTACTGTCCCGATTGGCGACCGCGGAGTCAATGGACGCCGAACAAAAGTTTCACCTGGAGACCCTGGAGAAGCCAGCATCGCGGAAGCCGACCGAATAATGCAAGTTGAAGCCGAACCATCATGGTTCGATCCCATTCTGAAGTACCTCAAAGAAGGGTCGCTTCCACCCGACCGAAGAGAGGCTAGAAAGCTGAAATTGCAGGCCACCCACTACGTGTTGATCGACGATCAACTCTACAAACGATCCTTCTCCATGCCGCTGCTCAGATGCCTCCGCCCATCCGAGCAGATTATGCTCTCCATGAAGTGCATGAAGGGATTTGCGGCAACCACCTGGGAAGCCGGTCCCTATGCCACAAGGTGCTACGACAAGGCTATTACTGGCCGACTATGCAGAAGGATGCAGATGATCTTGTCCGAGCTTGCGACCCATGCCAGAGGCACTCAAGCATTCAAAGACTCCCCTCCGCCAACCTGGTTCCTATATCCTCCGCTTGGCCCTTCGCCAAATGGGGAATGGACATCCTCGGCCCATTCCCGCTCGCCACGGGGCAGCGGAAATTTCTATTCGTCGCCATCGACTACTTCACTAAATGGGTCGAGGCGGAGGCGGTTGCACAAATAACCGAGGCACGGGCCAGAGACTTTGTATGGAGGTCCATCATCTGCCGATTCGGCCTCCGCACACTATAATCACCGATAACGGCAAGCAATTCGACAACTCTAAGTTCCGCCAGTTCTGTGAGGAGCACGGAATCCGTCACCACCTCACCTCGGTCGGGCATCCACAAGCCAACGAGAGCGGAAGTAACCAACAGGACCCTCCTTCAGGGGATCAAAGCTCGCCTTTTCAGAGCCCAAGGCAGGTGGGCGGATGAGCTGCACCATGTCCTGTGGGCCTACCGCACCACCCCGAGAGTCCCCACAGGTGAAACCCCATTTCGGATGGCCTTCGGCACGGAGGCCGTCATCCCTGTAGAAATAGGCCTCCCTTCACTGGGTGGAAAGCTACTCAGAGGAAGCTAATGACGAACAGCTCCGCACCAACCTCGACTGATAGAGGAGATAGAGAGAAGGCCCGGATCAGAGTGGCTGCCTATCAACAAAGGGTGGCCCGCTACCACGCCTCCAGAGTCAAAGGGAAAGCCTTCCTGCCTGGCGACCTTGTTCTCCGGAAAGCCTCTGTTTCCAAACCGCTAGAACAAGAAAGCTGGCACCAAACTGGGAAGGCCCGTACCAAGTAACGGAGATCATTGGACCGGGAACCTACAAGCTGCAAGATCTAAACGGAAAGCTTGTCCCCCGACGTGGAACTCGGACAACCTCCGTAAGTATTATCAATAGGGTATGTCCTCTATAAGTCCATTTTGATATACCTTATTATACCTTCCTGTCGGCACGTATTTTCGTAATTTGCAACGTGAATCATCATGCATTACATTGCCAAAGATTGCGAAAAAAGAAACAGGTGCTGTTCACCAATCCTCGGCACGACCGAGTTACCTATATGAACAGGAATTCTCCGAACCTCGGCTGGGCCGAGCAACAAATTCTCCGAACCTTGGCTGGGCCGAGCTAAAATTCGAACCTCGCTGGGCCAAGCAACAAATTCTCCGAACCTCGGCTGGGCCGAGCTATAAATTCTCCGAACCTTGGCTGGGCCGAGCAACAAATTCTCCGAACCTTGGCAGGGCCAAGTAAAAAATCTCCGAACCTCGGCTGGGCCGAGCAACAATTCTCCGAACCTTGGCAGGGCCAAGTAAAAAATTCTCCGAACCTCGGCTAGGCCGAGCAACAAATTCTCCGAACCTTGGCAGGGCCAAGTAAAAAATCTTCGAACCTCGGCTGGGCCGAGCAACAATTCTCCGAACCTTGGCAGGGCCAAGTAAAAAATCTCCGAACCTCGGCTGGGCCGAGCAACAAATTCTCCGAACCTTGGCAGGGCCAAGTAAAAAATCTCCGAACCTCGGCTGGGCCGAGCAACAAATTCTCCGAACCTTGGCAGGGCCAAGTAAAAAATCTCCGAACCTCGGCTGGGCCGAGCAACAAATTCTCCGAACCTTGGCAGGGCCAAGTAAAAAATCTCCGAACCTCGGCTGGGCCGAGCAACAATTCTCCGAACCTTGGCAGGGCCAAGTAAAAAATCTCCGAACCTCGGTTGGGCCGAGCAACAATTCTCCGAACCTCGGCTGGGCCGAGCTACAAATTCTCCGAACCTTGGCAGGGCCAAGTAAAAATCTCCGAACCTTGGCTGGGCCGAGCAACAATTCTCCGAACCTTGGCAGGGCCAAGTAAAAAATCTCCGAACCTCGGCTGGGCCGAGTAACAAAATCTTGGCACGCCCGAGCGACAAGATCCCTGAGCCTTGACAGGGCTGCGATCTTTAAAGCCCCGGCCGAGACCGGAGTACGTAAAACTTGGCCAAAGCCAAGGGCTACATTCTGCCGCTAGAAACCTCGGCCAAAGCCGGGGAGCGACCTTAGTTATCAAGTTCCTTGGGCCAACCGAGTGATATTCCCGGACCCTGGTCGCGCCCGACGACCAAATCGTCAGCCAAAGAGCAAAGCTCTCGCGCCTTAGCCGCACCCCAGGGCGTCGTTTGAAGCAGGGTAACTTCTCGAATACCCTAAAAATGAAAACGAAGGCAAAAACCTCCTGATACTCCAGAAGAAGTAAAGGAACTCCTTCTGAGGAACCGCCTAGGTCCGCCACTGGTCCAAACAGAGACCAGTGACCCCCCCAGGAAAACTTGTTTCGGATTTGGGCAGCTCATAAGCCCCGGCCGACCTAAACGATATGCATAACTCAGTTTAGGTTCGGGTAGCTCATAAGCCCCGACCGACCTAAGTGTCCCCCTAAGCTACATTCAGATTCGAGTGGCTCGCGTGCCCTAATTAGGCCCGACCGTGGTCCCACAAGACCTGGATCGGACTTGGGCGACCGAAAGCCCCAACCAACGTTCGCAAATGTTCTGGGAACAGCGGAATACACAGTTTGATAAAACTTTATATTCATTAATTTAAAAGGGGAAAGACAAAGGCGGCAAAAGAAAAGAAAAAGAAAAAGAAGAAGAAGCCCTTGCTAGAGCTCACTATCACTCCCGGAAGCCAACAAGTCCTCCAGCGTTGGGAAAGCTCGGCGACTTGCTGGCGGAGTGACATTATTTCCTCCTTCTGCCGGTCCGCCACCCGGCGTAGGGCCTCAACCTCCCTCGTGGTAACATCGACATATTCTTCAACAACCCTCTCGAGCCGCTGGTGGCTCGCAAGGGTCGACGCTAGGCCCAGCCCGTCGACTGTAATAGTGGGATGGCCCCTCACCGGATGTAGCAGCCATTAATCGCCGCCCTTAGTTCGTCAGATGGTCGCTCTCCTCCTTGAGAAGCCATGACGAAAACTATTTTGAGACTGAATCAAGGGGTGGCGAAAACCAGCACCCCCCGTTCGTATTTATACTTGTCAGGCGAGTATTTCGATCAGTCGGGCCGTAACCACCGACCTATGAGAACTCACCACGTATCATCGCTTTAATTGGCGCCTGCAGAATCCGAAAGGCCGTGCCCCATCCCGAGTGAAATGGGTAATGCGGACGGACTGTTCGGGAACCCCCCTGAACAGAGTATCTCCGATCTGCCGGCCCCCCGTAATAAATGCTCCCAACACTTCCCCAAGCTCTTTTAAGCTGGCCGCCTTTCGGGAAACGTAAAAAGGAAAGAATTCCAGTGCCTGGCGGTAATTCATCCCCTCGGGAGGGGTAACGTCATAAATGGAGAGCGTGACCATGCACCGCCCGTTCCACCTTGATGCCCCTCACCGAACGCCGTAGGGACCTAGCATTATGGCTCATGGTGACGACTAAGTCGTTTCTCCAAGTAACTATCTCCGAACCTTGGCAGGGCCAAGTAACAAATCTCCGAACCTTGGCAGGGCCAAGTAACAAATCTCCGAACCTCGGCTGGGCCAAGCAACAGATTCTCCGAACCTTGGCAGGGCCAAGTAACAAATCCTCCGAACCTCGGCTGGGCCGAGCAACAGATTCTCCGAACCTTAGCAGGGCCAAGTAACAAATCCTCCGAACCTCGGCTGGGCCGAGCAACAGATTCTCCGAACCTTGGCAGGGCCAAGTAAATCCTCCGAACCTCCTGGGTCGAGAGATAAATTCTCCGAACCTCGGCAAGGCCGAGCCATAAACATTCGGGCTCCAATGGGGTCAAGGCATAAATCTCCGAGCTTCGGACCAAGTTAAGGAGCATATTCTACCACCGAACAATCTCTAAACCTCCGTCTGGACCAGGGCAGTTTGCAAGCCCCGACTAGTTCGGATAGCGCGGGATCCTCGCCTAAAAACGAACGGCACGTACCCTACGGCCAGCAACAACAACTTGGCACAAGAGAAATAGATTGAGAAACAGAGCAAAACTCCCTTTATTTCATTGCCATCAAAACCAATTACAAATGCCTGAGAGGGTTACAAGAGCATTGAAATGCATAAAATAAAGACAAGCACAAGACTCGGGCAACTGCTCCAAAGCAGACCTGGGCAACTGTGATGCTCCGGCACCCGGACCGACGAACCAGATAAACCGCAAACAGTCAGCTCGCACCGATAATGGGCGGGCGACATGGACCAACCGTTGCGGCCAGCTTCGGTAAATAATGATATCTCGGTGACCCAACCGAGATATCAGGGTGATTGGAAAGGGTGGACGAAATGTCACCCCTAACCACCCAACCGAGAGGCCCCCCGATGAGTAGGTAGGAAGCCCGCGGACCCTAGCACCGGAACGCTCTCCCAAACCGAGTGTGTACGCCCCAACTTGCCCAAACTCCAAGGCAAGGTACTGTGGGCGGCACACTATCACCCCCCCCCCATGGCGAAAGATTCCCCAGGCGGGCGAGCCCAGGAATCCAAAAGGGGGGGAGGGAGAAGTTCAAGCGAGTCATGGGGAGTCCACGTGCACTTCCTACCGTACGTCCCCAAGGGGGAACCACAAAGGTCACACGGGAAGCACATATGTGCGCTCTCCATATGATCTCTGCACCCCTCCTGTGCGCTCTCCATATGATCCCCGGGGCTCATCCCCTAAGGGCGAACCACTCTTCAGCAGCTCCTTCATCGCCCCAGCTATCCGGAGGCGAGGGCTTATGAAAGGAAAGCTCGACCCTCCCACTCGTAACACCAGAAAAACAAGCATGGTGGAAACTCCAAAGGGGAGGGAAACTTTGAGGACGACCTAACACGACCCCTCTTCCCCTTTATAGGCAAAAATGAACCGGGAACAGCTATCAAGGCCGGAAGCCCCGAGATTCGAAACACCTGGGCCATGCCTCCACGTGGCCTCCCAAGATGAAAGCAGCGCCCCACTGCGTGCCAGCCCATCGCCTGAACCATGACGCATACAAAGATTTCATTTTGATCCCGAATCACGGTTATTAAACGCAGAGAATCGCCCACCGATCTTACAGAAACTGACAGGTTTAGGATATCATCCTACAAAATAACGTCCTCCAATGGTAAGCGGTTGCGTGCGCCGTACGCTAAAATGACCTGCATGAAAAAAGACCAATGCCATAAAAGCCTTCCGGAAAGCGCCGGAGCGGCTTTTTGCTCCCCACAGAGCCGTATCACCAACTCGGTGAAATGAAAACTGATCTACCTGCGGAACGGCAGAGCGCTGGCAGGGCAGCAAAAAGCATGAAAACCGACTGTTCGTCGATGGCTTCCCAAGGAAGTTAATCGCTCGAGGAATTTGTGCAACAAAATTGAACATCTCAAAACAAAAATGAATGCGAAGGCTACGCAAACTATTCTTTCATTCACCAGAAAAGAAAGTGACAAAAGAAACGAAAAATACATCAGCCTTCACAGGGGCTCACCATTGTCTCCCAGAACCGCCGACCATTCTCCCTGATCCGCCGCAAGGCTACCCGCCTGCTGTTGGAGAGACGCCACGCGCCTCTCTAAACGATCGTTAACCGCACGGAGGTGCATGATCTCCCTAGTGGAGGCGATCACATATTGTTCGGTCGCCTCCTGGAGTCGTTGTTGACTCACCAACAATGAGGCCAGGACCTCCCCGTCGACAACGGTCTGAGTGCGGCTCCTACGAGCCCCCTAGCGAGTGTTGGCATCGTCGGCTGGTGCTCCGGCTGACCTTCCGCCATCCTTGGAAGCCATTCCATCGGCGCAAGCTCGTATCAAGCTAGCAAAGGTCGTCGAATGAAATGGCCAACGATAATCGGACCCCCCATCGGTATTTAAACCGATCCAAGCAAAAAATCTACCTGCTCCAGCCATCGGCCCTCGAGCTACCGACACAAAATCCCGCCACACGTCGCCACTTTGGTAACCACTCTCATCCGTCGGCCCTAGCCGACCTACTTTGCCTATCGGCCCAAGCCGACCTACTTTGCCGTCGGCCCTAGCCGACTTACTTTGCCTGTCGGCCCTAGCTGACCTACTTTGCCATCGGCCCTAGCCGACCTACTTTGCCTGTCGGCCCTAGCCGACCTACTTTGCCATCGGCCCTAGCCGACCTACCTCACCCGTCGGCCCTAGCCGACTTATTTCATCTGTCGGCCCTAGCCGACCTACCCTATCCATCGGCCTTAACCGACCTGCTTCGTTCCTCAAGTTTTAATCAATCTATTGCACCGCTCAAACATGAACTAAACCAGATCGTCTCTCGGTTCACCAGACAAGGCTATCGCTCCGCCTTGGACCCAGCCAATGCGTTCCCCCGATCCTAAGATAAAAGCGATCAAATAGCGCCAACAAGCCATAAGTCGCTTGCAATTGGGGCAAAATTTGGAGCGAAGGACCGCCCAAAAAAAAGCACTCAAATGGAAGCAGAAAGTTCATTCATTAAAGAACGTCAGGCGGAATTACAGCTCGGGAAACAAAACGTAGAAGTGTCTTTTAAAGGTCGAGAACCGCATCAGTTCCAGGAGAACCCCCAATTACATCTGCAGAGGCATGACTTGATTCGCCCTTCTCGAATATCTTAGCCTCCTCGACGGCAGTCTGCGAATGTCCTTCAGAAGCTGCAGCCTCGCTGGGACCCGGGGTGGCACCAAGGTCGGTATCCGAGGCATCGATGTACTCATCCTCCTCTTCACCCCCGGAGTCACCAGCGTCAAGAGCTTCAGCATCCAGGAAAGAGAGATCCCATTCCGGATGCTCGCTGTATATCTTGTCTCTGCATTCTTCCACTCCGAGTTGGAAGGAGTCAGTACCAATTACGTCTTGCTCGCCCTTGAGCATGGCGAGTTGCATCTCATCCTCGGCCATTTGGCTCCACAATAAGGCAACTTGCCTCTTAGCTTTCGCGACCTGAGCCCGCAGAATAACGGTTTGCTCCTCGAACTCGCCGGCCCGCGCCTCAAGTTCCGAGCTCTTACCTCGGCTAGATGCAAGCTTACCTTGCAAAGCCCAATTTTTCAGCTCTAATTTTGCCATCTGCAAAGCCAGAATCAGTCGGCGCCACGATGAACCCAAAAAGGAAACTAAAAAAGGGGAATAGGATCGTACCTCCTCCTTTTGTTGGGCCAAGCTTTTGGTCAGCTCCTCGGCCTCACCCCTGGCCCTCGCTTTATCGGCCCTAACCAACTCGATCCTTTCTTGGAGAGTGTTAATTCTTGACTGCTTATCTTTGACCTCTCCCGGGCTTGGGATAGCTCGTCACTCAGCCGGACTATCATCCCTTCGTGCCATTTAGCGCTGACTCGCAAGTTAGCGACTTCGCTATCGCGCCACTGTAGCTTCTCCTCTACCTCATCGAGCATTCTGGCCAAGCGTTTTCTCTCGTCGGCGGCCTCCTTCCCAAGCCGGCCCAGAATCTCATTATGTTCTTTCTGCAACGCCGCCACTTCCTCAGAATGCTTTGACTTAACTTGAGCCAACTCCAAGCACGCGTCGTCGTTCTTTTCCAGGAGCCCCTGCAGCTCCTCCACTTTACGCTTTTGCTTAGACGCTTCGGCTAGGATGGCCTAATACGACGCCTTCATCCCCGCCAAACTTTTGTTGCTAGTGGCCAGGAGTTCCTCGAACTTCTCGGACGCCTCTACTCGCGATCGGAGTTCGGCGCTAGCTCTCCTGGCCTGAACGCTGGCCCCCGTCGCCAAACTCAAATGCCAGCACATCGCCCGAGAAAGCAAAACACTCTACATGATAAAAAATGAGTAAGAATATGCAATCAAGTCAACCGAAAAGTATCCACCGCCCAAGAATGGTGACTCACCCGCGAGGCGTAGGCCCATGTCATCTTCATGAGGGTCGTATTGTCAATGTCGGGAAGAAGATGGACACTTTCGGCCATGCCCTGCTGTCCGAACGTGGCATCAACCAACTCCAAGTCCGCAAACTTGTCCGCCGAGGGATCTGCACCCGGATACAAGGCCGACCTCATTAAAGCAGAAAATGCTTCTTCAACGCCCATGTTCGAGCTACTGGGCTGGCCGTCTCCACCCAAGGAGTCGACCCTGGCGACCTCCGACTGAGAGGCCTTCAACTTTCCAGCCTCTTCTATCAGAACTCTGGCGTGAGCTTCCTCGGATAATTCGGCCAACCCAAGCGCCAGCCTTCCTAAAACCCTTCTTGAAGGAGTCTCCATTGTGGGACTCTCATCTCGCTGCGCTCCCTCTTCCGACCCGCCTCCTTCGGTCACTGCCACCTGCGTCTCCCCTGCAGGCTCTGCCGGAACCTCTATCCGGCTTGCTTCTTGAACCACTGCGGGCGACCCAGTGTCGCTACCCCCGGACTCTCCCGCGAAGGGCTCGAGAGGGAGCTCACCCCGAACCTCACCAATTGCGGCCGCTCCCTCTTCCTCTCCTACTGAGGTCGGGAGTAAACCCGTAGTTGGGGAATGCCCCCCAGAAACGACGACTTCCGCCGAATCCGTCGCCGGCTCATCTTTCAAAGGGGATGCGGCCGGATGAGCCAACGGAGTCTCATCCAAGCTATCCGATTGTCAGCTCCCCCTCCTCTCTGGGGCCACCGACAGCACACCTGCACACTTGTGGTAATCGGATAGAGTTTTACTAGTCTTTATGTAGCGCTCCATAAAGAGCTAGAGAACCCCAACTAATTATCATAAGTAGCAGACACACGAAAACACATCCTGTTAAAAACTTTTCATTTTCATCTCAATTATATACACAAATCACCCAATCAACATTAAGCATCAACCTGCTCAGATAATATTTTTCATGACATTCCTCAGGCAGTTTACAAGATCACATTCACATTCGACATTAAAATCCTAAATGCACACATCATGCTCATAATTTTCTCCAAAACATAAGTCTCGTATTCATATCCAAAAAGGTCTAAAACATCATTACATCCCACTGTACACATACACATATACAAAATACAATTATCTAACCACACTCTCTCAATATACAAGGTTAGCATTTATACACTCTTGCATCCAAGCAAGCTTCACCAGCTAAGGGTCCTGTCCTGTTTATCTTGTGATCCTGGCAGAAATACTCACTGATCTGAAAGAACATTTAAATCATAGAGGGATGAGACCTAAGTCCCAGTGACTGGATAACCATCTAACTATGGAGAAATAGAGAACCATAACCTCTTAATTTCAATCGTATGCTGAAACTATTTAACTTGTACAACTCAAAGTACATTTTTAACATGATATCAGATAAAATAAAATGTAGCTTATTCTTCAAATAACATATCAGTACTGGAATACTCTATAATAACTCTTCACTGAAAGATAACTCATTAAAATAAAACTTCATGCATTGCAATATGAAGATATGCATTCTTTATCTACAACCCAGACTCCCATCGGATCTGCTTGCCCACTGGCATCTCAAGTAAGCTCTCCCTCTCGGGATAACTATTGGGCCCATTGGCCCTTTTTATATCACAACATATGCTTTTAGATCTCATGATGCTGGGCTGTGTGTGTAATGCCTCTGAGGTACCACCCTACAGTCGCCCTTCTGTAGGTGTACTCTCATCGGGTGCGTGACTAGCAACAGGATCCCCGCACAAATAGCACCCCTTACCCGTGCGGTTCACCTGGCAAAGTGCTTTGTTCCTTAACCCTGGAACCTCGGGTTTTCTCTCTGCCCCCACGGGCTATATATAGTAATCAGCTCCACTGAGCTATGATTCATGCCCCCACGGGCTGCTCACAACCAGCCCCACTGGTCTGGTTAGGCATGCACTCACCCCTGATTCTGGGGTTCATCGTACGATCTATTCGCAAGGAGGTGCCGGCTCGATAGTAGTGTGCAATGCTCATGCTACAGTACAGTCTAAAGGGTGATCAGCCCCTTAGCTGTCTGATGCTCAGTATGACTCATACATCATTTGTAAAGCTTTATCATGCAAATATGCCATGTATACATTAAAAATTCCCTCATCGAAACTCATACTTATGTGTTTACGCTCAAAACTCATTATACTAGCTCAAATTAACCTCTCATTGCTAGATGAGAAATCCACTCACCTTAGTAGGTTACTCCTCGACTGGTACAACTGGTACTCAACTCTGGTTTTCTGGCTCCCTGGAATAACCCTCTTGACCTACGTCAACATACAGATACAATAGCTATTAGGATTACCTCCATACGAGGTTTTCCCATGAACCATGCATGCATACATGATCTATCCTCTAATATCTCATTATTTTCTTCCACCCTATCTCTACTCAAGATTACTTCTACTATTACCTCAAAATACACTAAATCTAGAAAATCTAAAGTCATACAAGATCTAGGGAAGCTATAGCTTACCTGGAGTCGAGCATAAACCCCCAAGCTTCCCTTTCCCTTTCTCTTTCTTCCTCCTTTTTCTTCTTCTTCTTCTTCCTTTTCCTCTCTTTTCTCCTCTTCTTTCTTTCTTTCTTTCTCTGGCTGAACCCACGTTCCCCTTTTTCTCTAATGACTTGGGGACCAAGTCATTGGAAACTTAAGGGTTAAGGCATGCCAAATCTCCCTTTTACCCTCAAACACTCTTAATGCACGCTTTTTGGAAAACACGTGGCTCACTTATAACTATAATATTTTGCCCTTATATTTCTTTCCTAAGTTGCCCTTAACATAATTTGCAATTGACATTGGAGCCTTTTCCCATTTTGCCCCTGATATAGCATTTTTTTAATAGATTTATAGCCCAGATCACCATTTTTCACTCAAATCGATACTTTTATGTAACATTTCTAAGAAAAGATTTTACCAGCTTGAAGAAATCGATTTTAGAAATCCAACGGTTCAAACGGCATCCAAATCGGACTTGAAATGGATTAAATATGAATTTCTCAAGATTTAACTCAGAAAAACCTGCCGTCGCGGAGTCGGCTCGAACAGATTGGGAGTCGGCTCGAGCAGAAGTAGGGGTCGACTCCAGAAAAGTAGGGGTCGACTCCTGAAAAGTAGGGGTCGACTCCAGCTCTGTAGGGGTCGACTCCTAAGCGTGCCGAAAGTTTAAAACCGTGCCGGAGTCGACTCCACTCTGATTAGAGTCGACTCCAACCACTAAAAACGTCATTTTAGGATAAAACTCAAACTAAACTTGATTTTTCTTGTGATTTAAACCCATTAAACTTAAGTCTCTCAATTTCTCAAATCAGACTCATTAACATTTAGAAATATACTTATTACTCCAAAATTTCTTCTCTTTACATTTATCAAAAGGCCAACACACCCATATTTCAAGAAACTTTCTGACTTTCATTTTAACTGAAAATGCCATAGATTACAAGGTTTTCTGGATGTTACACCGATAGTTCCACCACAAGGGGACAAGGGATCCCAACTGTCCTCCTCAAATCCTCCCTTGCTTCCGACGCTCCGTTGTGGTCACCCCGACATCCGGCGAGTATCTTGCAGAAGTATGAGCCCTCTTCTTGGGCCTACTTCTCTCCGCGCCACTGCTCTCCCCTGAGCGCTTGCCTCTCTTCCTTTTGACAAGACTCGACAACGCCGACCTCTTGGCTGCAAGAACAAAAAGTATGCAATTGAATCCTAACACGTTCGCCTGGATAACAAACAGCGGAGAAGACAAAAGGGAGGACTCACCTTGCGGTCCAGAGGACTAAGCCCGGCCGCAAAAAGGGCCCCCTCTGATAGAAAATCATTGGCCGAGAACACCTGGCCATTGCGGAGGATATCCAAATCTTTCTCCTTCCGCTCAGACAAAATTGGATGCATTTCCGCATCCCGAACGAAATTTCCCCATCTCCGAGGGAAGTCGGAACCAATGTTCCCCTCAGCAATGATGAATCGACTCTTCCATCCCTTTATGGAGGACGGCTTATCCACAATCATGTTGAAGGACCTCCGAGGTCCGATGTAAGGCCACTCTGATTTCCTTCCGGGTATCAGATGATAGCAGGCGCGAAAAAGAGGGAGAGTGGCGACGATCTGAATCTGATGGCACATTGAGATAAATCCGATGATGCTCCGCCAGCTATTTGGGCCACCATCGCCGGACAAATGTTGTAATGCGTCATGATTTCCTTCACCAAGGGATGGAGAGGAAACTGGAGGCCCGCTTTCAAACTGTCTTCATAGATGAAGACCCCATGCTCCAAATCTTGCGAGACCCTGTGCTCAGGTCCCGGCAATCACAAAACGACATCTGGGGGTATGCCATACCTCTGGCGAATCCTTCCCACATCCTCGGCAATGATCTCCGTAGCTACGTGGTCGGGACTCATCGTCATCCTAGTCGGAAAAAGCACCAGGCGAAACGGCAAACGTCGCAGAAGACGGGACTCTCCAGGAAACAGAATGAGAGGATATTGAAAACAGATATAGCGCTGCTATCGCTTTGCTTCCCCCCTAAGGAAGTCATCTTAAGAAGATGAGGCGCTTCGCCCGAAGCATCCGGAACCGCCTCGACAAACGCCGCGTTAATCGAGATTTGCTACGTGGCATTTCCCCAACCGTCACCTCTGGAGGAGCCTTACCCACGAAGGCATGATGACCTTGCCGCATTAATTAGGGCATCATTGCGCGGGCTGTCTAAGCCAGATCGTCCCATCCAAAGCGTGCCACCTGGACTAATACTCCCTATGCCCGAACCTACGCTTCGAACTAGGGAGTGGAGGGCATGTGTTGGGAGGTAAAATCGTTATTGCATCAATATTCGTGTGAGAAGGCTAAGACCGACCCCATCCCTTCGCCCGCCATGATGTCCCCGAGCTTCCCGTAGCTCGGCTCCCCCGAGCTTCCACAACTTGGCTCCCCCGAGCTTCCACAGCTCGTCTTCCTCGAGCTTCCCTAGCTCGGCTCCCCCGAGCTTCCACAGCTCGTCTTCCCCGACCTTCCCTAGCTCGGCTCCCCCGAGCTTCCCATAGCTCGGCTTCTCCGGGCTTCCATAGCTCGGCTCCCCCAAGCTCCCAGTAGCTCGTTTTTCCCGAGCGATCCATAATCCGATACTCACCCCGCGGAACCTGGTGCAGGAGAGTCTAGACCTATCGAAACAGCATCTCAGGCAAAGAATGATGTGAAGAGTGGTCTAGAACCTAATACGACTACTTAGGACCTACACACCTACCTGATCCCAAGCCATCAAGGAGCTCTCCTAGCCGTCGATCCCTTAACAAACAAGATGGATCCCAACGGCCTGATTCGATCCATCTCCGTATCCTAACAACCCTCGAACCTTCCAGAAAGCGCTCAAGATCCAGATGACAACCTATAAATATCACACTCCCAGATTCCCTCAGGTATGCGTTCACTCTCACTCTCACTCTGGCTCTTCCGCTCTCACCAGCTGCTCGTCGGTGCTCTCCCCTCTGGAGCTCCCGATCGGCCGCCTCTGGAGAGACTTCCCAGAGAGATCCACCTCCTGGTTTTCTGATTGATCGCCGATTTCCCCTACTGACTTGAGCGTCGGAGGGTCTTCCGCGGAGGGCCACCCCCAACGCCTCTCGCGTGAGAACTTGTGTGCAGGTCCGTCCCTGGAGATCGACTGCGCCCAAATCGGAGGACGAATCCCAGCGGCAACAATATATATATATATATATATATATATATATATATATATATATATATATATATATATATATATATATATAGTTAACATAATTAAGAAAAAAAAATTAGCCCCACATGATGATCTCTTCCTGTTCTGCAACTAGATTTAATACCTGATTTCCAACATTAAATTCTCACAGTTTACCAGCATACAGGCCAATGATGGAAGTCACAAAAGCTGGAAAAGCATGTATTTGCGACTCGTAGATAAAGAATAGTTGAACCCTGATTCCGTTGAATACAGGGTGGAGCCAAATACCTATTACCAGCCCAGCATGCAAGAAATCACGCTGTAGGAATCCATAGCTTAATAAGGCATGGATTTCTGCCTCATACCAAATTTTATTCTCATTGGCATTCTTTCTTCCAAATGTTACTGCAAGTTAATGACAAAACATTTCACTCGCTGTACAAGCATTCAGAATATGGCCCATGTTATTCCAGAATTAATCCCTGAAGTTTTGGATACAGTGCGAAAAATATTCAGTAACTGGCCTAACAGCGCCCGAGCCTTTCAACAAGGTTTTTCTCAATTTGCATTCTCGTCTTCACCACTGAAGTGTATTTTGACAGCAGCTCCTTGTCTCCGGCAGGGATTGCAAGTTTTGCACTAAGAGAGGTTTTATCTAACTTGCCCTCATACATGGACGAGATGGGCACAAAACCACCTTCTTTGTTGCACAACCACCCATGAGCTGCCCTCAAGGCAGCACCCAAGGAAGCAGAATCTGTTGGAAAAACAAACAGGATAAGCCATTGTAGAATGAAATAGAACTAAACAGAATCAATGTCTATGATGAGGCAAACCAAACTGTTTCCAAGTGGAAGAAATTCCTTATTGTTCTTCCAGGAAAAAAAAAAGAGAAGAAAAACTTTAATGGTATGAAGCCCAATAAACCTTTAATTTTCTTCCCCTTTTCTGAATTACACCACTTGTCACTTTTTGAGGTTCTCTTTAAATATTTGCCCAGATTATCCTTTTCTTCTATCTATCAAGAGGTTAAAGCCAAAGAAATGTTTTGATATTTCTAACACCTCTCAAATCCCATGCTTAATGATCCCATCCAAAGCTGCAGAGAGGGCAAACTAGTTTCTTTGACATACACAAACAAAAAAAGAGGGGAAAGATGAACTTGAATGCCCCGTGACAATAGTGAAGACATGTTGATATAAAGAATAAACATCATTGATTATCTAAATGTTGATATGAACATCATTGAATATCTAGAGGGTATAGAACTTCTATGCCCCTGCAGCAACGCTTATTTTGCCCATGGTTTAAAATAACAACAAAGTTTCTCAGACAAAATCTTCTATGTTAGAGCAGCAAGGATTTATCTGTTAGGGTTTCAACAGAAGGAATTTATAACACGTGAGACATAAGCAAGAGAGAAACGCTACAATATTTTAACATCATGCCTGTATAAAGGGACTGCTCATGATCCATCACGGGAGATAAGAGAAGACATGAACATAATGCTAACAAAAACTATTAACTAGCACCAGATATGCTTCTGGCTACTTACTTAGTGACTGATAGACGGGACAAACTTGGGAGTGAATTTTTATCAAGTGACCTTATCAGTGATCCTGCTTGGCATGCCACCTTATCAAGCTATTATGAATCAAACAAAAAAAATGCTAAGGGATATAGCAAGAAGGCAGAACCAAAAGAGAAACCAGAAATTGGCATGCTTAGGAAGTGCAGGAATATCAATGATAACAAAAAATTTATTTGCAGAAAATTCTATTACTTTGATGATTCAAATTATATTTACTGTGGAAATTTACTGATTATAAAGAAAATGGAAACTACCACTAAACTGTGGTCATAGATAGTAACAAAAGTAGTGCAATCTAGGTGTAGCATGGATCAGAAAGCAAGCGTTTGAATGGATTTTAGAGCTGGTCTAACACTTGGGACATTCAGCATAATTAGTTCAGGATAGACTTTATTACTATGAATAGTATTTACAGGTACAGCTCAAGCACAAGACTTTATAGTTTCTTTAGCAAATAAATGAACATAGAGCAAATGAATTACCAATAAAATTATATCAAGATCTTCACAAAAATCTAGATCTGCTTATTCATGATATCATCTATTGTGTTCCTAAATTATCTAGAAGGAGCTCCACTCTGATATGGTTTTGGTATGTGAAGATAACATCTTCAATTGATAGAGGGATATATACCATCATTTAGAGGGTGGAATTCAAGGTTAGATTGACACCAAAGTTGGATCCTTGTATCATGGGAACCACATGTCTGCATGACATTAAGTTATTATATACTTGAGGCACTGTACTTGTCCATGTGATTAACATTCCTGAAATGACAATATGATGCCATAAATGGCCCAAAACAAGTTGCTGAATATTTATCTCCAGTTTGGTCAAGCATAAATAATGCAGTCCATTATATAAATATTTCATACTTCATCAGTTTTGCTATAATCTAGTCTGATAATCATTAGACTGTACAAGCAACAATCATAACAATCACTGACTGACAATATCACCTAAAGTGTTTTTTAAAAAAACGTGTATCATAAATTTATGGCATTGTATTTATCCATGTGATAATATGATGTCGAGAATGGCTTTAAAAAAGTTGTTGATATACCCATGTTCAGATTGATTTACTGCACAAATAACCCAGCCATAACTTAGTTTGATAATCAATGGATCATTTGAAATGTAGACATGGCAACTGTTACATCAGATAAGAACGTTTTTAAGACCACAGACAAAATCAAAGCTGTATCAGATCTTCAACATACCAGTTCTTTTGACTGTATAGATGGGACAGCCAAAAATGTTAGCAATTGATTTCAGAATGCTCTCATTTGATGATGCCCCACCGGTCGCTATTATCCGTTTGGGAGGAGTTGGCATGCCAAATCTCTCAGCATGACCTCGCATGGAGAGAAATTGGCCTTCTATCACAGCACGCACCTAAAGAAATGCAGCAGTTAAGCCAAAACACTTCATTACCTAATGTTTCAGGGACAATTACAAAGACTTTACATTGAACTCACCTCAGAAGGAGGATCAAACTCCTGAACCTCACGTTCTTTTATCCCATCCAATGAGTCATCAGTCAAGTTTTCAAGCACGTAACGGTGGAATCCAACTTCATACATCAATTATTCTTATCTCAGAATCCAACCACTATAATTATTGCATCAATGAAATAATGTTAAAAATGCAAAACAAGGGAAATGATCTGTCAATCACCTGGTAGAGGAGGTAATATTTCATGGTCTTTGTAGTAGAATCCTAACTTGCCACCTATCATACAAGACAACAAAATAATGCAAAGACCACAATTTTGCAAGAAAAATAGAAGGACTGGAATATAGACCCTAGTCAGCATCTTCAGCATAACAAATAGCAATAAACATTCATGAATGATTGTAACATGATCACTTCAGTAAGGAAATAGCAGGAAAGCTACACAAAACATGCTTGTACATGCAAAGTGATTTCTAGAAGCATCGTGAGTAATGATTATACACTTCCAGCAGAAAGCACTCGTCTAAAAACTACATAATATTTTTAAGATGGTATGATAAATTGATGGAACACAGGTTAAGTTGCAACATATAATATATCCAAACAAGAACAAAAGTATAAGAAGAATGAGTGAGCAAGAATAGTAGCTTCATGAGTGGAAACATCACAACCTACACCTTGGTTAAGCCGAAAAAGTCCTTGATTTATCACCTTATATGTGGTTAATTGTTGATCTACCTATTGATTGCACGGAATATATAGACATGAACAAAGGAAAATACATAATTTCACTGCCTTGTGAAAAACACTGCGACAAAGAAGATGAGGTAAAAGAATCTTAGAAAAAAGTAAAATAATGTGTCATTCAAAGGACGTGCTTCCTCCAAACACTTGCTGAACATATCACAACAATATCTAGGGTCCTTTGCCCTAAGAAATCCATTTAATGTGAAAATACTCCAAGAAGATACCATCACAGAGATTGGCTAAAATATAAGCACATGCCATTCAGAGGAGCTGTCTTCTCTATACACTGGTTGAAAATATCCCAGGAGTGATCTGCACACCGATTTCGCACATCTATGACAATGTATGAAACCAGAGATTAGTAAGAGGCTGTTGGCAAAAGATGCTCAATCAAACTAGAAGAAGTAATCATAGAGGTTAATTACCTTCACGAGTTAGAGAACCATTTTTGTAGCAAAGCATAACCATATAGCAACTTGGATCCACAGGATTTGGAAAAATATGTCCTTCTAGACCTGGTCGAGCCTCGTTAGTTATTCCAAAGACCTAAAGAACAAGGAACAGATGAGTATCCAGAGAGAACATCCAAGTATTCAAAAGAAAAGAACTAGAATTACTTTAAACGCAATTGGTTGTGGCAACTTACTGTATCACTGGTTCCCAGACTGATTGCTAAATCGCCAGGAGTATTGAGGGTCAAACCTAGGTAGATGGAAAAATCAATGTCAATTAATTGACAAGCTAAAGCACATTTAATGTCAATGTAATAGCTCTATCTACTTCAATGTAGACTGATAAGAAAATTTGTTATTTTTCTTAAATCATTTACCTCAAAATTTGTTATTTGTCTTAAATCATTTACCTCCCTCCACTTGTTTGCAATTACTTTAAGTTGATAATAATTACTCATAAAAACTATCTACCAAGGTCTACCAGACTGGCACTGCAGGTCATACTGGCCGGCTGTTGGTTTGGTATGGTACTGATATGTATCATACCGACCCAAGGTGTACTTGAGACAGCCGAAGGGAGAGGGACAAAGAACAGTAGTGTCCTCTTCAATCAGGTAAGGACTCATAGCACTGCATGGCAAGCTATCAGATAACCTGGGGGTTTTCTGCTTGATCACTTGGCGAGAAGAAATCCTACCAAGAGAGAGATGAAAGGAGGGACAAGTGTGTTGATGGTAGCGATGATGGAACTATAACCAAAGTGCAAGAGAGGCAAAGAGGATTGGAATGTAAGGTGAATCGAGTCAAACCAGGTTTAGCTCTCAGACTGAATTGAGTGGTTGAACTGTGTCCAGTTTGATTTGGTATGTGCTAAACCTCCTAGTTTGGATGGCTCGGCAATCATTGCAATTTGATCTTGGAGACAGAACATTTGTCATCGATTAAACAGGGTCTTATAACCACACTTTTGACCTCTTTTCTAAGATATACAGGTTTTAAGAGAGAAAGAAGGTGGGCCAGAAGTGCTTAAGATGTCAAATCCCTTCTTCCTAGCCAAATGCCTTAGGATTTGGGAGATTTATGTAGCAATCAAATTTGTCAGGATACTCAAATGGACCATTCAAAAATAAACTCTGAGAAGATTTTTTTTTTTTTTTTTTTGCTGGATTATCATGTGAAGAAACCATCGAATGTCCAAGTACAAAATGGATGCCTTAAGGAGTAATTAGCATATATTAGTATAAATTTGTGGATGAAATTAAATAGATACCATTACAAAGCATTAGACATCTTAGCAGAAGACGTCAGGAATTGATCTTCAGTAATCAATATCTTATCATTAAAGCTTTATAAAAAGGAATAGTCTATTAGAAATCATTTAGTCTCACATGTCGACAATAATGCAATATTTGGCCCTTAGAAAGAGAAATCAAAACAAAAGCTTCTAAAATTCATCTACATATGCTAGTGAAATACAAATATCAGTTGAACAGAAATCCAAAACTACTGAGATTTATCAGCCAACGGAATTCATGACTATTGGTAAAAATATGATTAAGCACCTGCCAAGCTATTTGGATTGTCTCCAGACCACTGGATAATTAGGCAGTTATCTTTAAAGTTGAACCTGCAAGGATTTGATGCAGTCAAGCCATTTTTCTCATAATCTATTAAAGAAAGAAAGATATTATCAACTGTTTCAAAGTATTTTTAGCTTTAGATCAAAGTTAAACACCAGGCATAGCTGAGAAAGGTGGGTGCCAGCAAGCACGTACAAAGCATAACTTTAGTGATCTTCAGGTAATATGCAATGGCTCTAACAGTCGGACCTAATGAATTGATATATCATTTTCCTTATAGAATCACACTTCAGTCATGTTATTCTTGTTCTTGGTCTATACCATTGGGTTAAAGACATGTAAGCTGTTTGCTGCTTAGAGTTACTGATTATACTTTTTTTGATGTAGCGGATAGGGAAGACGGTACCACTATACTAATCTACAAGTTTATGATTCACCAAGAGGCAATGACCACAACCTTGAAGAAATATGCTGATTTATGACTTTCACCAACTACTAAGTACTCAAGATTTTTTTTCAAAAATAAATAGCAAGCAAAGGAATTGTCTGTATTTTAATTGGTAGATTTTATTTTATTTAGTGTTTCTTATTATAATGTAGACCTAGAGATGTATTTATGCGAAGGAGTGATTTGACATATATAGAAGAAAAAAAAGACTTGACATATGTAGAAGAAAAAAGAGATAGAGGATTCATATAGTCGATTCCAACTAGTTTAGAATTAAGATTTTGTTGATGTGCTTCTTATTGCACCTGCTTTAGTATTGATCACGTGTCTATTCTAGTAGTTGGTAATGGATTATTATCTAATGCTTATTTGGGTTCTCTATGAATGAGGAGAGGGTGTTCAGTGCTTTACTTTTGCAAGGTTATACTCCTTTCTTATGCGGTGGTGCAATTCATTGCTTCTATTAATAGAATGTCCTATGCTCCCGCTATACACCCCCCAAAACAAAATAAGGAAAAATCTTGCTATCAGATACTGAGATAACCAGCATATCTTGATGATATTTTGATAATCAATTTGAAAAAAGTTCTCCCCACCTTCCAAAAGGTCCTGTCGTGTAAGAAATGGCAGGAACCATTATCGGTATAAGGTCCAAGATCATTATCAGTTCCTTCTAGAGAGATGATGATTTTCTTCAACAAAATGACCATAATCTCATATCTAGGAATGCTGAGACAAGATTCTGCAAAGATTTCTAACTGAATATCATGAAAGATTATTGTTAATTCTAGTAATATGCCAATTTATTATCAAATAAACTACATGAAACAGAAATACATGGTTCTAAAGATCTCAAAAAAAAAATCCACTATAAGGATTTGGGTAAATGAATATCATGAAAGATTATAGTTAGTTCTAGTAATATGCCAATTTATTTTCAAATAAACTACATGAAACAGAAATATATAGTTCTAAAGATCTCAAAAAAAAATAATTAATCCACTATAAGGATTTGGGTGCTGTAAGGGAGGACACCTTGGAACAATGCACAATTTCCTGCTACTCAATCACATTATTATCTGATCATTAATATATGAAAATTCAATTTAGATATGCATGTCTTATGTTCATGTAGAAAAACATATACAAGCATCCGCACTGACGAACGTAGTGCCAAGAGTCTTTGGCATGGCTGTAACAGATATATTAAAAGAGAAATCTTAGACCAGAAAGTGATGAATTAAAAAACAGAAGCATATCAGAACTTCTATTCTGTTATATAGAAATGCAGAGTTGCATAATTAGCAAAATGATCACAAGATTCATTGAACTCACCTCTTAACAAAATAAGGAGCTATCAAGCCAGCAACCGAATAAGATGGTGCCAAAGTCCCAAGCTTTTCTTCTAAACCTGGTGCTGTTGCCTATGGGAAAGAACTACAATTAGCAAAATCAGAAGTTAGCTGTCCCATAACTCTTAAACTAAAAGAATTAATAGACAGACCTCCAAAACAATCTTAGACCAGCTACGTTGATTAATATCCATCAAGTTCATCCCTGCTCCATCTGCCTCATCAATACTAGCATAGCCTCCAATCAGAAGAGAGGCCATGAAGGAACTAACAAGTGAGATCCTCTCGGTGGCATTGTAAACTTCTTTTTGCATTTCAGATATTTTTCGAATCTGAGGTCCAGTGAATCTCTCATAAGCACGAGACCCTGTAAGCTTTGATAACTCCAATGCACCACCCACAGCTTTCTCTATTTCTCTGCACTGCAAAGTAGTGCTACTATCCATCCATACCGGTGAATCCTTTGTAGAGAAAGCATTGCCAAGCTGAGCTACCAAAGGCTTACTAGGGTCCAAAGATGCCAACGTGGCATTACTGCCCTTCTTCCAGTACACACTACCATGCTGCTGTCCACTTCCTGAAATGGCTACAACCTTTCCATAGTCCACTTTTGGCTTCAATTTCTCAAGAATGAGGTCCAGAGCCTCCACCCACATCAAAGTTGGGGAAACGATCCTACCATCCACTGCGGCGTCCCTGTAGACCCCATCTTTGGTCTGGTAGTGTGACAATTCAGAATCAAAATGGACGACATCAGAAGCAACAATGTTGAGGTTGTTATCCAGCACAGTAGCCTTTAGTGATCTGCAAATAGAAGTTAAGCAAACAACTTATGTAATCAACATACTTAGATTTTTACCTAAAAATTTGTTTAGGGTAAAAAGGCAAAAGCTTGCCTTTTTTTTTTTTTTTTGAGGAAAGTCAAAAGGCAAAAGTTGAGCATGACCAACAATAGAGAAATGCAAGAGTTCAAACTTAGATGCTTGGCAACTTAAATAAATCTATTTTCTTTGCCATTAGGAATACAAAAAGGTGACAAAAAATTCATTTATTACCCATTCTAATTTTTTTTTTTTCAAAAAAAAGAAAGAAAGGGAGTAGTAACAGCAAAATACAACAAACAGCATGTAGGATGTCAAAGAAGAAAAGGAAGGGAAAAGAAGAGCAAAAGCCAAATTAGATCTTTCAAGAGTATCGCCTTAAGATTATGGAGATGAATAAGAATGAAATCTCTTACCCCGATTTCATGATTAGATCCTTCAAGTATAAATTTGGGTTGTATGATTAGATCTTTCTAAGTATAAATTTGGACAACCCAATGAGAATAAATTCGAAGAGATATCGGATCTAAAATGCTGAACGCAAGTAAACGCGGATATTTGATCTAACAATTCCCATAGAAGTTGTAAATCATAAGTTTTAGCCATCAAAATGAGAACTTTTCTTTCCACATTCATCTAGATGACCCAGTAAGTCAAAATTGCGAATATAATCCATCTATCCTTGTACATAGTTCTGAGTAAAACAAATCATATGACTACACCTAAGGACATAAATGAAACAAAAACCAAACTTTTCGAGCATAAACCAGGGGAAAAAAAAGATAAAAATCCGATCCAAACCCTAAACCACAGGAACTCTGAAAAAAGAGAACTTTTGGAAGGGAAACTTACTGAGTTGAGCTATCGAAGCCCAGGAAAAGAGAATCCGTCGGGAGAGAATAACCCATCGCGAATTCGTCTCAGAAATTCGAAATGAGAGGTCGACCGAAAAGTTCAATTTTTTTGGATTTGGATGGGTTTGGCCGCCCTCTTATACTACACCCCGGAAGCAATAAAAGTATGGAGATAAAAACGGAAAGATAATCTATAGGATTAGGATATGAGAGAATGACTAATTAGCGACATTTTAGTTGGGAGTTAACGAAAATACGATTGCAGTAGCGAGAGATTGGGGATGTGATTTATCGTTGCTCGCTGAAATGGAATTATCCGAGCAAAATTAGGAGGAGAAGATTTCGAAAAGATTGGATGATAACTAATTAGTAAGAAGGTGGGGTAAAATAAACAAGATAGGAGAGAATAAAAAAAAATGCTTTCGTTGAGAGTCGAACTCAAGACCTCCCGCTTACTAAACGGGTGCTCTAACCAACTGAGCTACGAAAGCGATAAGATGTAATATGGCTGCAATATCATCCACTATAAATATATTGACGTCTTCCAAAAAAGATAATAATAGTTTAATATATCATTTTCTTCTATTCTAATCTAGACCTGGGACCTTCATGATTTGGCAACATATCAAGAAAGACTAGCAATCTATATAAATTGATACATACGAATGCATCGCACACATAAATCATATGTGTTATCGTATAAATCTATCCTTCGACTCATATGTGGCCCATCTTCGGATCCAAACGTCAATCCTCTTGCTCGGGTGGAACCTGCAAGACAGTCCTCATGCTGTCATGCATGGAGGGTTGGGAGTGGCCCTTTGCGAAAGACCCTTCGATGTTCAAGCCAGTAGAGATTCACAGCAAGCAGATATAAGGAGAATGCTTCTCGCAGAAGAGTCCCTCTCGGATGTCCTCTAGAGAAGCCGGAGAGCTCTGCTAGAGCTTCGATGGAGTGTTTCAGTGAAGGAGTGAGCATACCTAGAAGACTTCAGAACATAGTATATATAGGTTGCCAAGGAGATGGCATACAACTATTTGATTCCTTAGGCATGTCACAGGGGATTCGAATCCATCATGATTCGAATCAAGTTTGTTATGAGACCGATAGCTTTCAAATCCGGTTAGTTAGCGAATCAACGGCGAGAGGAGCTAGTTGATGCTTTGAGATTCGATGCCTTGTAAGTTCTATGCCACGTTCAGTATTATTGGCTTTTTCCTCTACTTAGGGTAGTCTGGGACCCACTAGGGATGGCAAATTTTTTCATTTCTCATTTACCCAGTTGGTACCATTTTTAATGGGTTAAGAAATCCCCAACTTAAATGGCTTAACGGGTAACAGGGATTTTTCGTTAACGGCTAAATGGGTAAATGACCCGGGAACGATATTCTTCGTCCCATCCCCGTTTACACATCCCTATCACCGTTAACTTTATATAATATATTTAAATTTTAAATATATTAATATATTAATATATTAATATATTAAAAATAAATAATATATATACGTTTAAAATGCAATTAGAATTTGATAAATCATTTCCTATCTGGTTTGTTACGTTAATATGTTAGATGTATTAATATCAATGATTGGTTGTTGGCGATTGATCTATCTTATCCTAAAAAATTTTATTTTTTTAATTTTTAATAAATTATAAATTTAATAAAATAATTTTATTTTTTATATAAACGGACAAACGAATACCCAGTGGATACCGTTTTGCCCGGCCGGGTATCTTCGTCCCTACCCCGTTAACTATAATGGCTTAACGGGGTGGGGAACGGGGACATTTTTTTTAACGGGAACAGGGATCGGTATAAACCGCCCTAAGCCATCCCCGGGCCGTTGCCATCCCTAGGACCCACGCGGTCGAAATCTCGCCTGACTATCATGAATTTAAATTTTCTCGCACTTGGTTCCGCAAAGGCTCAGGGGTGCCTCGGCCTGGCTGAAGTATGAGGATAGCTCGGTCTAGCCGAGGTATGAGGATAACTCGGTCCTGTCGAGGTACGTGAATAGCTCGATCTTACCGAGGCATAAGAATGGCTCGGTTTAGCCAAGGTATGAGGGCACTTCGGTGTCACCGAGGTGTATCGGCCTTATTCTTTTTCGGATGTGAAGCTGGCGGATCAAAAATCAAAGGTAATCTCAACCTTTTTGTCGTGTGCACAAATATTGATATGATGATGATTTTATCCCTCATTACATGCCCCCCACTCCCTAGTCCGAAGTGTAAGTTCGGGCATAGGGAGTAGAGTCTTAGATAGCTTCATTCGGATGGAAGGACTCGAAGAGGCATGCAATGATCGTTTCATAAATGTCGCATCACCGTTCCATCATTTTTCTTAGTGGATAAAACGAAAACCCTTCATTTCTTGCTAACAATGATTGGGGGAGCAACACATGGCAAGTATTGGTGCTTTGAGTATCCGAGCCCACGATTTGAAAATTTTTGTTAATGGTACGTTGTCCTTCTGCAAGAGCAGTTTAAAAAGAGGGTTGAGGGGAGTTATCTCCCACCGCATAATCTTCTTGCTTCTTCTCCGAAGGTTCACCCCTCTAGATTCTTACAACCCTATTCGAAGTTTGCTATTCTCAACTCGGAAATATGAAGGGCTCGAGCAATGTAGCTTTTGTAATGACCGTGGAGGACTTGGACAGAGTTCGTCAAAGGTACCAAGTTCCTCGAGATGTCGCTCTATGTTTACCGCAACTTGAACAAAGAGTTTCAGAGCAGCTGGGGCGTGGGGTCTTTCTTTATGAAGAAAGCCTGAGAGTAGGTCTTCGGTTCTCCCTTCATCCTTTGGTGAAGGAGATAATGAGGTTTTACAACATATGTCCAACAATGGTAGCTCCGAACAGTTGGCGCAACATCATCAGGTTCATATCGATGTGCAGCCGCACTGGGGTAATAGCGATGCTCCCCATGTTTCGGGTTTGCTACAGCTTGATCTCCGGGAGGAGCTCTGAGTGGCCCTATATCAGGCCTCAAAAGTCATTCAAAATGATATCGGACAATCCATCCTCCGTAAAGGAATGAAAATCCCGATTCTTCATTGCCGAAGGGAACATCGATTCTGATTTTCCCAGAGTATGGATGAATTATACAAAGGACTCGGAGGTTCGCCTGGAGCTGTCCGAGCATGAAAAGAAGGACTTACTCACCCTTCGTAGTGGCCGAGTATTTTCGGCCAGCAATCTTTTGGTAGAGGACGCCCTTTTTGCTGTCGGGCTTAGCCTGGTTGACCCTCAAGGTAGGCTCTTGTCCTTTCTCCATACTAGTTATATCTTGGCAATTTAGTCGTAGGCTAAGTTATCCTCTGTTGGTCCGCAGCTGAAAGGTTGGAGTTCATGAGCCAAATGAAGGGGGAGCTAGGCAAGCGTCAGAGGGGATCCGACTCCGAGATGCGCAAGTCCAAGAAGAAGCCTCGCCTCTCTAAATCGCACTCAAAGGAGACAAAACAAGTCGAGATTGGCCGGCAACCCTCTGCACCGAAAGAGAAGGATACGGCAGTGCCAGCGGCAATGGAGACGGTAGTGTCGACGGCAGTGGAGACGGCAGTGCCGGCTCCAGTGGAGATAGCAGAGGAGAAGTCTCCCCCACTAGAGGGGAACCAATGATAAAGGAGGGACAGATGGTCGAAGATGAGCTAGTAGTCGAGGGAGAGATCATCGAGGCACTCCGTTCACCAATAATGGTGATACTGGATGACTCAGATGGGTCACCGCCAACTGGGTCGATAGCCCCTCTGCCCGAAGATGAAGAACCATGCTTGGAGGGGACTAGCAGCCCTAAATCACCATCTTCTCATGAAGGAGTGCCCTCAGCTCTAATCGAGGAGGTGAGGGGAGTGGTCATTGATGCTGAGGCACAAGGGGAGCCTCTTGTTGAAGGATACCCTCCCGAAGGACAGAGGGAGGTCGAGGAGGAGGTCAAAGTATCGACAAGGGTGGAGGAAGTGGAGCAAGGGCCCATAGGTCAAGAAGGGCTTTTAGAGGAGGAGGAAATCCGAAGTGAGGATTTTCCAACCGAGGTATCAGGAGGAAGAGGCAAGCAAGTCCACATTTCTCGAGCTGAATCCTCCCACATCGAAGCCCTGGCCGAAGAGGCGAGGCGATCCGGGGTTCCTCGGACCGAACCTTCACAAGTCAATCTTCTGGGGCTAAATTCGCCTAACCCAGATGTTGATGAGATTGTGGCCGCACTGATGTAGTCTGTTTTGTACGGGAGGGATGATTCTTCGGCCAAGAAGGACATTGTTTTTGCGGCGTTTGGGCATGATGGCCTGCCACGAGACATCGAGTTTCTTTCCAAAATTGGTAACCATGCGCTTACTAAGATAGCATCAGCATACACCTCCTGGGTAAGTGGAAACTTTTAGATATTCCATTTGTAAAGAGTAGTTCGATCCGACCTTACTATTGTAGATGTGGGCATTGGGCCATGTCTGGCACGGCATGGCCCAGGCCCATTGTGCCTATAAAATTTCTGTGCCGTACCTGACACGATCCAGTAACAAATGGGCCATGCCAGGCACGGCACAATAAAAAAAATTCAGGCCCGGCACGGCCTGATCGTGCCAGGCATGGCCCATAACGGCTATATAGCCGTTTATGGGGACTTAATACCATTTTACCTCTCCAAACAGCCATATAACAGCTATATTAAAGGGTATTTTTTTAAAAAAAATTTGGGACTTCTATAAATAGCTCATTTCTCCCTCATTCTTACCACACCAAACCAACTTCTCTATTACTACTATTTCTCTCTTCTAGCAAGTGCTCTAACAGATTAGCAATTTAATTGTTAGTTTGCAAATATTCTTGCAAGTGGCAATGCTCTAGCAAGTATTCAAGTGCTACAAGGTCACTTCTTGTTGAGAGGCAAGAGCACAAGAGGAAGCTCACAAATCTCGGCTCCATGCCTCCACCTCTGATCCTCTTCTCAATTCCTTCTTGTAGGTTAATTTTTATTTTTATATTTATTAATTAAAAATTTTAGATATGACATCTTTTAACAAAAGTAATTTTAACATGCACCCTTTTTCTGAGGGTGAGAAAACTAATCCTCAATCCCAACCCCAACCCCAACCCTAGGTTCCCTCTAGAGCCAGTGTTAGTGAATGTCAAACCTCTTCTCGTAAGAGGACTAGTGATGTTTGGAATGATTTCGATAGAATTATGGTTGATGGAGTATATAAAGCAAAATATAAAAAATATGCAAAACTTTACAGTTCTTCTAGTACTAAGAGAACATGGCATTTAAAAATATATCAAAAGACTCATAGGATATATGATTCCCATCAGCAATGTATCCTTAATATATAAGAGGGATCACTTGTAGGTAATTTTGCATATAACCACAAAAATTAGAGGAAATTACTTGTAAGATGGATAGTTCAGGATGAATTATCTTTTAGTTTATCTGAATCTTATAATTTTGAATGATATGTTTAATTAGGCCTACAACCTGCTTATAGAAAAACTAGTAGCCATACCTTTAGAAGAGTGCCTATGACAAACTTTTTAGCAATGAAACAAAGTTTAACTGAAATCTCTCAAATTTAAATGCTAGAATTTCTTTAACTTCTGATATTTGGTTGGCATCTTTAGGTAGTAATTGTTTTATTGCTATTGCTGCTCATTATATTGATAATGATTGGCAACTAAATAAATGAATTATTGCTTTTCATGCTTTTGATTTTCTGCATTCGGGATAAAAAATTTCAAATATTATTTATCAAACCACATGCTCATATAATATTAATAATACAATAATATCAATTACTTTTGATAATGTATCTAATAATAATTTTGTTGTTGCATTATTAAATGACTCTTTGCATCCTATTTTAGATGGACAATTATTTCATATTAGATGTGCATGTCATATATTAAACTTACAGAAAGATTTAAACTTGCAGAAAGATAGATGTGCATAGGCTCTTGCGTTATAATAGATGTGCGCTATCATAACTGCATCTAATATTAAACTTGCAGAAAGTAAACTTGCAGAGCGCTATCATAACGAGGTTATTGTGCCATCGTCTGAAATTGGTCATGGGAGCCTGCGCTCAAGCTAGAAGGGAAGTCGCCGATCTTTAGGAAAGAGTGGGATCGACTGACAAACTTTCCAAAGCTTTGAGTATAGCTCAGGGGAACGTAGAAAAATTAGAGCATGGCCAACGAATCGCTTTGGAGTGAGCGTCCAGATTCCAAGCTGAGGCCAGTGAGCTCAGAGGGGCTCACGATCTAGCTGATAAGGCTCGATCAGAGTTATTATAGTGCAGATCCGAGCATGTTCGGAAGGTGGACTCCCCGAAGAAGCTTTTTGATGAGAAATGGAGTGACACCCATAGGTGTTTTGCTAATGAGAGAAGCAGCTTAAATAAAAGGCTTGATGAGAAGGAGAGCAGATATCAATGGCAGCAAAATCATATTGCTGGCTTGAAACGAAGGCTTGCCGAGGAGGTAAGCAGATCCAGGTGGCACCATGATCAAATTGTCAAACTCACCATTGATCTCGCTCAGTCCCAGTTGGAGGTAGAAGAGAGACAATTGAGGATCAACAACCTCAAGGAGAGGATGCACCAGTATAGGTGTTGACCCCAGATTGATTTTGATGATTACAAATAGTTAGGCAACTCTAAGCTTGATACAGGAAAGTTCGATCGCCTTGCAAGTAAGTATCTGCGTGCAAAATTTCATTGGTAAGAAAGTGCTTCATTTAATTGGCTTTGAATATTTTTTATTAGCTTGACAGTTAACTAGTTAGCTAGCTTGTTATTCCATTTAGCTAACTGGCACGACTTTCAGCTAACTGGGAAACATTCTTAGTGCTTGGGCCGAACGTCATTGTATTTTAGCTAGCTGGTTAGCTAGCTTGTTAGCTAGCTGAAGATCCTTCAGCTAACTAATCTTCATGTCACTGTAAGTTGGCCGAACGCTCTCCTTTTCTAGCTAACTGGTTAGCTAGCTCGTGGTGCCCTGATAGCTAACTGGAATTTGCCTTTAGTTGCCTGGCCAAACTACCTCAAATTCTAGTTAACTGCTGAGCTAGCTGCCAGGTCTTCTAGCTAGCTGATAGTTCCTTTAGCTAACTGCTTAGCTAACTATTGTATCCTGGAGCTAACTGGTTAGTTAGCTATTCTTCATTGTAAGCGTGTGGCCGTGCATTTTGAAATTTTAGTTAGCTGAAGAGCTAACTCCCTCTCTCCACTGGCCGTTTCCTTTCTCTGCTTAGCTAACTGGAAAGCTAGCTATCTTTTCGTTAGCTAACTGGGAAGCTAGCTATCTTTTCGTTAGTTAGCTGGAGAGCTAACTAAGCTGGGCGGTTTCTGTACTATTTTTTGAATTAGTTAGCTAGGGAGCTAACTAGCTATCATTTAGCTAACTGAAGAGCTAACTCTCCATCTCCTGTTATTCCTGCAGCCGAGAGGTTCTCTTTTTTAGTTAGCTGGGGAGCTAACTAGCATTCAACGTCACTTTCTCCTGACTTTTTGTTTTTCCTGTTAGTTAGCTGGAGAGCTAACTATCCATTGTTTAGTTAGCTGGTGAGCTCACTAAGTGTTCAAAACTTTTTGTCCTGGCCGTTGCTTTTTCTGTTAGTTAGCTAGAGAGCTAACTAGCAACCTGTTTAGCTAACTAATGAGCTGCCTCTGGATGTTCTTTTTCAACCTTGGCCTCTCTTGTGAGCTAACTGACTAGCTAGCTGGGGACTTTTGCTTAAGCCTTGGCCGAATGGTTTCTTGCTTCAGCTGCCTGGAGTTATTCTTTTAGCCAACTACCACCTGAGTTCTTGAGTTTGCTTTTCCTCTCTTACTCTCTCTCTATCGCTATTTTAAGCTACACTTAACTTTTGAATTTTTGAATTTTTGCAGTGCTCTTCCTTCCTCAAATTAAGATCATCATTCAATGCTTAAGGGAAACATTTATAACGGTTATATTTTCTTCTCATTTTTATTTTCATTTGTTCCTAATGTATCTAACGGATCTTTTCTTATTGGATGATTATAAAAAGATGGGATTTGAAGCACACCATGACGATTCGGAAAAAGAGTTTTTAAAGAGAAAGAAAATCCAATAAAAGAGCTCATATTGCATATTGTTGAGTGGTTGTTGCTGTGCATTCAAGTTCATTCATTTCTCCAAAAAGTCGTTCGGATCTTTGAATCTTTTCAAGCAATCAAGACTTCAGCTACTTCGACCTCATTCATTTATTGCTGAGTTTATTGCTTCAAAAATTGTAAAGTATACTCTGAATATTTGCTCATTATGGGAGCTTCTCTTTATCATTCATTGATCATTTTTTGTAAAAGGGTTAGTGTTAACCCTGATTATTTTGGGCTTCCTTGTGCCTTCAAACAAGAGGACTAGCCTAGGTTTGGCTAGGGGTTTTGGCTTCCTTGTGCCGTGAAACAAGAGGACTAGCCTAGTGTGGCTAGGGTTTTTTGCTACCTTGTGCCGTATAAACAAGAGGGCTAGCCTAGTTTGGCTAGAGGTTGTAATCGTTGTGATACGATTAGTGAAATTCCCAAAGGTTTTGGGGAGTGGATGTAGGTGCTGAGTTTGGCACCGAACCACTATAAACTTTTGTGTGTTTGTGGTTGTTTGATTCTCTATTGTTATCATTCTGTGCACTCCACTACACCACTGCAAATTAAATTAGGGTTTAAGCACATACTTGCATAGTAATCAATTTTTTTTAATAACCCAATTCACCCCCCTCTTGGGTTGCTACATCTGGGCAACAAGTGGTATCAGAGCAGAGTGCTCTTGATTCCTATAGCTTTGATTAGCTTGGAGCCAAAGATCAGTAGTAATCCCAATGAGTTCTATGTTGACTGAAGGACAATCAACTAATAGACCACCTTTGTTCAATGGAACAAATTACACATATTGGAAAGCACGAATGAAAATCTTCATTCAAGCACTAGATTATGATTTATGGGGAATCATAATTAATGGACACACACACCCACTATTATGATTGAAAATATTAATATTGCAAAGCCTGAATCTGAATGGGATGAGCAAGACAAGAAATTAGCTCAATTAAATGCTAAGGCTATGAATGTTCTTTATTGCTCTCTTGATGCAAATGAGTTTAATCGCATATCTACTTGTATGTCTGCTAAGAAAATCTGGGATAGACTTGAAGTCACCCATGAGGGTACAAATCAAGTCAAGGAATCCAAAATAAATATGCTTGTTCATAAGTATGAATTATTTAAGATGGATCCTGCTGAAAATATTACTGATATGTTTACAAGATTTACTGATATTATTAATGGATTGAAAAGTCTTGGAAAATCTTATGCTAACAGTGATCTTGTTAGAAAAATCTTAAGATCTTTACCTAGGACATGGGAAGCAAAAGTCACTGCAATTCAAGAAGCAAAAGATCTCAACAATTTATCACTTGAAGAGTTGGTCGGTTCTTTGATGACTCATGAGCTTCAGCAACGACAACATATCGATGAAGATGAATCAAAGAAGAAAAGGACTATGGCTTTGAAGAGTGTAACTCAAGAAGAAAAGTGAAGAAACCACTAGTGACAGTGAGAAAGATGATGAAATGGCACTTATTTCAAGGAAATTTAAAAGGTTCATGAAGAGAAAAAATTTGAAAAAGAAAACAATTTATCAAAGGAGACCATAGCAAAGATAAGAGTGAACCTCCTACATGCTATGAGTGCAAGAAGCCTGGACACATCAGACCAGATTGTCCACTATTAAAGAAAGGATCTAAAAGAATAAAGAAGAAGGCAATGATGGCCACTTGGAGCGATAGTGAAGCAACAAGTTCAGAAGATGAAGAGAAAACTGAAGTTGCAAATGTTTGCTTCATGGCTGATAATGATGAGGTAAGCCTAACTTTTTAGATGACTTTACCTTTGATGAATTACAATGTGCATTTTATGAACTTATTGATGATTTTGCAAATTTAAGTTCAAAAAGCAAAGAATTGAAAAATGAAATTAAAAATCTTACTCTTGAAAAAGAAAGAATTTCAAAGGATAATGAATCATTGTTAAAGGAAAACCAAGATTTGAAAAATGAAGTGGATAAATTAAAACCAATTGTTGATAGATTTAGTCTAAGTTCAGAAAAATTAGAAATGATTTTAAATAGTCAAAGAGCTGTTTACAATAGAGCTGGTCTTGGATACAATACTTTTAAAAGACAAAAATTTTTGAAAAATATTTATGAGCATGCTGATGATTCTACTAAATTACATGTTTTAAATGTGAAAAAATTGGACACAAAGCTTATATTTGTCAAACACAAAAGATAAGAAAAATATGGGTTCCAAAAGGAACCATCTTGACTAACCCCAAAGGACCCAAGAAAGCTTGGGTACCTAAAAATAAAAATTGAAATTGTGTATGCAGGTGTGTCTTGCAACCCGAGCAATTAAAAGACAATGGTACTTGGATAGCGGGTGCTCAAGACACATGACCGGTGATGAATCACAATTCATCACTTTGGAAGCAAAAGATGGAGGTGTTGTTACTTTCGGTGATAATGGCCAAGGAAAAATAATTGGCATTGAAAAATAGGTATCACACCTCATGCTTATATTGATAATGTTTTGCTTGTGAAAGGACTGAAACACAATTTACTTAGCATTAGTCAACTATGTGACAAAGGATTTAATGTTACTTTTAAATCATCTCTATG
Organism: Calamus simplicifolius; assembly: GCA_900491605.1. Classification (NCBI taxonomy): domain Eukaryota; kingdom Viridiplantae; phylum Streptophyta; class Magnoliopsida; order Arecales; family Arecaceae; genus Calamus; species Calamus simplicifolius. The sequence goes on along the minus strand of UESW01002147.1, from coordinate 8,005 downwards.
CATTGTTAAAAATCCTGCAAATGAAAATATGAAATTTGTTGGTCATAGGCATGGTAATGTATACATTGTTAATTTAAATGATTTGCATGATCAAAATATTGATTGCCTAGTTGCTACAAATAATAAAACTGATAATAGTTGGTTATGGCATCGTAGGCTAGCTCATGCAAGCATGGATTTACTATCTAAATTAATTAAGAAGGATTTAGTACATGGTTTGCCAAAACTTGTTTTTGAAAAAGATAAGATTTGTAATGCTTGTCAATTTGGAAAACAAACCCGAGTTTCTTTTAAATCAAAGAATTTAGTTTCAACCACTAGACCTTTGGAGCTCTTGCATATGGATTTATTCGGTCCTACAAGAACAACTAGTCTAGGAGGTAAAAGATATAGTTTTGTTGTTATTGATGATTTCTCTCGCTTTACATGGGTTTTATTTCTATCTAGTAAAGACGAAGCATTTTTAGCATTTCAAAAATTATTCAAAAGAATTACAAACGAAAAGAATTCTTCTGTTTTATCGATACGAAGTGATCATGGAAAAGAATTTGAAAAAAAATCTTTTGAAGAATTTTGTAATGAAAATGGAATTGAACATAATTTTTCTGCACCAAGAACACCACAACAAAATGGAGTAGTTGAAAGAAAGAATAGAACATTAGAGGAAATGGCGCGTACCATGTTGTGTGAAAGCAATCTTCCAAAATATTTTTGGGCAGAAGCTATTAACACTGCATGTTATATTTTAAATCGTGCATTAATCAGACCTGTTTTGAAAAAGACTCCATATGAACTTTGGAAAGGAAGAAAACCTAATATAAGTTACTTTCATGTTTTTGGATGCCGATGTTTTGTATTAAATAATGAAAAATCAAACCTTGATAAATTTGATGCTAAGTCTGATGAAGGAATTTTTCTCGGATATTCTTTACATAGTAGAGCTTTTAGAATATTCAACAAAAAGACTTTAGTAGTTGAAGAATCAATTCATGTTATCTTTGATGAATCTAATGATCTTCCATCAAGGAAGGGAAAAGGTATAAATGATGCAGATGACATTGAAGATCAATTCAAGGACATCACACTGAAGGATAAGAGCGACACAGATACACAAGAGGTAAATGAAGAAGGAACGCTGACCTACCTGAAGCCTCACAAGGTAATGATGAATTAGAAAGAGGTTGGAGGTATGTTCTTAGTCACCCCAAAGATCTAATTATTGGTGATCCTTCTCAAGGAGTTAGAACTAGATCATCATTTAGAGATGCTTGTAATAATTTAGCATTTGTATCTAAAATTGAACCTAAATGTTATGATGATGCTAAAAATGATGTTGATTGGATTAATGCCATGCATGAGGAACTTAACCAATTTGAAAGAAATAATGTTTGGACTCTTATTGAAAGACCTCATGATCATCAAATTATTGGAACTAAATGGGTTTATAGAAACAAATTAGATGAACATGGTAATATAATTAGAAATAAGGCAAGATTGGTAGCTAAGGGTTATAATCAAGAAGGAGGGATTGATTTTGATGAAACTTATGCCCCTGTTGCTAGATTAGAAGCTATTAGATTACTTCTTGCTTATGCTTGTTATATGAATTTTAAATTGTATCAAATGGATGTTAAAAGTGCTTTCTTGAATGGATATATTGCTGAACAAGTTTTTGTGGAACAACCACCCGGCTTTGAAAATCACTTGTTTCCAAATCACATTTCAAATTAAACAAGGCTTTATATGGTTTGAAGCAAGCGCCCCGGGCATGGTATGAAAGATTAAGCAAATTCTTGATTAGTAATGATTTTATTCGAGGAACTGTGGATACAACTTTATTTATTAAAAGACAAAATAAAGATATATTAATTATTCAAATCTATGTTGATGATATCATATTTGGTGCCACTAATGATTCTTTGTGCAAAGACTTTGCTAAGCTTATGCAGGGAGAGTTCGAGATGAGTATGATGGGTGAGCTGACCTACTTCCTCGGACTACAAATTAAACAAAGCAAAGATGGGATCTTCATAAGCCAATCCAAATACACCAAAGAAATGATCAAGAAGTTTGGCATGGAGACATCCAAGAGTATCGGTACCCCTATGAGCTCATCATGTAGACTTGAATCTTATAATTCTGAAAAATCTGTTGATTTAAAATTATATAGAGGCATGATTGGATCATTATTATATTTAACTGCTAGTAGGCCAGATATTTTATTTAGTGTTTGCATGTGTGCAAGATATCAAGCCAATCCTAAAGAATCACACTTGCTTGCTGTTAAAAGAATATTTAAATATTTAAATGGAACAATAAATTTGGGTATATGGTATGATAAACAATCTAGCATTGACTTAATAGGATACACTGATTCTAGACTTTGCTGGATGTAAATTAGATAGGAAATCAACCACTGGAACCTGCCAGTTTCTAGGTGTTAACTTAATTTCATGGTTTAGCAAAAAGCAAACTTCAGTAGCATTGTCTACGGCCGAGGCCGAATACATTGCAGCTGGAAGTTGCTGTGCTCAAATTTATGGATTAAGCAACAGCTAGAAGATTATGGTATTAAACAAAAGGCTATACCTATAAAATGTGATAATACAAGTGCAATCAATTTAACTAAGAATCCTATTCAACATTCCAGAACCAAACATATTGAAATTAGACATCATTTCATTAGAGATCACGTAAATAATGGAAATGTTGTTATTGAATTTTAAACACTAAAATCAAATTGCTGATATTTTCACTAAGCCTCTTGATGAAACAAAATTTTATGAAATCAGAAGAGAATTGGGAATGTTTGATCCAACCATTTAATGAATCAATTAATGAATTGATATGATATCTAATTGATGTGACATCTTTTAAATCAAATCAATTAAAGGGAACATCCTGTCAAATTAATTGCTTGAGTATGCTGCATGCTTTAAGTCTTTTCATCTTTATGAATGCCAACTGTTATATTCCTTAAATTCATCCACCAACCGGACGTTTGAAGCCTTTTTGATTTTATTCATGGCAGTTACCTACCAGGCAACCAAACAGTCACCTGGCCAGCTAACCATCAAGCCATCTCTCTATATAAACTTTTACCAAATCAATTCGTTCATTCCACGATCGTCTCCCTCAATCGAGCGTCTTCACCGAGCGTCCTCTCTCCCTCTCTCATCCTCTCTTCATTCCATTGATCTCTTTCTTTCCTCCATTCATTCAATTATTCCATCTTGAAGATAGTAGATGGCTCCCAAGAAGAAGGCAGTCGCTAGAGATGATGATTGTGCCGATCTTCGCCGAAGTCTTCTATTTCTTCATCTCATATCAACTCCCTTCTTGCATCTAAATCCTTTGCTCATGGAAGGTTAGTTGATTTTAACTTCTTAGAACAAGAAGGTTTTAAAATTGGAAACTTTTAATTAATCAAGGTTGGGATAAGCTTCTTTCTACCAAGAGACCTATTTATCCTGAGCTTATTAGGGAATTTATGAAAATATCTCTTTTGGTAGTGGAACTATCTCTTCCTTTGTGAAAAAGACTAAAATCGACCTAGACTGCAAAATGTTAGGATGTGCTCTTAATATTCCATCTGATGGTTTCTTAGAAGTCCTACCCAGTGAACGTGGATATAAAATAGGTTTAATCCTTAATATTAATGATAATGAAGCCAGTAATATTGAAACTCTAGATGCCAACATGCTATCTATAGAAAATAGACTGTTTCACAGTATCATCGCCAAAATCCTAGCCCCTCGTGCTGGTTCGTTTAATGTAGTAAATGATAGGGACATATGCATAATGTACGACATCTTAATAGAAGACCCTATTGATCTACCTCAACTAATGTTGACCGTAATGAAAGAATCCTTGTCTAGATCTAAGGCTGCATTGCCCTACGGAATGTTTCTCACTTATGTATTTGAGTTTTTCAATATTAAGCTTAAGGGAGAAACTGCAGTGGCATTACGTCTGTTGGCCCAGATGGCAACCCAAGAGGGGGGGGGTGAATTGGGTTCTTAAAAATTTAAGACTTTTTAGAAGATTTAAACTGATTTGCTCAAGATGTGCAAGTGAGTGAAATTAACTAATAAGCAATGCACAAGCAATTAATAAAGAGAGATAGAGAGAGAGAAAATATAGCACGGCAAACACAAGATAATTTTATAGTGGTTCGGTGCAACCAACACCTACGTCCACTCCCAAGATTCACTTGGGTCCACACTATAATCTCTCTATATTACAGCCGAGTTGTTTTCCAAGCTCACAACTCAAACTTGTTGTTTTCCCGGATGAACAACGAACCCAGCTGGTTTTAACTCGGGCTTACCAGCACAAAACCCTACACGTTGTTTTTCATGGGCTCACAACTAACCCAACACAAGCACTCCGGCTTGCAACGAGGTATATCAACCTCCACTGATTCAATCCACTGATTGAATCAGCAAACAATTAAAATAAAAGTGTTTGGATAATGAAATGCTCCCCTTGAGCAAATATACAAATGAAGTACAAAATAAAGAGTTAGAAAAGCCTGATTGTATTGCAGATGGTAGTGGCTTTGGCTTTCTTCCTTCTTCTCTTTAACTCCTCTTGAAGTGTTGAATCACGCCTCAGCAAGATTCTTGACCGTTGAAGACTTTGGAGTTGAGATGAAGCTTTTTCTCCTTTGAAAATCCTCCGATTTGACCGTTGAAATGCTTGTGGATTTTCTTTTGACTCTTGTGGGTTGATGAGAAGGAGCAGACGAAACTTCCTCTTGGATTTCACTCCTTTTGAATCACTCTCCTTTGAGCTAGAAGATTTTTCCAATATGCTTTGTTTTTCCCTCTTTTCAAAAGATATTCTTTTCTCTCTTTTTGATTTTCTCTGGATTGATTTGATTTGAAAAGAGCTCCTCTATTTATAGAATCTGCAAAAATATATCCGTTAGAGACAAGGAAAAATATCCGTTATTTAAAAATCTTACCGTTGGAGCTGATGTGTCATCGTTAAAAATCGCGCCCAGATTTGCTAGAGTCGACTCATGCTTTTCCCGAGTCGGCTCGAGCTCGTCTTACCAAAAATAGAAATGTATCAAAAAGGTTAGGGGTCGACTCGCTAAAAGTGAAGTGTCGACTCCTGAAAGTCGGGAGTCGACTCGAGAAAGGCTTGGGGTCGACTCGCGAAGTGCTCAGAAAAACACGCTTCTGGTGTCTGAGCGGAGTCGACTCGCACAGTCCAGGAGTCGGCTCGACATAATCAGGGGTCGACTCGACAATTTCATGGGTCGACTCGACACAGATGCACATTTCTGTACACTGAGCGGAGTCGACTCTGAAACTCAGGAGTCGGCTCCGGAACGTATCAAAAATCAGAAACTTTTCTGATTGACATTAAAATCGTTCCAGATTCATTTTAATTCATTGTTTTGACTTGAATACAATAAAATTGACATTTAGAGTTGATTCAAGAACTATTCCAAAAGCTCATTGATTAAAACATGAATTATAACATTTCTTTTCAAAAGTTTGAATATTAGCTTAAAGTCACTTTCAAAATTGATTAAAGTTAAACTTGAGCATTCTCATTGATTGTTCAAATAAATTTGTTGCTCATTTACATACACTCATTACATCCTTTAATAAACTCAATGGTTTTTAGTAATCATCAAAATCAAAGGATTGGATCATATAATTTTTCTATAATCTTCCAACAATCTCCCCCTTTTTGATGATGACAAATGTTGAGAAATTATTGAAACATATTGCCCCAACTTTATTGATTTTGATGATTCCAAAAGCCATGAGTATCTTAAAGAAAACAATGTGTTTATTTATCAAAAACCTTGAGCTTATTCAAATTGAAGGAATGAACTTTCAATGGTTATATCAAATGAGTTTTGAATTAGAAAAAGAAGTTTCAAGTTGTATGCTAAAAGAATTCAAAAAGGAATTTTACACATTATATTTCAATCGATGAATTCTTGAAACATGTCTTGAATCCATGTTAAACGTCATATTTAATGTATTCAAGTCAAATTTATATTTTAAATTTAATTGGGACAAGTTTTAAAGTCAATCAGAACATTTTTCTGATTTTTGTATCGGTCCCGAGCCGACTCAAGGGTTTCCGAGTCGACTCCCCCTTTGCCTGAGTTTCTCGAGTCGACCCTTGGTTTTCAAGAGTCGACCCCTGAATTCTTGCGAGCCGACTCCTGTCTGTGCGAGCCGACTCCGCTCAAACAACAGAACCCATGTTTTTTGAGCACTTCTCGAGTCGACTCCCCATTTTCCTCGAGTCGACTCCCGACTTTCAGGAGCCGACACTTATGTTTTCGCGAGTCGACCCCTCAATGGTTAAAATGTTTCTATTTTTGGTAATCGACTCGAGCCGACTCCCACAGAGCTCGAGTCGACTCCGCGAAATCTGGGCGCGATTTTTAACGATGACACATCAGCCCCAACGGTAAGATTTTTGAATAACGGCTATTTTTCCCTGTCTCTAACGGATATATTTTTGCAGATTCTATAAATAGAGGAGTTCTTTTCAAATCAAAACAAAGAGAAAATCAAAAAGAGAGAAAAGAATATCTTTGAAAAGAGGGAAAAACAGAGCATATTGGAAAAATCTTTTAGCTCAAAGGAGAGAGTTTCAAAAGGAGTGAAATCCAAGGAAAGATTCGTCTACTCCTTCTCATCATCCACAAAGCCAAAGAAAATCCAAGTGCGTTTCAAAGGTCAAATCGAAGGATTTTCAAAAGAGGAAAAAGCTTCATCTCAACTCCAAAGTCTTCAACGGTCAAGAATCTGCTGAGGCGTGATTCAACACTTCAAGAGGAGTTGAAGAGAAGAAGGAAGAAAGCCCAAGCATCTACCATCTGCAAAATTATCAGGCTTTTCTAACCTTTATATTTTGTACTTAATTTGTATATCTGCTCAAGGGGAGCATTTATTGTTCAAACACTCTTTATTATTTGTTTGCTGATTCAATCAGTGGATTGAATCAGTGGAGGTTGGTATACCTCGTTGCAAGCCGGAGTGCTTGTGTTGGGTTAGTTGTGAGCCCTGAAAAACAACGTGTAGGGTTTTGTGCTGGTAAGCCCGAGTTAAAACCAGCTGGGTTCGTTGTGCACCCGGTAAAACAACAAGTTTGAGTTGTGAGCTTGGAAAACAACTCGGCTGTAATCTAGAGAGATTATAGTGTGGACCCAAGTGAATCTTGGGAGTGGACGTAGGTGTTGGTTGCACCGAACCACTATAAAATTTCTTGTGTTTGCCGTGCCTAATTTTCTCTATCTCTATCTCTCTTTATTTGCTTGTTATTGCTTAGTTAATCTCACTTGCACATCTTGCTAACTAATCAATTAAAGTTAAAAAGTCTTAAATTTTTAAGAACCCAATTCACCCCCCCCTCTTGGGTTGCCATCTGGGCCAACAATTGGTATCAGAGCAAGTGCTCATTTAGAATTTGATCTCACGATCAAGGGCTAAAGATCCATATGGCAACACAAATTGGTTCAAGTTTTGCTGAAGGTCATTCTACGAATAGACCTCCACTTTTTAATGGCTCAAACTATTCTTATTGGAAAGCTAGAATGAGGATATTCATTCAAGCTTCTGATTATGAGCTTTGGGGTGTTATAATTAATGGACCTAGTACACCCACACACCTTATTGATGGCACTATTGTTCCTAAACCCGAAAGGGATTGGAATGATAATGATAGGAGAATGGCTCAATTAAATGCTAAAGCCATTAATATTTTATATTGTTCCTTAGATTCAAATGAATTCAACCGAATCTCAACTTGTAATTCCGCAAAAGAAATTTGGGATAGGTTGGAAATTACACATGAAGGAACAAACCAAGTAAAGGAATCAAAATAAATATTTTGGTTCAAATATGAATTGTTTACAATGGAACAAACTGAAACCATCACATGCATGTTCACTAGATTCACTGATATTGTGAATGGTTTGAAAAGTCTTGGTAGAATTTATACTAATGCTGATCTTGTGCGCAAA
>UESW01002146.1:223473-274631 GCA_900491605.1 Calamus simplicifolius | reverse complement strand
AATTTTGATGAAAAATCTCAAAAAATCCCACACAAAAATAATTTTTGAGGGATTTTTAAGAATTTTGCGAGAGATTTTTTGAGAATATTTCTATAATAAATGGCTTATTTGTAAAAAAAATTGATAAAAAAATCTTTCAAAAAATCGCTCAAAAATTATTTTGCAAGGGATTTTTTGAGAGATTTTTTTCATTAATGAGTTATTAATAAAATTTTTGATGAAAAAAAAGCCTTCAAAATTCCCTCATAAAAATAATTTTGAGGGATTTTTTAAGAATTTTGCAAGGGATTTTCCGAGGGATAACTCATTAATGAAAAACAAATCACTTGGAAAATCCCTCGCAAAATTAATTTTCGAAGGATTTTTCGAGAGATTTTTTCATCAAAAATTTTATTAATAACTCATTAATGAAAAATAAATCCCTCGATAAATCCCTTGCAAAATTAATTTCCAAGGGATATTTCGAGGGATTTTTTTATTATTTTTTTTACAAATAAGCCATTTATTATAGAAATATTCCTCAGAAAATCCCTTGCAAAATCATCAAAACATCCCTCGAAAAATCAAAAATTAATTTTGCAGGGGTTTTTCAAAGGATTTTTTCATCAAAAGTTTTATTAATAACTCATTAATGAAAAAAATCCCTCGGAAAATCCCTTGCAAAATTAATTTCCAAGGGATTTTTCGAGGGATTTTTTATCAATTTTTTTTACAAATAAGCCATCTATTATAGAAATATCCCTCAAAAAATTCATCGCAAAATCATCAAAACATCCCTCGGATAATCCCTCGGAAATTAATTTTGCGAGAGATGTTCCAAGGAATTTTTTCATCAAAAATTTTATTAATAACTCATTAATGAAAAAAAATCCCTTGAAAAATCTTGCAAAATTAATTTCTAAGGGATCTTCTGAGGGATTTTATTTTATCGATTTTTTTTTACAAATAAGCCATTTATTATAGAAATATCCCAAAATCCCTCGGAAATTAATTTTGCGAGGGATTTTTTCATCAAAAATTTTATTAATAACTCATTAATGCAAAAAATCCCTCGTTTCCGAGGGATTTTCCGAGGTATTTTTTATCAATTTATTTTTACAAATAAGCCATTTATAGAAATATCCCTTACGAGGGATTTTTCGAGGGATTTTTTTCATCAAAAATTTTGTTAATAACTCATTAATGAAAAAATATCCTTCGAAAAATCTCTTGCAAAATTAATTTCCAAGGGATTTTTGAAAGATTATTTTTATCAATTTTTTTTACAAATAAACCATTTATTATAGAAATATCTCTCGAAAAATCCCTCGCAACATTATCAAATAATCCCTCGGAAAATCCCTCGGCAATTAATTTGGCGAAGGATTTTTTGAGGAATTTTTTTCATAAAATTTTTTTTATTAATTACTCATTAATAAAAATATTCCTCAAAAAATTTCTCATAAAATTAATTTTTGAGAGATTTTTTGAGGGATTATTTTTTTATCATTTTTTTACAAATAAGCCATTTATTATAGAGATATCCCTTGGAACATCCCTCGAAACTTAAATTTTGCGAGGGATTTTTGAGAATTTTTTAATCAAAATTTTTATTAATAATTCATTAATAAAAAATAAATCCCTCGAACATTTCTGAGGGATTTTTTATCGAAATTTTTTTACAAAGAGTTCGTTTATGTTAGAAATATCCCTCGAAAAATCTCTTGAAAAATTAATTTTGCAAGAAAATATTTTTAACGAAAAATTTTATAGTTTATATTTTTTATCGAAAAATCCTCGAAATTGCGAGGGATATTTTCCCTCGGTAAAATCTATAGGTAAATCACACTTTTTAGTAGTAAATTTTTAGATTTAAATTTCTTTACTACTCTTTTTTTTTTTTTTAAGCCTATCCATATATATATATATATATATATATATATATATAAAAGATATTTTTGGCAGGCCTTGTTATCGTTACTCCTGGAATGGAAGGAATTTAATGACGGAACGCTCGTCAAGCGCGAACGCTCGCTGGTGGTGAGCGTTAATAGAACGTCCCACGCAAGCATTAATTTCTCGCATGAATCCATTATTATTATTATTTAAAATTTTTTTCTTTTAAACTGGTAAAAAGTCAATAGAATGAAACAAGACCTTTCCTACCTCTGGCTCTACCCTCCGAGAGCCCTTGTTTTTTTTTTTTTTTTTTGGCACTCCTAAACATCTGAGGAGGTAAAGAGCAAGGCCTCCTCATGTTTGATGTTTGGTGTCCTTCTTCTTCTTCTTTTCTTTTTTATTTTTTATTTACAAACAAATGATTATATCATTTTAGGATAGGTTACATTCAACATATCACTATACAATAATTGAGTAAGAATACTAGGACAAGGATCATTGTTTCCAGTTTCAAACACCAGAGTAAAAAGCCGTTCGGCCTGCAATCCAATCAACAACAATATTGGCCTCACGGTAGATGTGCTGAATATGAACATGATGAGCTTCCGAGATAATTGAGCGGGCTCTGCTGATCCACCGAACAACCGTAATAGAGTCATCTTCAATAGAGTCATCTTCAATGATAATACTTCGGACTTTCAGGGATCGAATGAGATAAAAAATATCAATCTAAATCGCATGCAGCTGACAAGAGGCATAAATATTTGCCAGCATAGAAAACGGAGCCTACAATAAAAAAAATCTACAGATGGGTCCTCCGGCACGCCGGCAAGGAGCTCGGTGGCTGCGTAGCCTTCCTGACGGATCCCCTTGATCGATTTTCGAGCAGCCCATGCATCACGTACGTCCATCCATATGATGGAAAGTGGTTAGTGGCACCCGAGGTTCCCGGGTGTATTTGACTTACGTGGCGCATGCAGGATGAAAGCCTTCTCGATGATGCATTATGGAGGCCCGTCTGTAGAATTTTTATCCTTTGTGGATTGGCTCGCAGTGTGAGTGGAGTACCACTGGGAGTCGGGCGTCATCTTCTTCACCATTAGGCTGCAGCTCTTGTTTAACGTTTCCTTTTTGGCCGTTTCGTCTTCTTAGTATTCTTACTCTTCTTCTTTCTCGACCGTCCAGCCTGCGTCTTGTCTATGATGAATATGACCATGTTTACTTGTCCTGTGAGGGCTGGTGGGTGATTTTTTTACCCGGACCGGTGTACGGGGTGTCGCCGGATCCTTGCACCTGGTTGCCGTAACCCAAGGCCTAAACTGGGAAGGAAGGGAAGGGCCGGGAAACGGGTTATTTACTTTAGGGGAAACGGAGTATTTCGTTTCGTTGGACCGGTCAATGGTCCGGGATGGAGACCGGCATCTGGGTTTTGACCGGGGTTGCGATGAGGACAAGGGATGGGTCTGGGAGCTTCTATTTGGCCCGCGAATATTGCTGAGAGCCCCCCATCAAAGTAATAAAATGGCATTTTTATTCCTAAATTTTTTGGATCAAAATATCCTTCTTACTAAACAGCCCCCCCAAAGCCCCCAGAGCCCCTCCCCCCCCCCCCAAAGAATCCTGCTCCCGCCTCCCTCACTCCGGATCATCATTGGATCATTGATTGAAGCGATTTCAACCTTAAATCAAGTAATGGACCAGCAATTAATAATTTATAAGGTGTGTCGCAAAGGTTAGTACGTGCGATTTTTTTCACGGTTCATGCTTCGGCCACACAGGGCCGAACAAATTAATATGTTCGGCCCACTGGTGCCGAACAGAAGAAATCTTTCTTCTGTTCGGAAGAAAGATTGCTTCTGTTCGGCCACGTGAACATTTCTATTCGGCCACACAGGGCCAAACAGAAGAAATATGTTCGGCCCTAAGTGGCCGAACAGAATGTTTATTCTTCTTTTTTTGTTTGATTAATTATGATTAGGGTTTAAAATTATTATTTGATTGTGCAGGACGATGCTTCGACTGAATGCAGCGTGATTGGCTCCGATTGTGTGATGGATTACACAAATGAATTTACAACTTACGAGGTAAAATTTAATTGCATTATTTTCGCATTATTTGACTGAGCAATGTTTAAAATTATCTACTAACGTAAAGCTATTTATTTTATATATATTCAAAATTAGAGAAGAAATGTGTAATTGGTATCGGGAAGTCGAAAAGAGGAATGGATTTATCGTTATTATTAAAAAATCCGATTCGGGCAGCAATGTTAAGAAACCAAGAATTTTTTTTCTTGCGAGAGGAGCAGTACTTGCAAAAGTAAACACATCAAGGAAAAGGGATCAAAGACCAGGGCCAGTGGCACTAAGAAGTGTGGATGTCCTTTTGTCTTAAGAGGGAAGAAATTGGACACTTCAGATAATTGGATGTTAATGGTCATGTGCGGTGTGCACAATCATCAGCTGCAAATCATCTCGAGGGGCACTCATATGCGGACGATTATCTAAGCACTCATATGCGAGACGATTATCTAAGCAGGAGACTATAATGCTAGTGGAGATGTCGAAGAGTTTGGTTCGGCCTAAGGACATTTTATCTACTTTGAAGCAAAGGGATGCCCTCAATGTTACGACAATGAAGACAATCTACAATGCACGGCAGAGGTGAGGCTATAGAGATTGCTGGAGATCTCAGATGCAACATCTTCTTGGTAAATTATATGAGTGTAAATACATTGAGTGGCATAGGAATTGTATTAAGTATCATGCTGTGCGTGACTTGTTTTGGGCACACCCTGGCAGTATAGACTTGTTACGTGCATTTCCTCGTGTGTTGATAATGGATTGCACTTACAAGACGAATAGATATCGTCTTCCTCTCTTAGAGATTGTGGGGTGACATCAACTGACCTGACATTTTCTATTGCTTTTGTGACCGAGAAGATAACTATATATGGGCATTAGAGAGATTGCGCAGTGTCATGGATGATGATGCTTTGTCTGGCTCTATTGAATGCAATTCATAGGGTATTTCCTACGGCAATACATTTGCTATGTAGATGGCATATTAGTAGGAATGTTTTGGCCCAGTGCAAAAGGTTATTTGAAACAAAGGAGAAATGGGATAAGTTTATAATGACTTGGAATATACTTGTGTTGTCCGCTACAGAAGATGAGTTTAATGATCACTGGACAAAACTCCAGAGAGAGTTTACTACCTACCCAGATATGTCTAACGGAAGCCCTAGACGCAATCCCAACTGCCGATATAAATAAGCCAAGGCACCCACACCCCAGGCATATGTGCTCACTCTATCCAAATGCCGAAGCAGAGCAAGATAAGTTATAGGCACCCTCGTCCTGCTCTTATCGACAAAAAGTGTACACCCTAACAAAAAAGGCAAATACGCTCGCACTGCACAGTCTATCCTACGGCGGCTATCTCTATCTGATACATTATGGAAATGACTCTTCAGCCACTCTAACCTCATAGACTGACCGCGGATAGATAGAACCTCATGATGCGCGTCATCCCGTGATACATCCAAAAGCTGCACTAGTAGGTCCTCAGCATCCCGATCACTCATACCCATGACACTAATCCCTAATATGGTGGCAACATCATCCAACATGATTGTCATCTCACCAAAGGGAAGATGGAAGGTGTTTGTCTCGGGCTGTCATCTCTCTACAAAGCCCGAGACAAGAATCTAATCGGCGAACCGATAAGAGCAATGCACTAGCTCTAGAAGACCCGACTGCTGAACTATATCCCTAAATCTCTTATTCGATTGCCCTAATGCCCACCACTACCACTCACCTACTTTGGCAGCATGGTTCATGCACTTCAGTGGAGTCCGTTCCTGTGAAATATAAATGGATAATATGAATAACACATAACAGCATCGAAATAATAATAAGTAACATACAGTAGAACAATGAACAAATACCTGTTGCCTCCAGATGGAGGTTGCAATATGTGTCCTGAAACTCCTAAGGACAGAGTCATCCTCAGGACCGCCTGGACAAGGACCATCCACCTCATCATCATCAACATCCATAGCTGGGATGTCATCGTATGTTGTCTCATCTGGGGGCGATGGTGCAACAACAACCTCATGAACCTCAGAAATCTTAATAACCTGAGACGCCTGGGTTCTACGTCTCCTGGCAGACGTGTGGGTCTAACTCGTGAGGGACCAGCATCCATATCTAGAACATTGCAATATTCATCATTAAAATAAAAATATATCAAAACAATATATTTTTATTAAAAATATATTAATAATATAAACTCATTTAAAATTATAAACTTTATAATATACTTGATTATAATTATAATATACTTTATAATTATATATACTTTATACTTTATAATATATTATAAATTATACTTATAATATACTTTATATATTATAAATTATAATATACTTTATATATATACTTTATTATAATTATATTTAATAATTTAATTACTCTATTCGGCCTAGCTGGGCCGAACAGAGTTAAATCTGTTCGGCCCAGCTCGGCCGAACAGATTTAATGAACAATCTGTTGACCCAATTATTGATTTTGATGATTAATAAAGGAATTGAGTATATTTATTTGATTACTAATAGATTTGATAAGTGTTTCAGGGCTTAAAAATATTTGATTGATTTAAAGGCATTAAGAATCGTGTTTTGAATCAATTACAAAATACAAGTTTCAAAGTTTCAGAGACTGGAGTCGACACCTAGGAATGTTGGAGCCGATCCCATGGCCAGTCAAATATTCTTCTGATTTTTGATACGGTTCGGAGCCGACACCCAGAGTTTTGGAGCCGACACCCAGAATTTTGGAGTCGACACTCAGTGTCTGGACGGACTCCGATGCAGGGACAGAACGTTGGATTTTTGACTACCTCGGAGCCGACACTTACAGTCTTTTGGAGCCGACGCCTAACTTTTTCGAGCCGACTCCTCGACGAACTCAGAACTTTTATTTTTGGATAAACGACTTGGAGCTGACACCTAAAAAGTTGGAGCCGACTCCAACCTATCTAGAACGAAATTATAAAATACTAGATCAGCTCTAACGGTAATATTTTCTTTTTACCTAACTTCTAACGGATATATTTTGTTTGGAAAAACTTTCCAGGTACATTCCAACGGCTAGTTTTCTCACCAAAAATGGATTAAAGGAAATCTATAAAAAGGGGGAGAAAGCTCGTTTGAAAAAATGGAAAAATCGGAGTGAATACAAATCAAAAATCCAAGAAGTCTTGAGCATGAAATCAAAGAGAAAAGTATCCAAACTCAAATCCTTCCACTCCAAAAGCTCAAAGAGAAATCCAAGGCATTCATATTGGAAAAATCGGAGGATTCCCAAAATAGAAGAAAAGGCTCTATTTTCTCAACTTCTCATCTGCAACATTTGCAACGAATCAAAGCTGAGGCCTGATTCAACATCTCCAGAGAGAAGAGGAAAAGAAGAAAAGCTCAAATCCAACAATCTTCAAAACAGGCTTTTCTAACCTTGCTTATTTATTTTGAATATTCGCTCATTTGAGGAGCTTTGTATTATTGAAAAACATTATTCTTTCTTGTTTGTTCTAGTTCTATCAAGGGGATTGAACTAGTGGAGGTAGTATACCTCGGGTCAAGCTAGATTAGCTTGAGTTTAGGGTTTTGTGTTGGTGAGCCCGGAAAACCGGCTGGGTTCGTTGTGATCCCTGGGAAACAACAAGTTTGAGTTGTGATCTTGTAAAACAACTCGATTATAATCAAGAGGATTATAGTGTGGACCCAAGTGGATCTTGAGAGTGGACGTAGGTGTTGGATATACCGAACCACTATAAAACCTTTGTGTTTGTCATGCTTGATTATCTCTTTCTCTATCTCCTTGGTTGTACTTAACATTTGCATTGCATTTCATCTATCTCCAAGCACATAGTTGTTAAAAGGTTTAAAATTTTGTAAAGAACCCAATTCACTCCCCCCTCTTGGGTTGTCATCTGGGCCAACACAATCTGTTCATTACATTTGTTCGACCGAGCTGGGCCGAACAGATTTAAATCTGTTCGGCCCTTGCGGGCCGAACAGAGATCACGGAGTCTGTGGGATGTGGGGGAGAGGTGGCGGAGAGAGGGCAGAGCCATGGGAGAGATGTGGATGCCGGGGAGGGAGGAGAGGTTGGCTAAAAAAAACCCTATGGACGAGAGCGGATCGAGGGAGGGAGGGAGGGAGGGGGGAAAGATCTTACATGCCGAGAAGCCATCACCGGGGAAGCACCGTGAGCGAGAGCGAGCGGGGGAGCGCGGTCGGACGGGGGTGGGGAGCGGGGGACACTTAGTAATTTGGGAGGGGGGGAGAGAGGAAGAGGCGGCATGGGGCAAAGGGGTAGTTTAGGTATTTCATAATTTTATGGGGGCTAATGAGTAATTTCTGGAGGTAGTGAGTAAAAAACCCACCTCCATCATCAAGGATCTTGTACTAGAGTTCGTGAGCTTCCATCAGTGCTGGTCTTCACATCTCAACTGGAGCAAAGACTCATAGAGAAGGGCTAGTTTAATCTCCTCCGTTTTCTTTGTAAGGCAACAGAGAGGGAGAAGAGAAAATAACCTTTAGTTGCATTCCATTCATCCAGCCATTTTCTCGAAACCTGATTCTCTTACTATTTTCTAGCTTGAAAGGAGTATAATTCCAGATGGTTGCTAGAGACTCTAACCAGAGAAGTTGTCTTTTAGATACTATTGTTATAACATAGGCATGACCTTATGCATTTTGTTATAATAAAGGAGTGTTTGGGAATGAAAGAAGATGTGGCTGGTATAGCCACAAGGGCAATTTCGGCAAAACCAAAACATTAGTGCGCCTCCGGTGTCTCCAGGCCCGCCGAGTCGGCCCCGACCATTCCTGGTCGGCCCCAGTCGGCCCAGGCAGTTCCAAGCCGCTTAGTCGGCTCCAACCATTTCTGGTCGGCCCGCTCGGCCTCGGCGTCTCCAGGCCCACCGAGTCGGCCCCGACCATTCCTGGTCGGCCTCGCTCGGCCCCGGCGTCTCCAAGCCCGTCGAGTCGGCCCCGACCATTCCTGGTCAGCCCCGCTCAGCTCTGGCATCTCCAAGCCCGCCGAGTCGTCCCCGACCATTCCTGGTCGGCCCGCTCGGCCCCGGCAGCTCCAAGCCCGCCGAGTCGGCCCCGACCATTCCTGGTCGGCCATAGTTGGCCCAGGCAGTTCCAAGCACGCCGAGTCGGCCCCGACCATTACTGGTCGGCCCCAGTCGGCCCAGCAGTTCCAAGCCCGCCGAGTTGGCCCCGACCATTCCTGGTTGGCCCCGCTCGGCCCAGGCATCTCCAAGCCCGCCGAGTTGGCCCCGACCATTCCTGATCGGCCCCAGTCGGCCCAGGCAGTTCCAAGCCCGCCGAGTTGGCCCAGACCATTCCTGGTCGGCCCCGCTCGGCCCCGGCATCTCCAGTCCGCCGAGCCGACCCCGACCATTCTTGGTCGGCCCCGCCCCGGCACTTCCTGGTCGGCGAGGTTGGCCCCGACCATCCCTGGTCGACCCAGCTTAGCCTCGGCTCCCTTGGGAGAGTCGAGACGCCCCCGTTTCCTCCAAATCAGCCTCAGCACAGCCCTGGTGGTTCAGGACGCCACCTTTCTGACCCATGCTGCCTGACAATGCCAGATCCAACTACCCACTGGCCACACCGCTGATGGGACTAGACCCAACTACCCAATAGCCCCACTGGCTGATGGGACGTAGCCCACCAACCACCGTTTTCCTTCCTTCGATGGTACAGGACCCACCAACCAGCCCAGATTCACGCAACCCCTAAAAACTCCGCGGACATTCCTTTTTCACAGAATCCAATGTGGTCATGCAAGTGTCAATCCCCCTATAAAAAGGTTAATCCATTCAATAATCAGGTATGGGCGAAAAACTCAAAGAATCGCTATCTTAATACTCAGAGAGGGAAAAACAGGAGGCGGGAGGCTTGTGCGGCGTCCGCCATCATGCCGAGTGTGGGGACCAGCCGTGTCTGTCCTTCCTGCGGACCCTCGGCTTGAGGGCAGGTCGGGCAATGGGCCGGTTGCCGGGATGAGCTCCTCGGCTCACCCCTCCGCTTCTCGATCGCCTCTGCCCCGTCCCGGGACTTCCTGACGACTCGCTCCCCCTCACCAGCAGTTAGGGAAGCACTTTCCCTCCCCGGCTTTGCAGCAGCCAGGGGGCCAACAGCGATGGTGACCCGCCCCACCTCGGGCACATCGGCGACAGCGGAGGCTTCCTCCTCATCCAAAACAACCACTGTCGGTTCGTTGGCGGCCGGGATCTCCCCCTCTTCAATTTCGGCCCTGGCCGGCTCCGAGGCCACTCCTACGACCGGCTTCTTCTCAGCCAGCTCCTCCGTAGGAGTTGGGGCCGTGAGGGCTTCAGCCGGCCTGGCCGACTCCCTCCTTCAAATTCTCTTCGCCGGCCTGGATGACTCTCTGGTCGCCTGCCTTTTCTGCTTAGGATGGTCTCGAAATCGCTGGCGGAAATCTTCATTGCTGCACAGAAAAGAATAACAGGCATTAGCAACAGCGTACGACAAACCGAAGGTCAGGAGCTCACCGGCCACCAGGGCTAACTCGGCCTCTACAAGGACAGGAGTTTCTTGTAGCCGGGGATTTGGCAGTTAGACAGTTGGGTGAATAGTTCCTTATCCCTATCCCTTACGGAGGAATCATCGTTGGAACTAGTGTCTGGCTCCCTCCAAGTAGCCCTTACCCCCTCGACGTGGGCAAAAAGAAATCTAGACTTCACCCCCTAATTTGGATGGGAGGCCTAAAGGGAAAGCTCTACCCGGCCTGGCGGTAAATGCCCACCAGGCCCCCTCGCCTTGACAGCGGAGCTTGTAGAAAGCTCGAAACAGAGACAACCCTGGGCGGGCCCCCTCAAAATGGCAAAGAATGACAAAGGCACAGATGATCTGAATCGAATTCGGAGTCAACTGCGCCGGCACTAACCTATACCTATCTAAGAGGTTTAGAAGAAAAGGATGGAAAGGAAGGCATAGCCCGCACCAGAAGACTCCTCATATAAGCGACCCGACCCAGGTAGTCAGAAGTCACCCTACTTCGGGCCTCGACGCGGATAGGCCAATGAAGTCAGGGACCAGGTATCTAACCCTAACGGCCTCTATGTCCTTAGAGTCATGGTTGAAGCCACTCCTGCTGGACCTACTGGATCAGAACTCACCGCCGGAGGAAGCACCGGATGGCAAGAGGACACATGGACTGCCCTAATAGGAGAGCTGGAGGTGGACGGAGGTCCTATCGCCCTTGATCGGTCGCGGATGGTGATGCCGCCCACCGGCCGAGGCATTTGGCTAGCTACAGGGCCTGGTTTTCATTGCTGGATTGGGAAGACTCTTCTACGGGTCTCTTACCCTCCCTAATAGCACTACGGTCCATGGGTGAAGAAAAGGATGAGACTAACCTGGGAGTTAGAAGGGCTCAGGTCGCAGAAGAAGCTTAAGGAGGAGGAAGGTGGAAGAAAGCAATAGTAGTGTAAAAGCTTTCCCCAGACTCTAGAAGCGCTTTTATACCCTCCACCTTCCATCAGCGACGCTCAAGATCCCGCCACGTGGTAAACCTCTATTGCGCCTTAAGCTGTCAACCGGAAATCTGCCTGCGCCCAAGGAAGCCGCCTCGATTTGCCCCAAGGGGCATGATCCCTAGCCAATCGCGGAGCATAGAAAGTGGAGAAGCAATGATGGCCCTTGCCTTTTTCCATTCCCCAATAAGCTCCCTCCCCGGAGCGTCCGGCGCCAACGTCAGCCCCACCTACTGCATGATTGCAGAAGATCTTCGAAACGACACTGCCTCGGGACGGAGCACCAGCCCATCAAGCCATTGAAAGTGCACTAAGGAGGCAATCATTTTCTTTTGAATTTTTGCGCCCCTTTCGCCCAAAGGATTGCAGGCACGTGGTCCTTAGCGCTCAGGGGCGGGGGGGCATCTGATGTGGCTGGTATAGCCACAAGGGCAATTTTGGCAAAACCAAAATATTAGTGCGCCCCCGGCGTCTCCAAGCCCGCCGAGTCAGCCCCAACCATTCCTGGTCGGCCCCAGTCTGCCCAGGCAGTTCCAAGCCCACCGAGTCGGCCCCGACCATTTCTGGTCAGCCCCGCTCGGCCCCAGTGTCTCCAGGCCCGCCGAGTTGGCCCCGACCATTTGATCGGCCCCGCTCGGCCCCGGTGTCTCCAGGCCCGCCGAGTTGACCCCGACCATTCCTGGTCGGCCTACTCGGCCCCGGCAGCTCCAAGCCTGCCGAGTCGGCCCCGAAGTCGGCCCCGCTCGGCCCCGGCAGCTCCAAGCCTGCCAAGTCGGCCTCGACATTCCTGGTCGGCTCGCTCGGCCCCGCATCTCCAGGCCCGCCGAGTCGGCCCCGACCATTCTGATCGGCCCAGTCGGCCCAGGTGGTTCCAAGCCACCGAGTCAGCCCCAACCATTCCTAGTCGGCCCCACCTCGGCCTCGGCATCTCCAGGCCCGCCGAGTCGGCCCAACCATTCCTGGTCGGCCCTAGTCGGCCCAGGCAATTCCAAGCCCGCCAAGTTGATTCCAACCATTCCTGGTCAGCCCCGGCATCTCCAGTCCGTCGAGCCAGCCCCGACCATTCTTGGTCGGCCCCGCCCCTGCACTTCCTAGTCGGCGAGGTTGGCCCCGGCCATCCCTAGTCGACCCAGCTCAGCCTCAGATCCCTCGGGAGAGTCGAGATGCCCCCGTTTCCTCCAAATCAGCCCCAGCACAGCCCTAGTGGTTAAGGACACCACCTTCTTGACCCACGCCGCCTGACAATGCCAGATCCAACTACCCACTGGCCACGCCACTGATGGGACTGGACCCAACTACCCAATAGCCCCACTGGTTGATAGGACGTAGCCCACCAACCGCCGTTTTTTCCCCTCCGATGGGATGACCCACCAACCAGCCCAGATTCACGCAACCCCCAAGAACTCGCGAACATTCCTTTTTACGGAATCCCACGTGGTCATGCAAGTGTCAACCCCCTATAAAAAGGTGAATCCACTTAATAATCAGGTACGGGTGAAAAACTCAAAGAATCGCTATCTTAATACTCAGAGAGGGATTCATCCTCCCGGGGGAACACTTTTCATCTAAAAAGAGCTCACTCGAGCTCTTCCTCAGCTATGACCTCGATTGCTAACTTGAGCGTCGGAGGGTCGCACCGGAGAATCCCTCCGGTCCTGGATCTTTTTGCAGGCAACTCGATGGAGCGAAGATCCGCTAATCAGTCCGCTTCCTTCTCCGATGTTCAGGACCAGTGATCGGGCATCATCAAAAGACATTTGCATTTTATAACAAACTTTGAGCGTACGAAGTCACTTTCCATGATGAAACATAAATTATACAAAATGTTATAACATGTAATTTAAAATATTATTATAACAAACCTTATTTAGATATTTGCATTTTATAATGCGATCTCACCACCGGGCTAGGCAGCGCTGGTAGTGGTCTCGCCCGAGAAGGAGAGGGAGGAGAGGCCAGAGTGGGCACCGTTGTCCTCACTGTCACTGCTGTCATCGTCTTCTTTTCTCCGAGGTGCTGTCGTCGTCTTCTTTCTTCAACCGAGGATCCTTGATCGTTCTGGTGTCGTTCTCTCTATCAATATAATATAATTGTCTCATTTGAAAAGATAAAACGTTGCATCAGAAGAACGTTGGAAACATAAAAAAGACTAAAGAAAAGAGAGGAGAGAGATCATACCCGCATATCAAGATATTGCTCCCATGGGTACGAAAGAGGTAACTCCGACTTCAGATCCACCGTCACATCATCATCCTTCTCCTCGGGCCGCGATAGCAGAGGCGAAGATGGTGACAACGATGCCCGACTGTTTCCCACCCCCGACGCTGCTATCATCATGGGCGCTGTCATCGGAGAGAGCGAGACGGGAAGATGACATATAAATAGATCTTCCGGGATGCGATCTCCGATATCTGCCCCGCGATCTCCCCGAATATCGTGATCTCCAATATCTGCTAGCTTAGGGCCACCTCGAGGGTGACAACCCTCGCCAGGTGATGTGAGTTGGATCCACTGGAAATCACTAGTGTCATATCCAAGCTCACCTCATTTTCACCAGGTGATTTCTAGTGGATCTTGCTCACATCACCTGGCGAGGGTTGTCACCCTCGAGGTAGCCCTGGGCTAGCAGATATCGAAGATCGCGATATTCGGGGGAGATCGCGGAGCAGATATTAGAGATCGCATCCTGGGAGAACTCTTTATATGCTGTCTCTTCCCGTCTCACTCTCTCTCTCTGATGACAGCGCCCATGATGATAGGGTGGGAAACAGTGGGGCATCATCGTCGCCGTCTTCGCCTCCGCTACCACGGCCCGAGGAGAAGGATGATGTGACGGTGGATCTGAAGTCAAGTTACCTCTTTCGTACCCATGGGAGCAATATCTTGATATGCGAGTACGATCTCTCCTCTCTTTTCTTTAGTCTTTTTATGTTTCCAACGTTCTTCTGATGCAATGTTTTATCTTTTCAGACGGGACAATTATACTATATTGACAGAGAGAACGGCACCAGGACGATCGAGGATCCCCGGTTGAAGGAAGAAGACGACGACAGCACCTCAGAGGAAGAAGATGACGATAGCAGCGGTGAGGACAGCGGTGCCCACTCCAGCCTCTCCTTCCCGGGCTAGACCGCTACCAGCGCCGCTGATACGGCTGGCTGTTTCCTCTAGGTAGTATTATCTTTTGCACGGTTTTCGAAAACAATGATGTGACAGCAAAACCCAGAGGCCTCCAGCGCCGACCTCTAGTGTCGGCCTCCAGCGTCGGCCCCCAGCGTCGGCCTCCAGCGCTGAGACTTTGGCTTCCAGCGCGTATCCAGGCCGGTATCCAGCGCCGGCTTCTGGCGCCGGCCTCTAGCGCCGGCCTCCAGCACGGCTTCCAGCGACGGCCAGCGCTGAGACGGTCTCCAGCGCTGAGACTTTGGCTCCGGCCTCCAGCGCTGAGACTTTGGCTCCGGCCTCCAGCGCGGCTTCCAGCGATGGCCTCCAGCGCTGAGACTTTGGCTTCGGCCTCTAGCATTGGCCTTCAGTATTTTTGCATGCACAATGACCAGTCTCATACAACAGATCCCGTGATCTAAGGTCTATTACCATGCACCTCGCTCGCTGAAATCATGGGCAAGTGTTAGCTCGTTAAGCAGTTACCGCTATAAGCGGCCCTCATCCAGCGACAGCTTAACGACTTGCCGTTCGATGAAAACATCCCAACAGGAAGATTCGACGGTTCCAACAGAACGAGGTAAGCGGGACCCTAGACAGGTATAAAAAGAGGACCCGAGCTCAATGCGAGGGGGGCTCTCTCTCGCTCTCTCCTTGAAATCCTACTGATATACAATATCCCTGTTTACAACCCACTGACTTGGGCGTCGGAGGGTCCCCAGAATCACCGGTCCGGGACTTTTTGCAGGCACTAGAAGGAAGACGGCAACTTCTCTACGCTCACGAGAACCTTAGCCTACCCAACGTTCATCGTAAGTGAGTTGGCAGCAACAGATTGGCGCGCCAGGAAGGGGGGCACCAGTTCGTACGGAGGAAGACGAAAGTTCTCCCTGTGACCCACTAATTCTGCGAGGGAAACGATGGTGACTACGCGAGCACAAGAGGCTTCCTCCAGTCAAGCAGCCGGGCGCATTCCACGGGCTGAGCATTCGGAGGCCAATCTCCATGTTCCGCTCCCTGCGCAGATAAGCCAACCTGACCGGCTCGAGGTTCTGGCCCACCAGGTCCAGGATCTGACGACAATGGTCCGGGGGCTGCAAGAGCATTACTTGGCTGCTGCTACTCAGCCCCCTACGCTTGACGAAGGGGTGCGGGGAATGGTCCAGTCTCACCAAGGTGGAACCCCACCTGAGGTCTCCCACCGCTCACCCGCCGAACCTCATCACCGAGGGACCTCGAAGCGACGGCGATCCCCCTCTCGCCACTCCGGTCATTCCCACCACCGGCTGGAGGAAAAAGAGTCTAGGCGGGCGCGTTCTTCGTGCCGGCAATCTTCTTCAGCTCCTTCTTCCGATTCATCCCAAGATGGCACTCTCCGGAAAGCCACCCGTCGGGCCGAGTATCATCGACGGTTGAACGAGCTTAGCCGCCGAATCACCGATCCTCATGGAACGGATTATGAGCGTCGCCCCCGCTTTCCGGCATATCATGAAGGAACCGGTCCGCCCCGGTTCCGTCTTCCCCAACTGGATCCCTATGATGGGACGACGGACCCCCTAGACCACCTGAAAGCTACAAGGTCCTTATGCAGGTCCAGGGAGCGACGGACTCCCTTCTATGCGTCGCCTTTCCGGCCACTCTCCGCAAGGCGGCATGCGCATGGTACTCCCACTTGGCCCCACGCAGTATCAATTCATTTCGGCAGCTCGAGCGATCTTTCCTGGCCCACTTTGATGCCTGTCGAAAGATCCCACGAGTGGCAGATAGTCTCTTTGCTGTCCAGCAGAGGAGTGGCGAGACCTTGAAGGATTTCGTCGCTCGATTTAAGGAAGCAGCGTTGGAGGTGTACAACCTGGAAGACTCCGTAGCCACTTTGGCCCTGAGACGAGGACTTCGCCCATCCAGGTTCGCTTATTCCCTGGATAAGAAGCCTCCAAGTTCCTATGCTGAGCTTCTGAGCCAGGCACAGAAGTACATCCGTGCCGACGAGGCGGATTCTTCCAGGAGGGAGGTTGACAAGAACACCAGTAAGAAACCACCGCCTACTGATCACGGTGTACGACCTCGGAAGTCCGAGCCTCCACGCCGCTCAGATCGCCGACCACAGACGCTGGTTCCTAAGGAGCAATTCACCCCCCTCATGGCTCCCATCTCTCACATTCTGCTGGAGATTGAGGAGGAACCTTATTTCAAGCGTCCGGCTCCCTTGAAGTCTGGGGCCCCCCGCAACAAGGAGTTTTACTGCCGGTACCACCGGGACTACGGTCACGACACCGAGGACTGCCGCCATCTAAAAAAGGCCATTGAGGAGCTGGTTCAGCAAGGCCACCTGGGCAAGTTTGTTCGAAGGGGAAACCTTCCTGCATCGGGCCCCCCGGTGCCTTCGAGTCGTCCGGCTGGCGTGGATAATGTTCCAACTGAAAAGACTATAGCTATGATTTCCTGGGGAGCAGATGGCAGTTCGAAGAGGCAGCGAGAGGGAATAGATTCTGTAATTCCTTTCTTTGGAAAGGATCTAGATGGGGTGGTTAATAAGCATGACGACAGCGTCGTGGTGTCCATGACTATAGCCAAACATCCTGTAAAAAGAATTTTAATTGATAGTGGGAGCTCGGTGGATGTTTTGAGCTATGAGGCTTTTGTTCGGATGAATTTGTCAAGATCTTTACTCCGACCCGTTGCCGCACCGCTAATGGGCTTCACTGGAGATTCGGTGAACGTCGAGGGGGAAATTGCCCTCCCGGTCACGGCTGGAACCCCTCCATGTCAGAGCACTGTGGTTATAAATTTCTTGGTGGTCCGGGTCCCACTGGCTTATAACGTATCTTGGGAAGACCAGGGTTGAATCTGTTGGATGCCGTGATCTCCACCAAGAGATTATTGGTAAGGTTCCCCACCAACGAAGGAGTCGGAGAAATGAGAGGGGAGCAAAGCCCGCTCCGCCCTGCTACCATTTGTCTCCCAGCCCGCTGGACGCGGCGTCGGCAGCAGCCTCTGAGTCGCTCGATCCCCGGGAGTTGGGAAGAAGGGGAGAGCCGGCAGAGCACCTTCTAACCCTCCCCTTGGGTGATGACCTAGCAAGGACTGTTCAGGTGGGGGCATTGCTTCCAGAGGAGGCACGCCATCAACTTCTTACTTTCCTGCGTGCCAACACCGACGTCTTCGCGTGGTCATCTTCAGACATGTCGGGCGTCCCCGAAGAAGTGATCACCCATCGTCTCAACCTTAGGCCAGAGTGTCGGCCAGTCCGACAGAAAAAAAGAAACTTGCTCCAGATAGACAGAAAGCTATCGACGAGGAAGTCCGCAAGTTAACGGCTGCGGGCCATATTCGGGAGGTCCATTACCCCGAATGGTTGGCCAACGTGGTGCTGGTCCGCAAGACCAACGGAAGAGAATGTGCGTAGATTTCACCGACCTCAACAAGGCGTGCCCTAAGGACAGCTTTCCCCTGCCCCGATCGATCAACTGGTGGACGCTACATCCGGCCATGAGGTCCTTAGCTTCATGGATGCTTTCTTCGGATACAACCAGATCCGGATGAATCCGGCGAATGAAGAAGCTACCTCCTTCATAACTGAGAAGGGGTTATACTACTACAAGGTAATGCCTTTCGGGTTAAAGAATGCGGGAGCCACTTACCAGAGGCTGATGAACAAGGTCTTTGAAGGCAGATGGGACGTAACATGGAAGTGTACGTGGATGACATGTTGACAAAAAGCGTTCACGCCACTGACCACATCGCGGACCTAACAAAACTTTTGACAACCTTCGTCGGTACCAGATGAAGCTGAACCCTCGTAAGTGCATTCGGGGTGACAGCTGGAAAGTTCTTGGGCTTCATGGTAACCCGGAGGGGGATCGAAGCAAACCCGGACAAAGTCCAAGCCATCTTGGACATGAGGCCTCCTGCCAATAAGAAGGAATACAGCGCCTGACAGGAAGGGTGGCCGCCTTAAGCCGCTTCCTATCCAAGTCCGCTGAAAGGTGCCTACCTTTCTTCAAGGCGCTTCGCAGAGTCAATGAGTTTGAATGGACGAAAGAATGCCAGGAGGCGTTCGAAGGGTTAAAGGAATTCTTATCTACCCGCCATTGCTAGCCAAGCCGACAGGTGGAGAAGAACTCCTTCTATACCTTGCGGCCTCTCCTGAGGCTGTTAGCTCTGTGCTGGTCGCGTGGACACCAATGGCACGCAAAGGCCAGTATACTACACAAGTAAGGTGCTTCATGATGCAGAGACCCGATATTCAAATATGGAAAAGATCATCTTTGCATTGATCGTGTCTGCCCAGCGTCTGCGGCCGTACTTCCAAGCCCACCCGATTGCAGTGATCACAGACCAACCTCTGAAGACAGTTTTTGCTCGCCCAGATACTTCCGGCCGGCTGGCGAGGTGGGCCCTCAAGCTAGGGGAGTTTGACCTATCTTTTCGCCCCCGTTCAGCCATGAAGTCTCAAGTATTGGCAGATTTTTTGGTTGAATGTACTTGGAAAAAGGAGCAACCTAAAGAACCTCCTACGGACACTCAGCCCCTCAGAACCAGTGATGATGAATGGGTCTTTCATGTGGACGGGGCGTCGAATTCTCAAGGGAGCGGAGCAGGCCTCATCTTGGCCAACTTGGATGGGGTTGTGACCGAGTGTGCACTTCATTTCCTCTTTCCAGCCACTAATAATCAGGCAGAATATGAAGCTTTGCTATCCGGCGTGAGATTAGCTCGAGAGCTTGGGGTGAAATGCCTTAGGGCATTCACCGACTCCCAACTGGTTGCTGGCCAAATTACAAGGGAATACGAGGCAAGGGATCCCATCATGGCCCGCTACTTAAATATGGTGCACTCGCTGGTTTCCCCCTTGACTCACTTCAGCGTCAGCTACATTCCTCGATAGGAGAATGCTAGAGCCGACGCCTTATCCCGTCTTGCCACCTCAGTTGATGGGATGTTGGGAAAAGCTTATGTGGAGCACTTAGAAGCCCCGAGTATTGACGTATCAAGAGAAACTTTACCAGTGGAGCAGGAGCCTTCCTGGATGGACGCCTATGTCCGGTACTTTACTGAGGGTACACTCCTAGAAGACCCTGAAGCTAGGAAACTTAAAAGATGGGCCCCAAAGTTTTTTATTATGGAGGGAAAGCTCTACCGGAGGTCATTCTCATACCTAGTCCTCAGGTGCGTCGGTCCCACCGAAGCCAATTATATTGAGATACATGAAGGTATATGTGGAAGCCATCTGGGGGGCAGGGCTCTTGCATATAAAGCCCTCCGACAGGGGTATTACTGGCTGACAATAAAGGAGGATGCATTCGAACTTGTCAAGAGGTGCGACAGCTGCCAGAGTCATGCCAACATCCAACATCAGCTGGCGTCCCAGCTGACCCCTCTGGCTGCACCATGGCCCTTCGCACAATGGGCATGGACATCCTGGGACCGTTCCCTCCTGCCTCCGGACAACGCAAGTTCCTAGTGGTAGCTGTTGACCATTTCACCAAGTGGATCGAGGTGGAAGCTCTTGCTAAGATCACGGAGGCCAAAATAAGAACTTTCTTCTGGAAGTCTGTGGTGTGCCGATTCGGGCTACCGCACACCCTCGTTACAGACAACGGCCGACAGTTTGACAACACGACTTTCCGGAAATTCTGCGATGGCCTAGGCATCCATCATCGATTCACCTCAGTCGGGCACCCCCAAACTAACGGCGCAGCTGAGGTGACCAATCATATCATCCTCCAAGGACTTAGGGCTCGGCTAGATAGTTGCAAAGGACGCTGGGTGGAGGAACTCTCCAATGTACTGTGGGCTTACCATACGACGCCGCGAGCACCTACTGGGGAAACCCCTTTCAACCTGGTCTTTGGGACCGAGGCGGTCATCCCCGTGGAAATAGGAGTTCCTAGCCCCCGGACAGAATTATACCACGAAGAAAGCAACTCAAACCAGCTGAGGGCCGATCTGGATTTGATGGAAGAATTGCGAGACCAAGCACAGCTCTGCATGGCAGCGTTCCATTAGCGAGCAGCCAAGTACTACAATACTCGGGTGCGACCCAAGACATTCCGCCCTGAAGACCTCATTCTGCAAAGAGCTGAAGTATCAAAGCCGACAGAGGGGGGCAAGCTGGCACCAAGATGGGAAGGACCATACCGTGTCAAGGAGGTACTTCACCACGGGGCGTACAAAATCGAAGAGCTAGACGGGAAACCGCTCCCTCGCACTTGGAACGCCAACAACTTACGCCGGTATTATCAATAGAATGCTATCGTCATTAATTTGAATCTATTTGATAAATGAATGTTCAACATGTTCACTTATTTTTGGATGAGTACGTTCAACAACAAAGACCGGCTCCGTGTCGGCATATTAAAGACCAACTCCGCGTTGGCACCAAAGACCGGCTCCGTGTCGGCATATTAAAGACCAACTCCACGTTGGCAACAAAGACCGGCTCCGCGTCGGCATATTAAAGACCGGCTTCGCGTCGGCATATTAAAGACCAACTCCGCGTTGGCACCAAAGACTAGCTCCGCATCGGCATATTAAAGACTGGCTCTGCGTTGGCATATTAAAGACCGGCTCCGCGTCGGCAAATTAAAGACCAGCTTCGTGTCGGCATATTAAAGACCGGCTCCGCATCGGCATATTAAAGACCGGCTCTGCGTCGGCATATTAAAGACCAACTCCGCGTTGGCACCAAAGACCGGCTCCATGTCGGCATATTAAAGACCGGCTCCACGTCGCCATATTAAAGACCAACTTCGCGTTGGCACCAAAGACTGGCTCCGCGTTGGCATATTAGATACTGGCGCCCTGCATCGGCACTAAAAGTTGGCCCCCTGTGTTGGTATCTGGGACAATGTGCGGCTCACAATCACATTCTGCATAATCAATCTAACGAGGCACCATTGATTGGTGATTCATAACAGCTGACTCAGCTAAAGCTGATTATAACCAAAGGTACACAGTGAGGGAAAAACATTCATTGATAGCTAAAAGACTACAAAGTTGCCGACTCAAGTCAGGCATAGATCAATACAAAAAGAAAGAAAAACTAAAGCTATTAAAGGTCATCCGGGGCCGGGTCATCATCCTCAGGAATGTCATCAGGCTTCAGTCCTTCAATGTCCTCTAGGTCGTAGAGTTCCTGGATTTTGTCCTTGCAGTCTTGGAAGCCGGCATTATAAGCAAACACCGATGACTCGGCCATCTCCTTATCGAAGGCTTTAGACTTTCTAAAATCCTCTACGGTCTCGACAACTCTTTTCTCCGCCTCGAGAGCTCTCTTCTCAGACTCGACGGCCCCCCTCTGGGCCTCAGTCAATGCCGCCTCCAAATCTGCAATCTTGGCATCGGACTGGCGGGTGGCTTCCTTGGCTGCATCTATCTCAATGGAGGCAGAATTTAATTGGGTCTTCAAAACGCACACCTCCAATTCTGCCACCTTCAGCCTCTCCTCGGCTGTCCTCTGCTTCTCCTCGGCCACTTTCTGTTTTTCCTCGGCCACCTGAGCATTATCCAGCTCATTGGCTGCGCGGCGCTGGGCAACTTCCAGCGCAACTCAGCCTTCTCAGCTCTTAGCTGGATGACATCGATTTCACCCTTTAGGGTGGCCCGAGTATCCTCTAGAGCCATCTCCGCCTTTTTCGCCTTGACTTGGAGGGACAACATCTCCTCCCGCGCTTGGTCGATAGCGGTATCACTCAGGGTCCAGAGGTTCTTCAGGGCGACTAGAGAGTTCAATGCCTGAAGGGAATGTCAATGTTAGAAAGCAAATAAAAAAAAAGACGATAATTGAGCAGAAGCTCACCCAGAGATGCGCCACCGACGCTTCGCCGAAGAAGGTGGCTCTCCCCTGATTCTGGAGAAACTCTTGCACCTCGACCACAGTTGCTTCCTCCAAGGTCCATTCGGCCCAGCGACTGTGGTTCGCCAACAGCGATTGGAAGGAAGGATCAACGCCCCTCTCTCCCCTTGGCACGGGGCCCGTAGAGGCAGATTCTGCCTCTGATCCTACCGCCTCCGACCCCTTGACTAGTGGAGGCGCTTCAGCTGTTGCCCCCATGGGGGGCAGGATAGCTGCTGTAATCGTCACTATTGCCGCAGGAACTTGCTCCGTCTCTACGGCTTTGGGCAAGGGCGACGGCGCCCTCGCAACCTTCTCAGGAGAAGGGTCGAGCAGGATGATAGGAGGAGATGAAGCTGAAGATCTTCCTTCTAGTTGGCTCCACTCTACCTCCTTGCCGACCTCGGCCCTTACTGCGTCTGTCATGGCGGGCTCGTCGGCTTGGGCTCTGGCCGCCTCACACGTGTGCGGGGATTCCACAGTTTTGGCCCCTTTAGCCTCGGCCTCCCCAGCGTCGGCCCTTCTAGGGCTGCCCTTCTTCAAAACCTTTGCACGCAGGGGCTTCACAACTTTAGCCCCTCCAGCATCGGCCCTCCCCGCGTCGGCCCTCTCAGCATCAACCCTTCCCGCATCGGCCCTCCTTGGGACTTTAGCAATGGCCCTTCTTTCGGTAGGGGGCACATCCCCTGTAGCCTTCCTCTTCCTAGTGGCCGCCTGCCTGAGCTCATGAAGCGACGGCGCCATCCCTATACAGGCGGAGGATAGTTAAAAAAAAAAAAAAAAAGAGGAGCAAAGGGGGAAAAAGAAAAAGAAGGCGAGTAATCAAGTGCTCACCACTCGAAGGAATTAAACCGGCGAGACGAAGGTTTTCCTCGGCTAAAAGCATATTACACCGAGGGACATCGGCAGTCAGAAGCTGCCCAAATGCCATCCGATCACGTGGAAGGATGGAGGGATCCCTATTAGCATCAATGTTGGGTATCCCCCAGCTTCCGCGCACCCCACCGATATCAGCAAAAAAGAATTTGTCCTTCCACCCTTTGACGGAAGTGGGAAGGCACAACTTGAGGATCCTATTGGACCTAGGGGTGAAGGACCACCAACCCGATTGCTTGCGAAGGGTGTAAAAGCTGCGGAATAAAGAGATACTGGCCTCAATGCCTTGCAGGTGGCAGAGAACCAGAAAACCGATGATGGTTCGGATCGAGTTGGGAACTAACTGAGAAGGTGTCAGAGAGTATCAGTCTAGGAGATTGAGGATGAAAGGATGGATAGGCAACCGAAGCCCGGCCTTAAAGAAGGCTCCGTACAAGGCAACCCTTCCGGAACGAGAAGAAGTTACCCTGTCATTGGGAGCAGGATAGAACAAATGGAGGTCCGACGGGAACCTATACTTGGCTTTTAGATTTACTATGTCTTGAGCAGACATAGCGGAAGCAGTCCCTTCGGGAGACTCCTTGACGACCCTAGAAGGACCAGCAGCCGTCGGACGGCTCCGGCGAAAATCCGCCCACCGGTCGGACGACTCCTGGTTAAGGGGCGATTGACCGGCCGCTGCTCCGGTGAAGAGCGGTTAGAGGAAGGGGTAGACCACTGACTTGGTAAGGAATCGAAAGTCTGAGAAGGGTTGTGGGAACCCCCCCAGGAATCAGAAATGGAGAAAGAAGGCGATGAAGCCATAGGGACTAACCTGGAAAACTTGAGCTAAAATCGAAGGAGCACGGGGAGAGAACGAACATGGGAGACAAACGGACGCTTGCGGACTCGAAAGGGAGCAGTAGCGAAAGAAAATGGGAGGATGGGAAGATAAGGATGATTTTTTCTTATAACGCCATTTCAAATCACCCCATGATCGTCCGATCTGATTACGCGTCCATCTTCAATTGGAAGGCGTTTCGACGGCCTGCCAGTGCGAAAAACACAAAAAGCTCCACCAATAAAAAGGGGGCATTAGCTTTATCACAATGATGACGCTCGCCTTTTGTGACATTACCCGAGGGAAATCCTCTCCAATCCCAATAAAAGCGAAATGATGGCGCGAAAATCGGCCGCCCAGAGGATATTAACACCCCTTTCGCGGGTAAGTTAACGCTCACCCATCTCAGGGGCGGGGGGCATATGATACGGCTGGCCGTTTCCTCTGGGTATAGCAATGATGTGACAGTAAAACCCAGAGGCCTCCAGCGCCAACCTCTAGTATCGGCCTCCAGCGTCGGCCTCCAGCATCGGCCCCCGCGTCGGCCTCCAGTGCTGAGACTTTGGCTCCGGCCTCCAGCGCCGGTATCCAGCGCCGGCTTCTGGCGCCGGCCTCTAGCGCCGGCCTCCAGCACCGGCTTCCAGCGACGGCCTCCAGCGCTGAGACTTTGGCTCCGGCCTCCAGCGTCGGCCTTCAGTATTTTTCGCATGTACAATGACCAGTCTCATACAACAGATTCTATGATCTAAGGTCTATTACTGTGCACCTCGCTCGCTGAAATCATGGGCAAGTGTTAGCTCGTTCAGCAGTTACCGCTATAAGCGGCCCTCATCCAGCGACAGCTTAACAACTTGCCATTCGATGAAAACATCCCAACAGGGAAGATTCGACGGTTCCAACAGAACGAGGTAAGCGGGACCCTAGACAGGTATAAAAAGAGGACCCGAGCTCAATGCGAGGGGGGCTCTCTCGCTCTTTCCTTGAAATCCTACTGATATACAATATCCCTGTTCTACAACCCATTGACTTGGGCATCGGAGGGTCCCCACCGGAATCACCGGTTCGGGACTTTTTGCAGGCACTAGAAGGAAGACGGCGACTTCTCTACGCTCATGAGAACCTTAGCCTACCCAACGTTCCAAGCTGCAAGATTTAGATGGGAAATCTATCCCCCGGACGTGGAACTCGGACAATCTCCGTAAGTATTATCAATAGGGTATGTCCTCTCTAAGTTCATTTTCATATGCCTCATTATACCTTCCTGTCAACATATTTTTCATAATTCGCAACGTAAATCATTATGCACTACATTGCCAAAGATTGCGAAAAGAAACATATGCTGCTTACCAATCCTCGGCACGACCGAGCTACCTGTCTGAACAGGAACTCTCCGAACCTTGGTAGGGCCAAATAAAAATTCTCCGAACCTCGGCTGGGCCGAGCAACAAGTTCTCTGAACCTTGGCAGGGCCAAGTAAAAATTCTCCAAACCTCGGCTGGGCCGAGCAACAAGTTCTCCGAACCTTGGCAGGGCCAAGTAAAAATTCTTCGAACCTCGGCTGGGCCGAGCGACAAATTCTCCGAACCTTGGCATGGCCAAGTAAAAAGTCTCCGAACCTCGGCTGGGCCGAGCAACAAATTCTCCGAACCTTGGCAGAGCCAACTAAAAATTCTCCGAACCTCGGCTGGGCCGAGCGAAAAATTCTTCGAACCTTGGCAGGGCCATGTAAAAAGTCTCCGAACCTCGGCTGGGCCGAGCAACAAGTTCTCCGAACCTTGGCAGGGCCAAGTAAAAATTCTCCGAACCTCGGCTGGGCCAAGCAAAAAATTCTTCGAACCTTGGCAGGGCCAAGTAAAAATTCTCCGAACCTCGGCTGGGCCGAGCAACAAGTTCTCCAAACCTTGGCAGGGCCAAGTAAAAAGTCTCCGAACCTCGGCTGGGCCGAGCAACAAGTTCTCCGAACCTTGGCAGGGCCAAGTAAAAATTCTCCGAACCTCGGCTGGGCCGGGCGACAAATTCTCCGAACCTCGGCTGGGCCGAGCAACTAATATCCGAACCTTGGCAGGGCCAAGTAAAAATTCTTCGAGCTAAAATCCCGGCGGAAAACCGAAGTACGCAGGCCCCGATTAAAGCCAAAGGACTTCCAAATAGTCCCCAGAACTTCGGCCAATTAGAAAAAAGGCACACTGAGCGAAAACCGTCAACACGCACAAAGAATGTGCCTCCGGCAAATCCCTAAAGGGTTCAATAAGCCCTACGTGACCAGCCACGAACCCCAGGCAAAGCCGGGGAATTCCCCCTGTGCTGCTAAAATCTTTGGGCGATGCCCCTATAACCTGCCGAACAAAATGCCTGTCTTAAACAAAGCCATGACTCAGCGCGTGAACCAGTGGAGCCACCTAGGCCCCCCAACTATTATACGAGTGACATTTCTTAGAGCTAAAATCTCATAAAATGAGAAGTTATCAAAAAAGGCCTTTTTCATTGATTAAAGAAGGAAAATACAAAAAGAAACAGAAGAAACAAAAAGGAAAGAAGCCCTAACTAGGGCTCGGTGTCACTCCCAGACGCCAGCAGGTCCTCCAGGCGCTCAGTGAGATCAGCGACCTGCTGATGGAGTGACACGATCTCTTCCCTCTGCCGGTCCATCACCCGGCGCAGGGCCTCCGCCTCCCTCATAGAGACGTCCACATACTCCTCAATGACCCTCACGAGCCGCTGTCAACTCGCAAGGGACGACGCTAGGCCCAGCCCATCGACGGTGATCGTGGGATGGCCCCTCGCCGGGTGTAGCAGACCATAGATTGACGAACGCAGTTCCTCAGACGATCGCCCTCCTTAAGAGGCCATGACAAAAAACTGTTTCGAGACTTAAACTGAGGGATGGCTGAGACCAACACCCCCCGGTCATATTTATACTTGCCAGACGAGTATCTCGATCAGTCGCGCCGTAACCACTGACCTATGAGAACTCACCGCGCGTCATTGCTTTAACTAGCGCCTACGGAATCCAAAGGGCCACGCCCCATCCCGAGCAAGATCGTTAAACACGGACGGACTGTTCGGGAACCCCCCTGAACAGAGTATCTCCCAATCTGCCGGCCCCCCGTAATGAATGCTCCCGACATTTCCCCAAGCTCTTTTAATGCTGGCCCCCTTTCGGGAAACGCAAAAAAGGGAAGAATTCCAGCACCTGGCAGTGACTCGTCCCCTCGGGAGGGGTAACGTCATAAATGAAGAGTGTGACCATGTACCGCCCATTCCGCCCTGACGCCCCTCACCAAGCACCGTTGGGACCTAACACTACGGCTCATAGCGGCAACTAAGTCACTTCTCTGAGCCCCGAATCTCCGAACCTTGGCAGGGTCAAGTATAAGTTCTCCGAACCTCGGCTGGGCCGAGCAATAAGTTCTCCATACCTCGGCTGGGCCGAGCAACAGATTCTCCGAACCTTGGCGGGGCCAGGCAACAAATTCTCCAAACCTCGGCTGGGCCGAGCAATGAATTCTCCATACCTCAGCAGGGCCGAACTACAAACTCTCCGAACCTTGGCAGGGCCAAGTAAAAATTCTCCGAACCTCGGCTGGGCCGAGCTACAAATTCTCCGAACTTCGACAAGGCCGAGCCGTGAACATTCGAGCTCCAATAAAGACGAGACATGAGTCTCTGAGCTTCGGACCAAGATAAGGAGCGTGTTCCGCCGAACAATCTCCAAACCACCACTTACAAACCACGACTAGTTCAGATAGCACGGGATCCTCGCCTAAGAACGACCGGGACGCCTTTGTACCCCACGACCAAACAACAACAAACTCGGCACGAAAGAAATAAAGATTGAGAAACAGAATAGAACTATCTTTATTTCATTGCCATCAAAACCAGTTACAAATGCCTGAGAGGCGTTACAAGAGCATTGAAATGCGTAAAATAAAGACAAGTACAAAGCTCGGGCAACTGCTCCAAAGCAGATCTGGGCAACTGTGATGCTCTGGCGTCTGAACCGCTGAACCGGATAGGCCACATCCAGCCAGCTCGAGCCGATAATGGCCGGGCAACACAGACCAACCGTTGCGGCCAGCTTCAGTCAAAATGATATCTCGGTGACCCAACCGAGATATCAGGGTGATTGGAAAGGATGGATGGGATACTGCCCCAGACCACCCAACCAAGGGACCCCCTCGCAAGCATGTAGGAAGCCCGCGGACCCTGGCGTCGGAACGCTCTCCCAAACCGAGTGTGCACCGCCCTACCTTGCTAAGGCTCAAGGGCAAGGTGTCGGCGGGCGGCACGCTTTCACCCCCTCCCCATGTGGTAAAAGATTCCCCATGCGGGCAAGCCCTGGAATCCAAACCAGGGGAGGAGGCGAAATTCACTCAAACCATGGGGAGCCCGCGCGCACCACCTACCATACGTCCCCGAAGGGGAACCACAAAGGTCACACTGGAAGCGCATATGTGCGCTCTCCGTGTGATCTCTGCGCCCTCCCTGTGCGCTCTCCATATGATCTCCGGGACTCATCCCCTAAGGGCAAGCCATTTTTCGGCAGCTCCTTCATCGCTCTAGCTATCCGGTGGCAAGGGGCTTATGAGAGGAAAGCTCGGTCCTCCCACTCGCAACAGCAGAGAAACGAGCATGGTGGAAACTCTAATGGGAAAGAAACTTTGGGGATGACTTAACACAACCCCTCTTCCCCTTTTTATAGGCCAAAAATGGACCGGGAATAATTACCAAGGCTATAAGCCCCGATATTCAAACACTTGGGCCATACCTCCACGTGGCCTCCCAGGATAAAAGCGGCACCCTATTGCGCTCCGAGCCCACCGCCTGAACTATGACGCATGCAAAGATTTCCTCTTAATCCCGAATCGCGATCATTAAACGCAGAGAATCATCCACTAACATTACGGAAACTGGAAGGTTCAGGAGATCATCCTACGAAAGTAATGTCCTCCAATGGTAAACGGCTGCGTGCGTCGTACATCAAAACGACCCACATGGGAAAAGAACACCTTCCGGAAAGCACCAGAACAGCTTTATGTTCCCCACAGTGCCGTATTATCAATTTTGGTGAAATAAAAACCGATTTTTCTGCAGAACGGCAGGGCACTGGCAGAATAGCAAAACCGATTGTTCGTCGATGGTGCCCCAACGAAGTTAATCGCTCGAAGAACTTGTGCGACAAAATTGGGCGTCTCAAAACAAAAATGAGAGCGAAGGCTACACAAACCATTCTTTCATTCAACAAAAAATGAAGTGACCAAAGGAAGTGAAAAATACTTCGGCAACCACCCTCATATGTCGGCCCTAGCCGACCTACTTTGTCATCGGCCCTAGCCGACCTACTTTGCCATCGACCCTAGCTGATCTATTTCGTCTGTCGGCCCAGGCCGACCTACCCTATCCGTCGGCCTTAACCGACTGGCTTCATTTCTCAAGTTTTAATTAGACACAAACCGAACTAGATCGTCTATCGGTTCGCTAGTCAAGACTATCGCCCCATCCAAAGCATGCCACCTGGACTTGTACTCCCTATGCCCGAACCTACGCTTCGAACTAGGAAGTGGAGGGCATGTGTTGGGGGGTAAAACCATCATTGAATTAATATCTGTGCAAAGAGGCTAAGACCGACCTCCTCCCTTCGTCTCCCCCGAGCTTCCAGTAGCTCGGCTCCCCGAGCTCCCATAGCTCGGCTCTTCCGAGCCTCCAGTAGCTCGTCTCCCTCGAGCCTCCATAGCTCATCTCACCGAGTTTCCATGGCTCGGCTCTCTCGAGCTTTCATAGCTCATCTTCCCCGAGCTTCCATGGCTCGGCTCTCCCGAGTTTCCATGGCTCATCTCCCCGAGCTTCCATAGCTCGGCTCCCCCGAGCTTCCATAGCTCGGCTCTCCCGAGCTCCCATAGCTCGGCCCTCCCGAGCTTTCTGTAGCTCGTTTCCCCCGAGCCTCCATGGCCCGGCTTCACTGAGCGACCCACGATCCAATACTCACCTCCGCGAAACCTGACGCGGGAGAGCCTAGGCCTACTGTAATAACATCCTAGGTAAGGAATCATGTTGAGAAGTGGTCTAGAACCTATCACGGCTACCCGAGACCTACACACCTACCAGATCTCAAGCCATCAAGGAGCTCTCCTAGCCGTCGATCCCCTAACAGACAAGATATGGATCCCAACAGCCCCACAACGGCCTGATTCGATCCATCCCCGTATCCTAACAACCTCTGAACCTTCCAGAAGGCGCTCAAGATCCAGGTGACAGCCTATAAGTATGACACTCACAGATTCCCTCAGGTATGCGCGCTCACACCCTCACTCCCACTCTCCTGCTCTCCCCGGCTGCTCGTCGGTGCTCTCACCCTTTAGAGTTTCCGATCGGCCGCCCCTAGAGAGACTCCCCGGAGAGATCCACCTTCCCATTTTCTGATTGATCGCCGATTTCCTCCCACTGACTTGAGCGTCGGAGGGTCTTCCACGGAGGGCCACCCCCAATGCCTCTCGCGCGAGGACTTGTGTGCAGGTCCGCCCCTGGAGATCGACTGTGCCCGTGTCGGAGGACGGATCCCGGCGGCAATAATAATAATAATAACAATAATAAACTAAAAATATTCATCATAGGACACGGAAGAACTGATTAAACTAAAATAAAAAGCAGAGAAAGAGAGAGAGAGAGAGAGTGAGTGAGTGAGTGAGTGAGTGGGAGAGAGAGAGATTTAGGTGATTAATATCGTAAGAAAATCCGGACGGAATGCCCAATAATTTATCAGTTATTCAATTTTATTTATATACTTAATAATTTCAAGATGCTCCAATATCCCTTGTACAAGCAATATATTGATCCTCCTCTTGAGACTTAAGGCATTACAAAGTAATCCACTAATCAGTTTTCACTTAAGATGATTTTTATAAATTACTTTAGGCTAAGCAAGCAATTTTTTCATAAATCTATTTTGAACTTCGATTTACTAACATATTACTCTTCTATGCTCATGAATATGAAAATGATTTGCCATGTGTGCATCAATGTGTATCATGCATACATCCATGAGCATTATAAATGAAAAATCCTTTTAATTTTATTCTCATATTTTCATCGATATACTTCAATTCTCTCTCCTCTCTCTCCCCTCCCTCCAAGGATGTATCATGTGCCCTCCATGGATGCATGTATTATATGGTTGCATCTATATATGTATTTACTATAATGCAACAAATGCAATGCTCATATTATTTTATTTTAAATTAGATTAAAATTTATATAAATAAATGTTCAAAAAAGAACTTGAATCTATGATTTTGCATTTAAAATATAAAATATGAGAGCCAAAAGAAAATAATAAGAAAAAGGGTGATGCAAAAATGTTGACATTTAGGTGTCTCGTGCACAAGCACATCTTAAGAGTTAATAGAGTTACATGGAAAGTATGCTAAATAGTATATTTAAAGAAAAATATGATTAATCCTCAACAATGGTGTGAGAATAAATTATGAAATTAAAGTATGCTAAACATAATTAAGAGAATGAGGTATTGTTTTTTTTATGAGAAGATTAAAGAAATAAATATAAAAGAAAAGAGAAAAAATCAAGTCTAACAGGTATGCAGAAAATAATTGCGCCTAAAATTATGGACAAAACTTATGCAGGTTACTCATTGCAGCAGTTTTCAAAGTATAACTTGAGGCACTTTTGGGTTTTCAAAAAACTCCTCCGGCAGCACAATTGGAGATAGGAATTGATGTAAACCATACTCATCAATGCTAGCTGATATGGCTGGTCACCCTCTCTGAGCGGCCGCATAACACCCTGCTCAATTTCCGAAATCAGATGATTTTATAACTCGTTTCTTTTTGGGCGTCGGTACTCTCATCTCGGCCCTTAATTTCTCGGCCTCTGGGTTTGGTCCTGGCCTCCAGCTCCAGCTCTGGCCTCTGGCTCCAGCCTCTGGCTCCAGCCTCTGGCTCCGGCCTCCAGCGTCGGCTCCGGCCTTCGGCTCCGGCTCCGGCCTCTAGCGTCGGCTCCGGCCTCTAGCTCATGCTCCGGCCTCTGGCTCTGGCCTCCAGCATCGGCTCCGGTCTCTGGCTTCGGCTTCGAAGGCCTTAACTTGGTACCTTATTTTTCTAATACTAAAGCCAACCTCGGGTATAGGACCCTGAGATTCGAGACATTTACTATCGCATATCTCGCTTGTCTGTTTCGCCAAGATCACGGGCAATTGCTAACACACCCCGCAGTTGCCGATATACACGGTGACCATTCAGCAACAGCTCACCCATCGACCGTTCAAGGAGCTCATCCTAACAAGAAAGATTCGACGACTCCAATGGAACGAGGTAAAAGGAACCCCCGGACAGGTATAAAAGAAAGACCCCGAACCAAGGGAGGGGATCTTCTTTTCCTTTCAAAAATACCTGCAATACATTCCTGTTCGATAAGCCCACTAATTTGAGCGTCGAAGGGTCCCTGCCGGAACAACCGGTCCGGGACTTCTTTGCAGGTTACAGGAGGAAGAAGACGACTTTTCCACCTCCCTGGAGGCCCCCGAAGATCTCATCATACCCAGCGCTCATCACAAGTGACTTGGCCGCAACAGATTGATGCGCCAGGAAGGGGGAAGACGCGCACGTGGTAGACGAACGTTCTCCCTGTGACCCCACTGCTTCTGCAAGGAAGACGATGGTGACAACACGAGCTCAGAAAGCTTCCACCAGCCAGGCTGTGGAACACCTTCCACGGGCTGAGCAATTGGAGGCCAACCCCCATATTCCGCCTCCTGCACCACCATGGGTGAGCCAGTCCGATCGGCTTGATGTCCTGGCTCATCAAGTACAGGACCTGATGATGGTGGTACAGGGACTACAGGAGCACTGCTTCGCCACGGCATCTCAGCCCCCTCCGCCTCATGAAGAGGGTCATGAAGCAAATCAATCTCATCGAGGTGGGATTCCACCTGAGGCCTCCCACCACTCGCCCCCTGAACCTCATCATCGGGAGACTTCAAAGAGACTGCAGTCTCTCTCCCACCATTCTGATCGTTCTCACCGGCGGTCTGGAGAGAAAGAGCCAAGACGGGTGCATTTCCTGCACCGAAGGTCTTCCCCATCCTCATCTTTTGACTCCTCTAAAGACGATACCAACCGAAAGACCACTCGTCGGGCCGAACGGCGGCTCGATGAGTATCATCAGCGGTTGGAGGAGCTCAGTCGCCGGATCGCCAACCCTCACGGGACGGACTATGATCACCGTCCCCCGCTCTCCTGCCGCATCATGGAGGAACCGATTCTGCCTCGGTTCCGTCTTTCCCAGTTGGACCCATACGACGGCACGACCGACCCTCTGGACCACTTGGAGAGCTATAAGGTTCTCATGAAAGTCTAGGGAGCTACGGACTCCCTTCTGTGTGTCACATTTCCTGCCACACTTCGTAAGGCAGCGCGTGCATGGTATTCTCGCTTACCACCGCACAGCATCAATTCCTTCAGACAGCTCGAGTGATCTTTCCTAACCCACTTTGATGCATGCCGAAAGATCCCTCGAGTGGCCGATAGCTTGTTCGCTGTCCAGCAAAAGAGTGGCGAGACCCTGAAGGACTTCATCACTCGGTTCAAGGAGGCAACGCTCGAGGTGTATAATTTGGATGATTCTGTAGCCACTTTGGCCATGAAGCGAGGACTTCATCCTTCTCGGTTCACATATTTCCTAGACAAGATGCCTCCTGGCTCCTATGCCAAGCTTCTAA
The DNA here is from genome assembly GCA_900491605.1 of Calamus simplicifolius. Lineage (NCBI taxonomy): Eukaryota > Viridiplantae > Streptophyta > Magnoliopsida > Arecales > Arecaceae > Calamus > Calamus simplicifolius. Next base: position 240,755 of record UESW01002146.1, on the reverse strand, counting down.
GCCGGGCACAGAAGTACATTCGCACCGACGAAGCATACTCTTCTAGGAGGGAAGCTGATAAAAGTTCCAACAAAAAATCGACACCCACAGAGCCTATTGGAGGATGATCCAGGAAACCTGAGCCTCCCCGTCGCTCAGACCATCGGCCTCAGACGCTTGTTCCCAAGGAGCAGTTCACTCCCCTCTTGGCTCCAATATCCCACATCCTACTAGAGATTGAAGAGGAGCCCTACTTCCGACGTCCACCTCCCATGAAGTCAGGGACCCCCGCAGCAAGGAGCTTTATTACCGGTATCATCAAGACTACAGTCATGACACTGAAGACTGTCATCATTTGAAGAAGGCCATTGAAGAGCTTGTTTATCAGGGTCACCTGGGCAAGTTTGTTCAGAGAGGAAACCCTCCTGCTTCGGGTTCATCGGCACCTCCTGCACTCTAGACCAGCGTCAACAATGCTCCTACAGAAAAGATGATAGCCATGATTTCATGGGGGGCAGGCAGTAGCTCGAAAAGACGACGGGAGGGGGTAAATTCTGTAATTCCTTTCTTTAGAAAGGACTTAGATGGGGTGGTTAATAAGCATGACGACTGCGTCGTCGTGTCCATGACAATAGCCAAATACCCTGTAAAGATAATCTTAGTAGATAGTGGAAGTTCTGTTGATGTCTTGAGTTACAAAGCATTTGTTCGGATGAACCTCTCTAATGCTTCCCTCCAACCCGTCACCACGCCTCTGATGGGCTTCACTGGAGATTCTGTAAACGTCGAAGGGGAGATCGCTCTTCCCATCATAGCTGAAACTCCCCCGCGTCAGAGCATGGTAGTCATAAAGTTACTGGTGGTCCGGGTCCCACTGTCATACAACGCTATCTTGGGAAGGCCCGGCTTGAACTTATTGGACGCTGTCATCTCCATCAAGAGATTATTGGTGAGGTTTCCCACTGACGAAGGGGTTGGAGAGATGAAGGGAGAACAAAGCCTACCACCACTCTACTACCACTTAGCCCCCAGTCCGCAGGGGGTGGTGTCGACAGCGATACTTGAACTGCTTGACCCTCGCAACGTGGGGAGGAGAGGAGAGCCAGCCGAGCACCTCCTAACCATCCCCTTGGGGGATGACCCGGCGAGGACCATCCAAATTGGGGCACTGCTCCAGGAAGAAGCACGCAATCAGCTCCTCGCTTTCCTACGTGCCAACTCCGATGTCTTTGCATGGTCGCCATTGGATATGCCAGGCATCCCCGAGAAGATGATCACTCATCGGCTCAACCTCAAGCCAGAATACCGGCCTGTCCGATAGAAGAAAAGGAGCTTTGCTCTGGATCGATGAGGAAGTCCGCAAGTTGATAGCTATAGGCCATATTCATGAAGTTCACTACTCCGAATGGTTGGCTAACATTGTGATGGTCCACAAAGCTAACGGGGGCTGGAGAATGTGCATAGACTTCACCGACCTGAATAAAGCGTGCCCCAAAGATAGCTTCCCATTGCCTCAGATCGATCAACTGGTGGACGCTATGTCCGGCCATGAGACCCTTAGTTTCATGGACGCCTTCTTTGGGTACAACCAAATCAGGATAAACCTGGTGGACGAGGAAGCTACTTCTTTCATAACCGAGAAGGGACTATACTGCTACAAAGTGATGCCTTTCGGACTGAAGAATGCGGGAGCCACTTACCAAAGGTTGATGAACAAAGTCTTTGAAGATCAGATCGGATGCAACATGAAGGTGTACGTAGATGATATGCTGACAAAAAGCATTTACGCCTCTAACCATATCGTAGGTCTGATGGAGACCTTTGGCAGCCTCCACTGATATCATATAAGGCTGAACCCACGCAAGTGCACCTTTAGGGTCACAGCCGGCAAGTTCTTGGGTTTTATGGTAACCCAGCGAGGAATCGAGGGGAACCCTGATAAAGTTCGAGCCATCTTGGATATGAAGTCTCCCGCCAACCAGAAGGAAGTACAACACTTGACGGGAAGGGTGGCGGCCTTGAGCCATTTTTTATCCAAGTCTGCTGAGAGATGCTTGCCTTTCTTCAAGGCACTACGTAAGGTCAACGGATTTGAATGGACAAGAGAATGCCAAGAGGCCTTCGAGGGACTTAAAGAATTCCTATCCACCCCACCGCTGCTGTCTAAGCCGAAAGGTGGAGAAGAACTTCTTCTGTACCTCGCGACTTCTCCCGAGGCTGTCAATTCCATGCTAGTTTGTATGGATACCGACGGAATGCAAAAGCCGATGTATTACACCTGCAAGATACTTCACGATGCCGAGACCAGGTACTCGAGGATCGAGAAGGTTATTTCGCATTGATTGTATCTGCCCAGCGCCTCCGACCATATTTTCAAGCTCATCCGATCGTAGTGGTCACGGATCAACCACTCAAGGCGATCCTCACTCGTTCGGACACTTTGGGTTGGCTGGCGAAGTGGGCACTCAAACTGGGAGAATTTGACCTATCTTTTCATCCCCATTTGGCTATGAAATCTCAGGTCCTAGCAGATTTCTTGGTCGAATGCACCTGGGACGAGGAATGGTCGAAAGAGTCCCATGTTGATATCTCAGCTCTTGGGACTGACGAGACTGAATGGATCCTTCATGTGGATGGGGCATCAAATTCTCAAGGGAGCGGCGTTGGCCTCATCCTGGCTAATTCGAACGGAGTTGTAACCAAGTGTGCTCTATGTTTTCTCTTTCCAGCTACCAACAATCAGGCGGAGTATGAAGCCCTACTGTCTGGAATGAGATTGGCCCGGGAGCTCGGGGTGAAGCACCTTAGAGCATTCACCGACTCCCGGCCAAATCATAGGAGAATACAAAGCGCGGGATCCTATTATGTCCCACTATTTGAGTTTTGTGCAGTCGCAAGCCTCTCTCTTAGCCTACTTCAGTGTCAGCTACATTCCCCGAGGGAGAATGCTAGAGCAGACGCCTTGTCCCATCTTGCTACCTTAGCTGACGGGATGTTGGGAAGAGCTTATATAGAGCACCTGGAAGTCCCAAGTATCGAAGCAACAGGAGAAGCCCTACCAGTTGAGCAAGAGCCTTCCTGGATGGATGCTTATGTCCAGTACCTTACCAACGGTACCCTCCCCGAAGACCCGGCCGAGGCCAGGCAGCTCATAAGATGGATCCCAAAGTTTTTTATAATGGAAGGAAAACTCTACCAAAGGTTGTTCTCATACCCAGTCCTCAAGTGCGTTGGCCCCACAGAAGTGGATTATATCATGTGGGAGATACATGAAGGCATATGCGGAAGTCATCTGGGGGGCAGAGCTCTGGCGTACAAAGCCTTGCAGCAGGGATATTACTGGCTGACAATGAAGGAGGATGTGTCCGAGCTTGTCAAGAGGTGTGACAGTTGCCAACGCCATGCCAATATCCAACGCCAACCGACGTCCCAGCTGACCCCCCTGACTGCACCTTGGCCCTTCGCCTAGTGGGGTATGGACATCCTGGGACCATTTCCTCCAGCCTTCGGTCAGCATAAATTCCTATTGGCAGCCGTTGACCATTTCACCAAGTGGATCGAAGCTGAAGCACTCGCCAAGATCATCGAGGGAAAGGTGAGATCCTTCTTTTTGAAGTCTGTAGTGTGCCGGTTCGGGCTGCGCACACCCTCGTCACTGATAACGGCCGACAGTTTTATAACGCGGCCTTCCAGGAATTCTACACTGGGCTGGGCATTCATCAACGATTCACCTCTGTGGGGCACCCCCAGACCAATGGCGAAACCGAAGTGACCAATCGCATTATTCTTCAAGGACTTAGGGCCCGGCTAAATTGTTGTAAAGGACGTTGGGTGGAAGAGCTCCCTAGTGTACTGTGGGCCTACCACACAACGCCACGAACCCCCACCGGAGAAACTCCTTTCAGCCTGGTTTTTGGGTTCGAAGCCATCATTCCTGTGGAGATAGGTGTCCCTATCCCCTGAATAGAGTTACACAGCGAAGAGGACAACCCAAGTCAGCTGCGGGCTGACCTCGACTTAGTGGAAGAATTGCGAGACCAAGCGCGACTCCGCATGGCAGCCTTCCGTCAGCGGGCAGCCAGATACTACAATGCCTGGGTATGGTCTAAGACATTCTGCCCAGGAGACCTAGTCCTGCGACGAGCTAAAATATCGAAGCCGATAGAAGGAGGCAAGCTAGCACCAAAATGGGAAGGACCCTATCGTGTCATGAAGGTGCTTCATCACGGAGCATACAAAGTTGAGGGCCTAGATGGGAAACCTCTCCTCCGCACTTGGAACGCAGACAACCTACGTCGGTACTATCAGTAATTTGCTAACTCCCTTAGCTTGAACCTGCTTGCTAGAGTGCTATTCAAAATATTTTCATTGCTATGTTTTCGAATGATCTTACTTCTCACTCAAAGCTCGGCTCCGCGTCGGTACCTAAAGCCCGGCTCCACATTGGAACTAAAAGCTCGGCTCTGCATCGGCACCTAAAGCCCGGCTCCGCATCGGCACCTTAAGCCTGGCTCTGTGTCAGCACTCAAAGCCCAGCTCCGCATCGGCACTAAAAGCCCAGCTCCGCGTCGGCACTAAAAGCCTGGCTCCACGTCGGCACCTAAAGTCCGGCTCCACGTCGGCACCTTAAGCCCGGTTCCGTGTCGGCACCTTAAGCCCGGCTCTGCGTCGACACCTTAAGCCCAGCTTTGCATCAGCACTAAAAGCCCAGCTCCGCGTCGGCACCTTAAGCCCAGCTCCATGTCGACACTCAAAGCTTGGCTCCACATCAGCACCTTAAGCCCGGCTCTGCGTCAGCACTCTAAGCCCAGCTCTGCATTGGCACTCTAAGCCCGGCTCCGCATTGGCACTCTACTCAACTGTTGGCCCAGATGGCAACCCAAGAGGGGGGGGGGGTGAATTGGGTTCTTAAAAATTTAAGACTTTTTGAAATGTTTTAAACAAATTAACTCAAGATATGCAAGTGAGAGAAATTAACTTATAAGAAATGCACAAACAGAAATATAAGAGAGATAGAGTGAGAGACAAATGAGCACGGCAAACACAAGATATTTTTATAGTGGTTCGGTGCAACCAGCACCTACGTCCACTCCCAAGATCCACTTGGGTCCACACTATAATCTCCCTAGATTACAGCCGAGTTGTTTTACAAGCTCACAACTCAAACTTGTTATTTTTTCGGGATCACAACGAACCCAGCCGGTTTTTCACGGGCTCACCAGCACAAAACCCAACTCGTTGTTTTTAACAGGATCACAATGAACCCAGCCGATTTTACACAGGCTTACCAGAACAAAACCCAACTCGTTGTTTTTAACGAGATCACAACGAACCCAGAACGTAAGCTATCCCAAGCTTACAATGAGGTACAACTACCTCTACTGATTCAATCCACTGATTGAATCAGTACACAAGAAAATAAATCAGAGTTTAGATACAAGCAGCTCCTCTTGAGCAGAATAATCAAAATAAAAACTTAGGTTTAGAAAAGCCTGATTAAATAAGCTTGAATGCAGGCTTGGCTTCTTTGCTTCTCTTCTCCAACTCCTTTGAAGTGTGGAATCAGGCCTTAGCACAAATTCTCCGAGCTTTGGGGCTTTTGGATGTTGGTTGAAGCTTTTCTTCTTTTTCTTCTAGGTTGGAAGATCTTGATTTGCTCTTGGTTGCTTTGGGATCTCCTCTTGAACTTTTTGTAGATTGTAGATCTGGAGCACACGAATCTCTCTCTTTGATTTCACTCCTTTTGAATCTCTTTTCTTGACTCAAATGATTTTTCCAATGAAGCTCTATTTTTTCCTCTTTTTGAAAGATTTTCTTTTCTCTCTTTTTCACCACTCTATTGTTGTTCTATTCTTCTCCTGATTTGAAAAGAGCTCCTCTATTTATAGATTCTGCAAAAATATATCCGTTAGAAACACAGAAATATAGCCGTTATTTGAAAATATTACCGTTGGAGCTGATGTGTCATCGTGAAAAATCGCGCCCAGAATTTCGTGGAGTCGACTCGAGCACTGTGGGAGTCGGCTCAAAGTCGATTACTAAAAATAGAAACATTTTAAATGTTAGAGGGTCGACTCGCGAAGAACCAAAGTGTCGGCTCCCAACAATCGGGAGTTGACTCGAAGAAAATGGGGAGTCGACTCGAGAAGCGCTCAAAAAACATGCTTTCTATTGTTTGAGCAGAGTCGGCTCACACAGTCCAGGAGTCGGCTCGCACAGAGTCAGGGGTCGACTCTTGAAATCCAAGGGTCGACTCGAGAAAATCAGAAAACTCTGTTACTTACTGGAGTCGACTCTGAAACTCTAGAGTCGGCTCCGGAACGTATCAAAAATCAGAAATTTTCTTGATTGACTTTGAAATTCGTCCCAGAATAATTTAAATGAAATTTTGACTTGAATACAATAAATATGACATTAAGCATGAATTCAAGACATGTTTCAAGAAATCATTGATTGAAATATAACGTGTAAAAATTTCATTTTGAAATCTTAAATAAAGCTTGAAACTTCTTTTTCAAATTGATTCAAAACTCAGTGAATTTAAACATTGAGAGTCCATTGCTTTCATTTAGAATAAGCTCAAGGTTTTTGATTAATAAACTCATTATTTCCTTTAAATACTCATGGCTTTTGGAAATCATCAAAATCAATAAGGTTGGGGTAATTAAATAATTATAATCTCCCAAATTTCTCAACAATCTCCCCCTTTTTGATGATGACAAAAACATTGAGTATATGCATGTTTGTATTGAAAAATTTTCCGATACCAAAATCAATTTTTATGTTATTGAGAGGCTCCCCCTAAATGAGGTAGCTCCCCCTATGAAACTCAATTTTATAATTCATTCAAAATTTTCAATTTTTAAGTTCAAGCAAATAATTTTTCCCTTTTCAAATTTTAAGCATAATGATAACCAAATTATCTCTCCCTCTTACTTAAATTAACTCTCCTCCTTTAATATTCAAATTATCTCTCCCTCTTTCAAATTTAAAATTTGATTGCATTGAAAGTATATTGAAATATATTTAATTGAAAGCATATACGATTAAATAAAATCTCTCCCCCTTTTTTGTAATCAACAAAAAGGTTAGGAAGCTCAATATATTAAATCGATTAACTGCTTATATCAATATCATTCTTTATCTTTTACCATTCAAATTATCAATTGAGGATAATCATTCAAGATATTCAAAGATACTTACAATTGAAATGTACATAAGTAATGCATCAAACTTTCTCATTACTTCAAAATGATATTACATGAAAATGTAAACATACTCATTACATTGAAAGTAAACTTGACTTCATTACATCAAAATGAGATTACTCAGTACATTGAAATGAGATTACATTAAAAATATCAAAAGTTTCTTCTTGTAATCCTATTCAAGTGATCTACAATGCTCTGCATGCCTTCACATTGTAGTTTAACATAATCTTTAAGCTTATTATCTACAAAAGTACAAGCAGTCAAATCTTATCCTGAAGCTCGGCGTTGCACTGGGAATAGGTCTCTGAGTCACCACAGATATCCTTAAGCTCTCCAAAAATATTCTTCAAGTCTTCACTTAAGGAGCTGGTGGATGAACTAAGAGTAGATTCAATAGATGCAACCCGATCACTAAGTGAATACAAAGCTTCTTTCAAATTATAAACTTTTCATCAAATTCATTTTTCAACCTATTTTCATGCTCACTAATCTCAGATTTGAATAAGGATCTAAGCTGATCTAACTGAACATCAGAAAAGCTAACAGATGATAAAGTAGATGTCTGAGCTGGAGCAGGAGCAGGAGCAGAATCTGGAACAGAAGAGCTCTGAGGAGGCTCAGGTGAAGAATGTCTCACAGAAGGTCCAGGGGCCTCAGTATCCATAGCTCTATCCTCAGCAATGTTCTTCCTCTCCCATCTTCCATTCCTCTTAACAAAACCCATTCGATGAATAGTAGCCAAAGAGTAATAATCAGTATGCCTTAATTCCCTTTTGGCTCACTATCACCAAATGTAATCCCTTGGCTTTGAAATAACTTCGTTAGAACCATGCCATAGGGCAAACTTGACTTCTTCTTCCCTCCACAATCAGCAATGTACCAAATGATCATCCGAGGCAAATTAATAGGCTTCCAGAAACTATGCATCCATAAAAATGTCTCTCTCAGATACATAATCAAATCTGCCATTCTTAGGGAACAAAATTCTACTGCAGATGTTGTGAAGTAACCTCAGCTCCAAAGGCAATTGGCTTGCAAAAACTTCTTCAAAACCCTCAAAATTTCTGTTCAACAATCTTGTGAGGGCAGGTGATCTATCCTCCGGGGCAAGGTGGATGGTCCAGATAGGGTAAATCTAACAGTCTAGATAAAATAGTGGCGGTGATATTCAATCCAATGCCTCTCACCACACTAACTAATCCATCATCACCTCTAGTCAAATTTGAGTAAAATTTCTTAACTAATGCAGGATACGTGGGACAATCCAGTGAACACATTTTCTCAATCCCATCTCAATCAACTGTCTACCTTATAAATCCCTCATTTTCAAATAACTCAAATCAACTTTTCTACCGGTTGTAATAACTCTACTGGCAAGGTGATCTACCTGAAGAGTGGTAGCTGGAACAGGAGAACCACTCGGAGAAGGGTAGGACGAATCTGGAGATGGCTTGCGAACGGGTCGTCGAACGGTCTTTTCTCTTCAATCCGGCGCCACTACTGCTAGCTCCATGAGTTTTAGGTGCCATTAGATCTAGATGGAGTGAATAATCAGAGGTTTTTGGAGTTTTGGAAGGTTTGAGAAAGCTTTGGAGAGAGTTTGGAATGATTAGAAATGATTGAAATGTCCGTGGGGTCGACTCGTGCCCTAGATAATCAAACTGGGACCACGTCGAGTCGACTCGCGCAAAGTGTGGAGTCGGCTCCCGAGTAGTCACAGAGCACGGACCCGAAATCGAGTCGACTCGCGCAGAGCGGGGGTCGGCTCCCGAGTTTCAGTAGAAACAGGAGTCGACTCCGATACTGTCCGAGTCGGCTCCGAGACCATTTCAGAGAAAAAAAATAAAGATTCAGAGAATCTGAAATGAGTCCGGAATTTGATCTTTGAGTATGATTAAAAATCATGGATTTTGAGAGATCAAATTGATATGAGTTCTAGATAAAATTTCCTTAAGATTTTGAGAAATTGAAAGAACTCTAGATAATTTCCTTAGGGGTTTCAAAATCATTCTAAAGGATCACAAATCCCTAACTCTCCTCTAAGATAACAAAATCTTTCTTCACTTAAAGGTTTTGTAAATATATCAGCTAATTGTTCTTCAGTGTTAACATAATCAAGACAAATTTCTTCATTAGTTACATGTTCTCTTATAAATGATATCTAATTTCTATGTGTTTTGTCTTGAATGTTGAATTGGATTTTTAGTTAGATTGATTGCACTTGTATTATCACATTTTATGGGTGTCTTATCAAGTGTGATACCAGTCTTCAAGTTGTCGCTTAATCCATAGGATTTGCGCACAGCAACTTCCAGCTGCTACATATTCAGCTTCAGTAGTTGATAATGCAACTGAATTTTGCTTTTTGCTAAACCATGAGATTAAGTTACTTCCTAAGAATTGGCATGCACCACTTGTGCTTTTTCTATCTAATTTACATCCAGCATAATCAGAATCAGAATATGCAATTAAGTTTAATGTTGAGTCTCTAGAATACCATAAACCTACATTTTTTGTTCCATTTAGATATCTTAATATTCTTTTAACAGCAATTAAATGTGATTCTTTAGGTTCTGATTGAAATCTAGCACATAAACATACAGAAAACATATCTGGTCTACTTGCAGTTAAATAAAGAAGGGATCCGATTATACCTCGATAATACTTTTGATCAACCTTCTTACCTTCTTCATCTTTGTCCAGCTTGCATGAAGGACTCATTGGTGTTCCGAGGGGTTTCATTGATTCCATACCAAACTTTTTGAGTAGTTCTCTTGTGTATTTGTTTGGTTGATGAAGATTCCCTCTTTGCTTTGTTTGATTTGGAGTCCAAGGAAGAAGTTGAGTTCTCCCATCATGCTCATTTCAAATTCTCCCTGCATTAACTTGCAAATTCTTGACATAGAAATGTTAGTAGCACCAAAAATAATGTCATCAACGTATATTTGTACTACAAGTAAATCTTTACTTTTTCTTTTCAAAAATAATGTTTTATCAACATTTCCTCTTGTAAAATCATTTTCAATTAAAAATTTACTTAACCTATCATACCAAGCTCTAGGTGCTTGTTTCAAACCATATAAAGCTTTGTGCAATTTAAAAACGTGATTTGAAAATTCGTGATCTTCAAAACCTGGTGGTTGTTCTACATAAACTTCTTCATTTATAAATCCATTTAAAAATGCGCTTTTACATCCATTTGAAATAAGTTAAAATTCATATGACATGCAAATGCAAGTAATAGTCTAATGGCTTCTAATCTAGCTACTGGTGCAAAGGTTTCATCAAAATCAATACCTTCTTCTTGATTATATCCTTTTGCAACTAATCTAGCTTTGTTTCTAATTACTATGCCATTTTCATCTAGTTTATTTCTAAATCCATTTTGATCCTATAACTGAATGATTTTTAGGTCTTTCAACTAAAGTCCATACATTATTTCTGTAAATTGATTTAATTCTTCTTGCATTGCTAACATCCAATTATTATCTTTTTCAGCTTCTTCAATAGTTTTAGGTTCAATTTGTGATACAAATGCAAGATGATTACTAATATTTCTCATATATGATCTAGTTCTTATTCCTTGAGATGGATCACCTATAATCAATTCCTTGGGATGACTATAAGCATATCTCCAGTCTCTTGGAAGATCTATATCATTATGATCAATATTAATATCATCGTCCTTATGTGAATCATCATCTTTAGCTTCTTGTTCATGATCTGAAGATACTTCAATATTAAGTTTTTCAAGATCTTTTTCAATTATGTTTGTATCTTCCTCATCATCAAGCTTTTCAGAACTAGATGCTAAAGACTCATCGAAAACTATATGAATGGATTCTTCAACTACTAAGGTTTTCTTGTTAAATACTCTATAAGCTTTACTAGTTGTTGAATATCCTAAAAAGATTCCTTCATCAGATTTAGCATCAAATTTTCCTAAATTATTTTTACCATTATTATGAATAAAACATTTACATCCAAATGCATGAAAGTATTTTATATTGGGTTTTCTTTCATTCCATAATTCATAAGGTGTTTTCTTTAAGATTGGTCTTATTAGGGCTCTATTTAAGATGTAAGCATGCTGTGTTAATAGCTTCCGCCCAAAAGTATTTGGGAGTTTACTTTCACATAGCATGGTACGGGCCATGTCTTCTAGAGTCCTATTTTTCCTTTCAACTACACCATTTTGCTGTGGAGTCCTAGGGGCTGAAAAATTATGATTAATACCATTTTCAGTGCAGAAACTTTCAAATAAGTGATTTTCAAATTCAGTTCCATGATCACTTCTTAGAATACGATTGGGGGTGAACAACTAATGCACAAATTAACAAAACAACCAAAGAGCACTAAATTTGTGCTTAACAATAAAACAAAGAAAGGGTGGGGAGGTACCCTAGGTGGAGAGCGGTGGCGGTACCCTAGGTGGAGCTACCCCAGCTGGTAGCACCCTAGGTAGAGCTACCCTAGCCGGTGGCACCCTTGGTGGAGACACTCTAGGTGGATGTTGGACAACCACCGTCGGACGATCGTGGATGGTGACCCCATTGATCGGCCAACGTCGATGTCATATCAGAGGGACCTCCTCCTCTTCTGAGGACGAGAGGAGGCTCACCATGGGGCTCTTGCCCTCCCTAACAGCATGGTGATCCATGGACGAAAAAGGGCAAAGGAAGAAGAAGACAAAAAGAGACTAACCTGGTATCGAGAAAGGAGAATGGCAGGTTTAGGATTCTGAAGGTTCGAAACTCTGAAAGTGAAAACAACAAAGAGGATAATGAAGACATGAGGAGCGTGAAGAGGCAGGCAAGACGATTTTACACAAAATTTTTGAATCGCCCCATCTGATGCGGTGCCACGCGGCCATCCGCGATTGAAGATAGCCTCCAGCTGTCAATAATTTCCCCTTTGCCCAAGATATGGCACCTCGGTTCTGCACAGAAAGCAGGATCTGCGGCTAATGATAGGACGTCGAGAGTAGTGGCTTAATGATGGCGCCCGATTTTTACGCCCCTCGAGAGATATTTCCTCGATGCGCCCAAAATCGGTGTTACTTTTCATGCTTCTCTTTAAATACGGGTAAACTTCGAAGAGACCTCGCCTTGAAGAAGTGCTTCCCCGCCTTCGATGATCAATGGCACGCGAAATCAATAATGATGACGAGTTTTGCGCTCCTTTCGCTCAAGGGCTAATGAACACATGGCCACTTAAGCTCGGGAGCGGGAGGGCATCTGATGTGGCTAGTGGTGCCACGTAAGTACTAACGGCCAGAGCTAACTGATGGTAGAGACCAAAAGAAGCAGCGGCCCCGCTTTTCCAAGGCGGCCCTACCTCTCCAAGGTGGCCTTTATGGCCCTGTTTCTTCATAGCGGCCCTTGCAGCCCCACTTCTCTAAGGCGGCCCCAACGTCTCTGCTTCTCCAAGGCGACCTTTATGGCCCTGCTTTTCCAAGGTGGCCCTTGCAGTCCTGCTTCTCCAAGGCGGCCCTCGCGACCCCCGCTTCTCCAAGGCGATTTCCACTCCAAAGTTGGCCTCGACACTGGCTGCAATGCAAGTTCCCACATCAACTCCTGAGCAAGCCAAGATGCATACGTGGCCCCTCATGTGAGCCAGGCCCATCAACCACCTGGCCCATGCGCTCGATAGAACCAAGCCCACCAACCACCTGACCCATGCGCTCGATGGAACCAGGCCCACCAACCACCTGACCCACGTGCCCGATGGGATCAGGCCCACCAATCATCTCTGAGCTCACGTAATCACCATGAGTTTAGCAGACATTCTCTTCACGGAATTCCACATGGCTGATCCTCTGAATGGGATTCGGGGTCCATAAAAAGGTGAGGGGAACCCTTGGCAAGGTAGGCACACTAAACACTCAGAGAACATTCTCGTCTCTGGGTTTTTCTCTTGAGCTTTCTCAAGCTTACAGCTGTGACCCTGGTCATTAACTTGCCCATCGGACAGTTCTCGCCGAAACTTCCAGTCCCGGGACTTCTTGTAGGTCCGTCGCGGCAGAGAGAGAAGTTCGTCCATAACCTCACGAAGCCCTTTGACGATCGCTATCGGTGACTGAACACCAACACCTTCCACATAAATATGAATCGCTCATATAGAAAGGAATATCTTCTTTGTCTTTTCTCTTAACCTATCCACCGTCTACCTTGCCGGTTTGAGAATCAAATGCACCGAAAAAGTTTAGCTTAATGTGGGTGGGCATCCACTAAAAGAGGAGAATTTGATGGCCATTAGAAAGTAGATCCAACCAGCATAACTTCAAAAATATTAATCACATCCAGATAAACAAAGTTTATTGGTCAAATTTGTTGAAAAAAAAGTGTGATCACATGGAGATATGGCCAAAAGTTTTCTTTAGCCACCAAGCAATTTTATCCAAACTGATGAAAACTAGCCTCGACCTACCCAATCAGAATAGGGTCTTCAAGTTTTGTAATTTAGGCCTTCTATTACACTCTAAATGCAAGGTTTAAGCTTTTAAATTTAAATGTTCTAATATATTTTAAATGTTCATAGTTCTATAACAGATTGAGGCTTCAAATGAACTTGCTACCAAGGATGTCCTCTAATGGTCCGTTTGGTACGTAGTATTGCTTGGGATTGGATTAGTTTGGACAATCCAATCCAGTGTTTTGGCAAGGAGAAAATGGACTCAAACCTACGGAGCCCTCCTAAAACATTAATTTAGCACGCCGGTGCAGACGGGATTACGAAATTAACCGAAGGGGACCTCGTGTTTCTGAGTACCATGCATTGCATGAGATTGGAATAAATATATCACATTATCCTTACTTCTTCCCAAAAATAAAATAAAATTATAAATTATAAATTAAATATTAATTTAATTATACAAATATTTTTGATTTATTAATTTTTATATTAGTAGAACATAATATCAACAATATATTTAATAAATATATTATTAATTAATACTTTTATTTTTAATACATGTTATTTTATTTAAGCGATATTTATTTATTATTGAATAAATAATATTATGTAATATTAATTATTATTACTAATCTTTATGTAAATATTAATGATAAAATATATTTTAAATATAAAATTTATGTAACAAAATATATACTAAATTTAATTAGTATATAAAATAATCCAATCTAATTTGGACAATGAGAAGAGGGCATTTAAAAAAATTAAAACCGATTCAATCCAATCCAATCCAACATTCTTAGCCTGCATTCTAAACGCTATTATGTGTTTGTCAATTCAATCCTACATCCCAAACTTCTTCATCCAATTCAATCCAATTCCAAAGATATGAAATATCATAGCTGATGTGGCTAATCACACAATCAGGCGGTACGGTAACGGCTCTTTACAATTTTTTGAACAAATGATTTTGGGTAGCTTCGAGCTTGGATTCGGCTCAACCTTGGCTCCGACCTCGCTTCGGCCTCGAATTCGGTTCGGCCTCACCTCGGCCTCGGATTCGGCTCGGCCTCTACAAGATCGAAGTCGCAGCCAATAGGTAATTGGTTTCTTCACAAGTTGATGTGGTTTCTGCCCTTCAGACGCTAATTTAAGCAAACAAATCTTCATGTAGTACTTTAGGTATGATTGTTAGGAGTTGGCCGATGATGCTTTCTCGCCGGCAACTAAACATCTATTTCTCCCTGAAATGGATTAACATGCAATGTGTTTTCTTTTCTCCTTTCTGACATGAACAACAGACGATATGCAGTATTATTTCACCAATTGTTATGCATGGAGATTACAGACAGATTTTATAAACTCCCTTTTCTTCGCTTTTTTATTTTCTTTAATTAATCTGGGTCACTCAACAAAAGAAAGGGTAGATGCATATCTAGTTTTTAGTTCCATGTCTTGCTTGTTTCCTTGTCTGGTTCATCTGATGATTGTGATCCAAATGGGTAAAGAGTATTGGTGCATCAACAGTTGCTGTTGTCTGAATGTATGTAATTTGACCTTGAAGGATGTATAAATGATGTGCTATACTTCAAAATATTTGAATTGGTACTTTTAGCCTTTATGTTCTTTTGTTGATTTTGGCAACTGAAATTGATATCCTGGTGGAATTGTAATTTTTACTACTGATATATTGTTTTGTTTTGTAACTGCAGATATGATTTGCTTTGCCTTGAGGGGAAATGCATGTTAAACCTGAGGTAATTGTTAAGTCATTGAATTGTCTGCCTTAGGTTATGTCTATTTATTGGCTTCCTTTAGCAAAGGGGCTTTGTCCATGAAGTCATTTCATTCCTTTCCTATTTCCTTGCATTTTTTTCTGTCTATCTGTAAGTAAATTCGAAATTTAAGAAAACTTTTCTAATGTGAGTATTGCTTAACAGACTGCATTGATTCGGCCCTTTGTTGTTTGTGCTGTTCTAAGAGTGTTAGAATTAATTTGTAATAAATGAGTGTGGAAATCTAAGTGTCTTTTGTATTTTCTATGTGACATTAATGAGTGTGAAAGTCTAAGAGATATCTAGAAGAATGAAGAGTCAGTTATGAAAACGAAGAGTCACATGGGAAGACTAAAAGGTTACATTATGATGTATTTATGAGAGAAGCTCAATAGGCACTTTCTATGTCTATAAATAGGTCAATATGTATGAGTTTAAGTGAGTGGGAAAAGTTTATGAAATGAGATTCTAAATGCTATTACTCCCACTCCAAGCATTTCCTCTTGAGCATTATCCAAGTACCTATCTATCAAAGTTTTATTTTATCCTACAATTGGTATCAGAGCTAGGTCGATCCCCAAAAAAAAAAAGTGGCATGAAGCAGAGAGCCAGAGAGCCAAAGAGCCTGGTAGATCCTGAAGCAAACCACAGAGCCAAAGAGTCAAGGAGCAGTTGCAGAGCTAGAGAAAGCTCCGAGTGCAGAAGGTGCTCGTACAAGAGTTGCTCGTGAAGCCGTGATCTATATCCTCCAGCAAGGTGATAAGTCTCCGGATCAAAAGGAATCCGTTGAGAAGTGTGCAAGTCCAAGATAAGAGGGACTTTGCAAAAGGAAAGAAGACAAGAGTGGTATTCAGAGGTTGTGCAAAATGGAGGATGAGAAGGTAAGAGTTGTGGTTGCGCCATATAAGGAAATTGAAGCTGTCAAGCTATCAACGCAAAATATGCATGAAGCCTATGAAGAGTTGAAGAACAAATATGAAGATGTAATGAAAGAATTACATGAGTTGAAGCAGACAATAAAAAAAAGAGTTATCATAGAAGATGAAGAAAGAGTGATTGAAGTAGATACAAGATATCCACATCATACATCAAAGAGAAGAGCATGTGCCATAAGAGATTTTCCTCCTGGTTGCAGTTCAAATCAGTAATTGAAGATATTATGAAAAATTACAAATTAAGGGGAGATGTTGGAATTAATTTGTAATAAATGAGTGTGGAAGTCTAAGTGTCTTTTGTATTTTCTATGTGACATTAATGAGTGTGGAAGTCTAAGAGATATCTAGAAGAATGAAGAGTCAGTTATGAAAACGAAGAGTCACATGGGAAGACTAAAAGGTTACATTATGATGTATTATGAGAGAAGCTCAATAGGCACTTCTATGTCTATAAATAGGTCATATGTATTGAGTTTAAGTGAGTGGGAAAGTTTTAATAGAAACTATTCAATATTTCCTTCTTCCAACAAAGAGGAATAACTTTTGATGAAGTCCGATACAACAGCTTCATTGACCTGCAATAAGCTCCACCAAAATATTTGCCGGTATAGCACGTTTCCTACCTGTTGTTTGCCGACAGATTTGCACTTTTACAGGAAAAAGCGCATGAAAAATTGTGTATTAATTCTCTGGAACAAAAAAGACTCACTTTTTTCCTAATTATTAGGAAGAGGACTCTAGTTGCTATTGACACCCATGATTCTGGACACATTACAAGGCCCTTCTCATATGAGGTAACTTTTAATTAAAATATGTTATTACATTTTCCATTGAAGAATTGAAGGATGCTTGTAATATTCTGTTTATTTTGTTCAAGTGAACTTGAGTGTTACATGAGATCACTTTGAATAGTTCAGAGTATAGATAAGATAACTAGGAAAATCTCTTGATCTCAAATGATAAAAAGT